>JAUJYZ010000815.1:0-160000 GCA_033675265.1 Actinostola sp. cb2023 | reverse complement strand
GCCATTTGATATGAATACTGTTCCAGTGTACAGCTACAACCGTTAACCCATTGGGACGACCTGGTGATGATTTGAATAACTCAGTTTAGTATGAGAATTGGCCATTTCGTTTCTGCAAAGACTGCAAACTAAACAAACAAATAGTTGCATTGAACACCGTGAGATCCATAATGGATGTAAACATACGGACTAAATAATACAGAGAGACCATTGCATTGAAATTGGATTGGAATGGACGCAGCCAGATCAAACCTCTCAGTTCGATATATGTAGTTACATTTATTACTACTGTAATACAAACGTGTCATGCATCCGATTTTGAAAAAAAACCTGCATGCCACTTTTTCGTCGAAAATAAAAAAATAAAAAATAAAAAAATAAAAAAATCTAGTAGATTCCATATTTAAATTTCTCGGCTCAAAAATGCATGACTCCAACAATTGTTTTTTAAATTTCACGATATGGAATTTAATCTAGCAGTTTCATGTTTGTTGAAATCTCAGGAGAGTGCCAGGACGGTAGACGCTGAGTTCTTGATTTTCTACAATATTGCAAATGGATGCACAATAGTCCCTTTTTGAGCCACCGCTGTAAACCACTGTACTTATTGACAACAGATGCATTTGTATAGGGCTAGCCTTGAGTCAGTGTAAATTATTCACAAATATCAACACAGGAACACGAAAAAATGTTGACATGAAACAATAGAAACATTTTTGAATTGGACGGACTGTTTTCTGAATCGAGGCTAAGCCTGTAGTAAATGCGTCTTTTCTCAAGGACAGCGGTCATCTCTAAACAACTCGAAACTGGAGTATTTGTGTTAACCAAGCATTGCAGTATTTGCATTATGCTAATAAACGTCTGTAGCTACGCTGTCAGTATTTGATATATCCAACAACAACAATAATAATAATGCAGGACAGAAGTGATAATACTTCTTAGTGACATTTCAAAATCCAGGCCTTTTCAAGTATGCGGATTCCTTGAAAAACCTTTTATTTTTTCAAAGCAGAACTGTGAGCCGTGTGGGATCTACGGCAAACGTTGTACACATGCTCATTGGTGACTTCGAAATGTAATTTGCTTAAATGACAGTGATTTGGGCGGTTTTGATGAGGGTCAGTAATAATAAAGATAATCACTTCGGCACGCAGTATTCGCGATCGTGGGTATATTGCAGATAGGGCGTAGCAATATACACACGAATGCTGTGTGCCTCAGTAATTATCTATTACCTAGTGCGCAATGCTGTAGAATAACACTTTGACACCGTGTACAAAAGGCACTTCATTCACACCTCCCTGCTTAAATTTACTGATGTTTCAGGTAGTCGACGTTAGCCCGAAACGTCAGTAAATTGAAGTGTCTTTTTCGCACGGTATTATATAGTGACGATATTACATGGCCGCGCGGAGATACGAATTTTATCTTCGAGTCATTGTTTTAAATATATATCTCACGGCTGGAGCGCAGCGAAAGAGCAGAAGGATCCCTAGTTTAACCGCTACTGCCCGGTTGTTCGAAAAGCGATTAGTGCTAATCCTGGATTAGCGTCAATAGTTTTCTTAAGATTTAATCCTGGGTTAGCACTAATCGCTTTTCGAACAACTGGGCCCAGATGCACAGATTTCAAAAACTTTGTGTTCGAGCCCATGATGCATTGCGCCAATGTTTTGTGTTTACATGCACTTGATAATACTATATATAGCTAATTGCATAATCGTTGTCGGGTCGAAAATCATAAATCATAGAAGCTGAGACCGCAAGGATGGATGGGAAATCAGTTCATGACCTGCATTACATGCAGATATTTTCAATGTTCTCGTAGTTTTGAAGATATATGAGCTATTTTACTAAGATCCTACAAGTCTGGATAAAAAGGTCGATCATTTGACGGTGTTATTTGAGAGTTTTAATTTCCCATAATTCCTTTTGGTCATAGCTTTCATGATTTTCAACCCGACAACGATTATGCAATTAGCTATATACAGACTTTAAATAGAACACAGTATTGTTTTTTGAACAAGTTTGCTTCAAACCGACGTCAAATCGTTCAGATTCTCTTCCATATCAAAGTCATTGGGCCATTATTATTATTATTATTATTATTATTATTATTATTATTATTATTATTATTATTATTATTATTATTATTATTATTATTATTATTATTATTATTATTATTATTATTAGCCACGTCGAGTATGTCAATACAAGTAATTGTAATCTAAAGTGCGAACCAGAAATCTACTGGCTAATTTAACAAAGCAAGCTGACAAAACCCGAGATGGCTGGCAAATTAGCAGACAATGATTGTAAATATTTCTCTCACTTTCTAAAATAGAGTAATTTGATTTTTTTCTTTTCACGAAATCCGGTTGAGAAGATATTGAAGGAAGCGAGTATTAAATACAGCTTATTTGATGGTTTGACAGATAATACGCGCGGATATTTTACGAGTTAGGTAGTATTTTTCTGAGCCCGTAGGGCGAGCATACGAGCAATGAGTAAAACGTCCGCAAGTATTATCTGTCAAACCATCAAATAAGGGTTTATTATTCCACAATTAATTTTGTTTCTGTGTTTCCTGAAGTTTTTGAGCCATTTTGGCGATGTTTTTCGTGCGCGCGCGAGCTACTGTGTAATACGCTGGCATATTTTGCATGTTCTCTTGCCCTTATGTGGTAAAATGACGCAGGAGTGGAATAATAAACGGGTTATTATGAAGCGCAGTAGTATATAATTCATGTTCCGTTCAGCAAATCCTAATGTACCACAATGTATGCAATGATTTTGATCCGTACACCTTTAAAAAAAAATCTCGTTCAAATTTCAATTTTCTTAGCCTACTTTATGCTTGCAAGGAACCATGGCTCGGACACAGTCTTTAAACGGTAACAAAATCCCAAAAATCAACAACAATAATAACAAATCAAAAAAAAACAAAACAAAAAAAAACAAAACAAAAAAAAAAAAAACAAAAAAAAACAAATCAGCCATGCCACACCACTTCATGATGTCGTATAATTTTCGTAGCGTACATTTCAACTTTTTTCTTAACAATTTCCAATGTTAGCTGTGCATTATAAGAGTGCAGATACAAGGGATCAAGAACCATGAACTTAATGGACTTACCTGATAACCTTTCAGAAATCCATTAATTCTAAAAGGTGGAATCCATTGCAGAAACACTGTTGAAGATGACCTGGGTGTTGCCATCAAGTTCACTACTTGTTCTGGAACTGTTAGTAAGATAAAAACACTTCAGTATAACATCAACTATTTCTATTTCTACGAGAAACACCAAGTTACTAATTCCTCGTGATTACACAACATTCATGTAATATCGTGGTGAATAAGAAGAGTACATAACCACGGTTGACTATCGTAATTTTGTTTTTTTACCTCAAAAACAGAATAAATTGCGACAATTACCAAAAAGTGGAAAATAATGACCCTCTGAGAAACATCGCAGATCGCGGTCGATCTGAATTGGAAACTTTTAAATCCACGTTAACCTCCGCCATATCTCGTTCGAACACCAAGCATGATTCCAAGCTTGAGGTCGAATGAATGAATTTCGCATGTTACTAACGAAAGACCCTCAGTTTCCCATAATTCGTCTTGATCTCGGATCATCCATTTCAGATCGCCCGGTCTCTTTTAGGGTATGAAATGAAAATGTTGAACCTCACTCTTACTTTGGTATCTTTTAGGGTGTCGAAAACGAAAATCCATGATTAAACATAGACAATAGTCAGGTAACCAGGATGCATGTCAACAGTATTTTAATCGAATACTAAACCCCGCGAACTGTGAGTTACACTGTTTCATCATTTATGGATGGTAACATTTAGGGGTTAAAAAACTACCATGGAAAGAAGACTTCCGGTATCTTTTAGGGGTATTTTTGAAAATTCCCGAAAAGCATTCCCGATACTTTTATACGGGCGTCCCCCCCCGGGCCGTTAAGTGCTGGGTTCAATTAATCAGTTGATAAATGTCCATGCAGAAATCTCATCATCTGGCCCCACATGGTGGGCAAACACTGACCACCATGTGCTATGAAGCTGAGCGAATTCTACTGAAAACTTTAACAGCCTTTACCTCCTTCCAATGTACGACATTTGATTACTTGTGTCTTTATTGCGTTATTGTCTTGTGTCTGGGCCCATATCTTGATTCGATAGTTTGTGATCGGAGCTGTGTGTACAAAACATGAGTGAATATAAATATAGTTTATTATTATTATTATTATTATTAATACGAAAGGGACATAAATATTAATGAATATACAAAATTAGTATTTGTAAAAGAAGACAACGAAATCACAAAAACACATAAAACAAACATAAAAACACTGATAAGGTAACCCGGGTAAGGTAAGTCAGGGCCGTACATAACGCAAAATCCAGGGGGGGGGGGGGGGGGGGGGGGGGGGGGCGGGGGGGGGGGGGGGTTGGGGGGGCAGCAGTACGTATATAACAGCCAAAAATAAATAAAAATATTACAGCTCTCATAACTTTTTGGTATCGCCATGCTAGGTGGGGCAACTGCCCCCCTGTCCCTGTGCTGTGTACGGCCCTGTAAGTTGCAAGTAACGTAAATAAGCTAGCAATTAAAACTTATCAATGGCAAATAAAGTTGGCAATTCTGCCGGATTGGTCAATTAGCGGTCCATAACTTCCCATACGGACCGTAGTGAAAGAATACATCCTTTTTTGTGTGTGTTTGAAGCCATACAATAAACATCTTATTAACCTTGTTTGCTCGGTCCTACCGTAAGTTATGGATCCTCGGAGTGTTATTCACTTTTTTGTGACCCGCGCACTATGCGCTTGGGACACAACTCAGTGAAAGAAAACTCGGTCCATAACTTACAGTACGGAACTCACACTCGGATAATAGGAGGTACATACTGCAAATAATTCCACATATATACGACAGAAAGTTGCTTACTTACACAGATCCTTGAATAATACACCAATAGCAGCTTTTGGTAGCCTGTAGGAACTTAATGTCTTGCCCATCCTTTCCTGTCTTAACCTGGCGTGATAGCTAGTGATAGCACTGTAAACATCCAGCGAGTTTTGCCATGTGATGTTGAGTGATGTTGCTTGGGCATGACAGGTAGCATTCAATATTGAACCTACAACAAACAATGATTGAATAGTTAACAGTGTCTTTTCGGGTAGGCAGTACTACCCTCGTTAAATAAGGTCTTTATTATTATTATTATTATTATATTAGGTAATAATTAGGTAGAGCAATATTGTGACGTCACTGATTTCAGGACGTCCGCCATTTTGATACGAAACAATGCGATATATAGGAAACCGAGAAGGAATAGCTTGGGACAGCGGTTTATCAATTGCTCTTTCATCAGGTTACATTAGAGAATGAGTAAGTATATTGATGACAGTAAAGCTGTAAAAAATACAAATAAATTACTAGCCTGGTTAAGGTGACTCCGTTATCATTCTCGGCGCACTCGTCTATGTAAGTAAGTAAGTAAGTAAGACTTTATTTAAAGAGGGTAACACGTGACAGTATAGAAGTAACTGATAAACTTGTGGCCCTAACAAAAACTCAAAAAGAAAATAAATATATGATATATAATATACAAAATATGTAAACTATGACAAACTTTGGGTCATAACTTCCTCTGCTTTTATGCAATTGCCATAAAACATTGGCAGCAATTAGAGCTATCATTCACCTATAATACAATACAATTCGATTGCACTGCAGAACATTTTTGAAAATAATATTAGAACTTGAGTAAAGTCAATATTTTGGATAAAATTGGATATTGCGAAAAATCTGTCCGTTTTTTTTGGATGAAAGTTTTGGAATCACTTTAGATTGACATAATTCATAACCTGACCAAGTTTTAGCAAAATCGTTGGAGCGAAAGCAATCGTTGGAGCTAATTTCCGTACTTAATTTTGGTTGTTTTCATGCGGCCGTGCTTTAGCTCCAACGATTTTGCTAAAACTTGCTCAGGTTATGAATTATGTCAATCTAAAGTGATTCCAAAACTTTCATCCAAAAAAAACGGACAGATTTTTCGCAATATCCAATTTTATCCAAAATATTGACTTTACTCAAGTTCTAATATTATTTTCAAAAATGTTCTGCAGTGCAATCGAATTGTATTGTATTATAGGTGAATGATAGCTCTAATTGCTGCCAATGTTTTATGGCAATTGCATAAAAGCAGAGGAAGTTATGACCCAAAGTTTGTCATAGACGAGTGCGCCGAGAATGATAACGGAGTTACCTTAACGTGTCAATCGATCTAGCATTACTGCTAATTGGGGGCACGACTCTGCATATCAAACTTATGCTATACAAAAGGTCATTGTTTCACATATGCAGATGAGGCGAGTCTTGTTTAGGCGAAAAACAGCATGATTTTGATACATTTTTGCTTTTTACTGCATTGTTAAAATACAAATCAAAAACCTACCAACGGAATATAAAAGACGAATATGTAAGGAATGAATAAGCTGGCAATTCAATTGCAAGCACAACTAAAGAGGTTTGAAGGTGGCATTTTCCGTTTCTTCAAAGTCAATCGAACTGAAATCTCTGAAGAGATATAGGAGAGCGTGACATACGCTGCACACAAAATCCCTCTGAATTCTTTGGGAATTGTGTCAATCAAAAACCTACCGCCGGATTCTAATGCTCTGTAATTGTACGCGCATTTTGATATAAAATACATGTATATTAAACTTAATTAAGCGGTGGCAAAATGAAATCTAAAACTCTTTGTTTGGTAATTGTGAACATCATATTGGTGCTCTGGGGGGGGGGGGGGGGGGGGGTACTTGGTTAAAAAATGGTTAGGTATGATGTTCAGACCTGGACCCTGTTTTTGGAATTTGTCACTCGAAAACCTGGATTTACGAATTTCCCAATTAAAAAAACCTGGATTTACGAATTTTTATTGACGATCTGATACGATGCATTCGTCAGGATATTTTGCCAGACTAACACTCTAGCACCTTTACGTCTGTATGCAAATTATTAAAAATTAATAAATGTTTTGTAGGCTATAACCTGGATTAATGATTTTTATGCGTTCATTTTACCTGGATTAGAGAATCAAATGGCCCAAATCCCCCCCCCCCCCCGGGTCTGTATCTCGGTCTGTATGTAGAAGCTACATAGGCCGGCGAATTTGCAAATAAATTATGGCTCGGAAAGGACGTTTATTGAAGGCAATTTCCAATATTTACACGCACGAGATCAATAAGTTAGTTCGAATTTGTGATATATTTTCCCGTTGAGGAAACATATGCAGCTTTTCCATCCTCTCTTATATTTTAGCTACCTGATTTACACATTGTCAAAGGAAAAATATGAATTCAGAAATGATAAACCAGTCACGTACGAATTTGCTTTATTTAGCGGTCATAGTGAACAAATTGCTGGATCAATCGGGCCTCACGTGCATTAGTAAACAAAGCATTAACATAAAAACGTTGTCCGCGTGATACTGGATCCCAACAGGAACAAATGTTCAATGATGCAGGACATAAGTTTGATATGCATTCACTTCTTAGCTACATCTGTACTCTGTACACCAAACACTTATCTCACTATGAGAGGACACCCTCGGGCGATACTCTAGTGTCGCTTATACAGGAAGTACCACTTAATAAAAGTTCCTTTAGAATGTAAATCAATCCATTCGTAACTGTCATTCGACAACTGATTTGTTCTCGCAAATATAATTAAAAATAGGAATATGCTGATTGACGATTGTCGTGATTTGAAGTGAATATGGAGAAATAAAGATTTCAACCTCTTTTAATATGATCCATGAACGCACAATAGAAGTATTCAGCTACAGCAAGTATAAGCGAGAAATTGCTGGACCTTGCGGTGAGGTGCCGGTTGAACACTTTACACAGATTTTACTGTTTACACCTATATTTATATTAATTATTTATATTAATTATTTATATTATTTATTTATATTAATTATTTATATTAATTATTTATATTAATTATTTATATTAATTATTTATATTAATTATTTATATTAATTATTTATATTAATTATTTATATTAATTATTTATATTAATTATTTATATTAATTATTTATATTAATTATTTATATTAATTATTTATATTAATTATTTATATTATTATTTATATTAATTATTTTTATTAATTAATTGTATTAATTATTTATATTGATTATTTATATTAATTATTTATATTAATTATTTATATTAATTATCAGTTATATTAGTTATAATTTTGTTATATAATAATTTGAAATGTAAGAACTGAAATTCAGAATTTGGTGACGTGGGCTTCCTGAAAAAAGAACTTATGATAATAATAATTATCATTAATTATTATTTTATTATTACCGTTATTATTATTATTTTATTATTAAGTAGTGTTTCGTGTAAGAACGATAGCATGAACGGCATAGGAATGTAAAAGGTGTTAATTTTCCATTCTTCTTTCTTGCAATTTCATTGGTTCATACTCATAAATTCAATAGAAACCCAACCAAGGAATACATTTCCATTAGATAACTTTTGAGAATTTAATTCACTTTTAATCAAACTAACTTTGGTTTGATTTTAAAGAAAATTGTGTGTGAGGAAAGTTCTCAAATTTGTGAATCAAATATCCATTGTCTTCCCTCTTTTCTATTGGCTGCATTGCGTTCTCCTTCAGTTTTCACAGTAAAAATGGGCAACTGCACACAGTTTCCTCTATTTTCTCCTTGTAACTTTGATAGTTGGTATCTGAGACAGCATGTTACACATATTCAAGCAAAATCGTGTGTGAGGCGAGCTCAGTGCCGCAGTCTATTTTCTTTTGCTATCGTTCTTACGCGGAACGCTACTTAATATTATAACTATTATTATTATTATTATTATTATTATTATTATTATTATTATTATTATTATTATAACTATTATTATAGTTATAATTAATAATAATAATAATTATTATTATTATAACTATTATTATTATTATTATTATTATTATTATTATTATTATTATTATTATTATTATTATTATTATTATTACTTAGCAGATCTGGATAGGCGGTTTATAAATTGAATTATTATTATTATTATTATTATTATTATTATTATTATTATTATTATTATTAATTTCAAGACAAGAACGACAGTTTTGAGATTAGACATGTTTCGACGTTACAAACGTCATCTTCAGTAAGGCTAAGTGACACTGTGGTTTCTACATATATAGCTAATTGCATAATCGTTGTCGGGTTGAAAATCATGAAAGCTATGACCAAAAGGAATTATGGGAAATTAAAACTCTCAAATAACACCGTCAAATGATCGACCTTTTTATCCAGACTTGTAGGATCTTAGTAAAATAGCTCATATATCTTCAAAACTACGAGAACATTGAAAATATCTGCCTGTAATGCAGGTCATGAAATGATTTCCCATCCATCCTTGCGGTCTCAGCTTCTATGATTTATGATGTTCAACCCGACAACGATTATGCAATTAGCTATATATAACTATGAATACATGTGGGAATGTTATAATTTACAAAGAAAACAAAAGACAGAACGAATTAAATATTTAAATTTAAGGTTAAATTTAGACTCGGCTTCATATAAATTCCAAGTCAAGTTAAAAGAAGCTATGCATATAAAGTGGCAAAATCCCATTCTCAATCAGCAACTTGCACATGTGAATTTAACTTTAAATATTTAATTCGTTCTGTCTTTTGTTTTCTTTGTAAATTATAACATTCCCACATGTATTCATAGTTATATATCTGTAGAAACCACAGTGTCACTTAGTCTTACTGAAGATGACGTTTGTAACGCGTAACGTCGAAACATGTCTAAACTCAAAACTGTCGTTCTTGTCTTGAAATTAATATTACATTTGCTGCTACATCGACCTCTTGGATTATTAATATTAATATTATTATTATTATTATTATTATTATTATTATTATTATTATTATTATTATTATTATTATTATTATTATTATTATTATTATTATTATTATTATTATTATTATTATTATTATTATTATTATTATTATTAATAAAGGTTAATGTGTAGTCTTTATGATTATGTTCTTTGATTACATTCTGTTTAATTTCATTTATACTTTATTATGTTTATACACATGATTAACTTACTGATCTGTGATTGGAAGATCTTTTTTATTTCAACTGATGACAGCGTCTTACTCCATATCATGACGTCATCATAGGAAGCATCGCCAAACAGGAGTAATGAGTAGTGACGAGGAGACTGGGTATGAGTATGGTTAATGAAGGCGGTTCGTATGACAGTAGATGTTTGATGTACTTTCTGGCTGTTTGCGTACATTGTGATTCCCATGGTCAAGTCCCAGGTGATCGTAAGATGAGTCCAATGCGAGACATTTAGTGAGAATTGAATATCGTGTGTTGTATTTTCATCGACTACTTGAACAGCCAGGCTGCCATTCTTCAACCGCATCAGAGAAAACCTATTACTCTCAGACGTGAAGTATGTGAATTCGTCGCTCGAAGATGGGTTGCTAAGGAACCACATTGCCATAGTAACACCCTCGTTGCACGTACTTGGTTTAAACAAACATGACGTTGCTAAGCCATTTAGTTGTAATGATGAATTAGTGCTGTTGATTCTTAAGAATCCGTTACCATGACGATATACTTGGTTAGAAATGTCACCGCTGTTCCCATGGTAACTAGCTTTTACATTAGTGATTGCATCAGTGTAGCCAGTAGACAAGTCAAATCTCCAGTAATTATCCGCTGACTTCTGGATGGCTGCAAATGGATAATGTAAAGGCACTTGCAAGTTATGTTAAAAGAATTGAAAACAGAACGAGAACATGGAAACTAAACGAGACAGAAAAAAATGAAACAAAGATAGGCAGAAGAAAATTTATAAAAAGAGATGGAGAAATTTCATATCTGTAAAGGTTCTTTACCTTCATCAGTCATCAACACCCTTAAGAGCAGTCATGACGGATTAGTTTTTAACTCACGTATCATAATATATAGTTTATTACCGACTTGTCTGATAGTAACTAGTTTGATAGCTATGTAGTTTATATCACGGCTGTCCCTTTCATTGTTTTGCGGCATTGGCTCTGTTCCCGGAAAGAGCGAATGACACATAATAATATTTCAATGTAAAAATAAAGGTAATCAATTATTTTATTTTTTATTTTATTTTATTTTAAATCAATATATATAGATATGTATTTCGGGTAATTAATAGGAAATGTTTGATATTACCTAAGAATTTTGCTCATTTTACTAGGTTTTCCAAGTACGATTTGTTTTAAAATTGGTATATGATACCATGCCACTTATATCTGACCTTTTTGCAATTACGTCCTTAAGCCAATGAGATCACTAGTTTTCACTGAAACAAACGCACGCTCCTCAAACCTTGGCAATTCCAAGAACCTTGCATGGATATTGGAAATCTCCAACTAATTGCCAAGATTTGAAGAGCGCGCGTTTGTTTAACAATAGAAACATTCCACCGTGCCGTGCATTTATTTTTATATATTATGTGACGATGCGCAGGCGATCATATAAACATGAAACATGCGCAGTATAAGTATAAATATTACTAGTTCTTACGTCGCCACCATTACTTAATTCATAGCGATGGCTACAGAAATGTTAACATTTGTACATCGATTGTTGCCTTCGAAAAAGAAATGCATACAGTCGAACCTCCCGTAAGCGACCACCCAAAATATCAAGCTATGTGGTCGCTTACGAGAGGTTCCAACTATAGTGATTTGACTTGGAACTGAACTTCTTATTTTGAAAAACCGGTCGCTTAGGAGAGGTTGTCGCTTAGAAGAGTGGTCGCAACCGGAGGTTCAACTGTGATTTTGTTCTGATTATAGGAAGTGAATTGACCGCTTTGTTATCTTGTTATTATTATTATTATTATTATTATTATTAGAAGAAAAATCCGTTATTAGTCGGGCTTCCTGTGGAATGCCCGACTCTAAAAATGAAGGCCGTTGTCGTAGTAGACCTCAAACGTGAAAGTGGCTTCTAATGCGCATGTCTCAACACGAGACAGTCGAGGCCTCTTTCTTCACAAACACATATAGCTCAATACAGCTCAAATATTGCTCAAATGAATTCACATATTGTCTCAGCTGGGAATTGCAGAGCTTTACACTGTGTACTGAAGTAATACGTTAAATAGATCAAAGTAAAAGGCGAGAAGTTCGAAGATAAATATGCTATCTGAGTATGTCGAGAGTCGCACAACTGACACAACTGATTGAAATCTAAACGAAGTCAATGTCTTCTATTCTTTGTGCCGCTGTTATTTTGTGCTGTGGTAAGCTTATAACACTGATATATATTTATGTTAATGCCGTTCAAGGTTTTGCTGAGTTTTTTAAATCGTTCAGTTCCATGAATGCCCAGAAATGTAGCAAATATTCTTAGTGATTGTTCGTAGCCTGATTTTCAGACGCGGTCCGTGGTCCTCCGCTCACATGTTTAGTCACGCTGCGATGTCTAGTTTATTTATATTTGTATTTGTATGGATATATTTATGGTATCAAATAAACTATTGTCTTCAATGTCATTTATGATTCGCTGAGTTTGTGAAATCGTTTTTTACAAAGCCGAAAGCAGGTCGAAAGCATCAGTGTTCTACCGAGTCACGCAATGAGCGACCATGCAAACACTGTTTTAATCGTACTATATTTACTTCGATTAGGCTATGTATCAGTTAGAAGCCCGACTTCACGCTAGTAGAGCGTCTAGTTAAAAATATGTTTCTAAGCCTTTTTTACATTGATATTATTACACTGATTAACTAATCAAAAAGTAATCTTTACTTTAAAATCACCTCAAACCATCCAAATAGTTCATCTATCTGACATTATCTGAGTCAGTAAAATTGATTTCTTATTCGTGTCAGTGAATTCCGTGCATCGGAAAAGGCATTAATAAGGCATTAATTAGCGTGAAAATATCCGTAATGTAAGATTGTTTAATACTTGAAAATGCTCACACAACGTACGCCGATGCTTCGGTGAAACTAGAAAATACAAATTCCTATGATAAACGTTCCTTGACTACATGATACAAGTTTCCAATTTACTGCACAACTCAGTTGTGAATGGCTAGAATGGCACGCTACCCGAGAGATAAACTAACGTATGGAATTGTGTTGTATTTTATCAGTACATCCGCCTGACAATAAAATATGAATAAAACAATGGGAAGCGAATGGTCATGTTTTGTTCAGCTTTTGGTAAGCTAAGAGGCAACCAACCACTGTCAATTCTTCCTTTTCTATTGTGTATCTGTATTATTGACTGTATACTTGCTTGCTCTTTGAAAAACGCCGATTTAATATATCCAAGCAAGTTACGGATAACTGATGAGCAAGGGGGAAACCTATTGTCAGCACGCATTAAAGTGATTGTCGGAAACTTTTGTATCTATATTGTCTAAGATGTCGTTGTACGTGGGGATAACCATGACACATAGAGTGTTTATGCCACGTTTTGTTTAATTTAAGATATCGCCATATAGTGCATCTATAATGTATCTATAATGTTTACTGTTAGCATTTACTTAATGTTTATTTAGAGTATTGAGCACAGTCAGCTTATGGTTTCTTATATTGGGGCCCATTGAATTTTTAAAATAAAATGCAATTCATTAATTGGATTTGAGCCACTTTGTCTCGGTTTATTATCGATGTTTTATGGAATGAAATACAGCCCTTTGCAAACATTCTGTAAATCAAGTATATCAGTATATCCATATATCGGGTGCATTATGGGTAATCGAAAAAGTCCCCTAAATGATGTTTCACGCAAGCAACATTGGTGAAACTCTAGAATGTTATTTAATTTAGTCTCTAGTTTGTTGTTTGTAAGTCTCTGCTGCATAATTTGTGGAAATACTCTAAAATAGTATTACCCATGATGCACCCGATATATGGATATACTGGTATACTTGATTTACAGAATTTTTGCAATCGGCTGTATATAAATAAGTATATAAATATATAAATGAGATATAGAGATTTAATAATTATCCATAGTTCTAAAACTCATTAATAATTCATGAACTATTAGGCCAATGGGAGCTGACCATTTGGTCAGGTGCATGGACCTTTATACCCCCATACAGACCTGCCAGGTTTTAGTTATATAAATGATTAATAAAACATGAGTGTTCTATCACTTTTAGTTATAACACTCATGCATAAACGTGGCGTGTTATAACTAAAAGTGATAGAACACTCATGTTTCATTAATCAGTTCTACTGCACACAGCCCTGTATGCAAAGGTCTCAGTTTTAGTATAGCATCACTGACATTCACATAGGCAATTTTGGAATGTAATATTACTAGGTTCCTAATGACACCTACAATACCTCTTTCAAATGTGGGACGAATTGTGGTGTTCAGTGCGCATGATCGCAGTGCAACAGACATCTCTTACCTACAAATTTGTGATTTTCTTTAACCTTTTTCATCGGAAAATATTAAATATCAGTTTAAATGAATGTTGGGTTTTAGAAGTCGTTTTCGCCTCGTATCTATATCCACCGATACAACACGGCCTCTCGTTTTCTAAACTTCACTTAATTATAAAGGGCATCTAATCAGATTTTACTTTAAGAAGTCTTGTAAAAAAGTATATTATTTATACTTCTGTAAATGCAAATAACGGAGAGAATAAATAAATACAAAGCACAACTAAGTGATCAACTGATGTTTCACTGAAAACTTGAAAGCAGATCAAACAATAAACACAGAGAGATACGGCAAATTGACGGTGGAAAAAACCCAGGATATAGTGACGCTACAGAATACACTGAACACGTTAAGTGCCTTTCATTTCAACGTTTGCTTGCGGTTGGGTTTCAAAAACCCTTAAACAGTTCACTGTGTAATTTGATTAAGCGTTATTACATTGTTTATGGGTAGAATTGATTAGCTTTATTATTATTATTAGCCTTAATAAAATGGATATTTGTGATATATATGATCGCTTCTATTTCTAGTACAATAGAAATATATTGGCATGTTATTGCCTTCGCAAATAAATCTAGTAAGGTTCAAAGGTTCAGCATGTATAGGCAAAAGCAGTATAGACAAAAGAAGAGAACAAATTCAATTTAATAAGAGATTTCTAAAATGAAATGACTTTAGGTGCAGATACACGATGCCGGCAACTGCGATTGCTGAAAACATGCACGATTTCAGCGTGTGTCCACCTCTGTTGCATGCAATATTGCAGGGTAGTATCGCATTCGCAATGACCTTGGCGACAACAATTGCAACTGAACAATCAGATTGACAGAATATTGCGCACAATATGTTGCACTGCCTGTATCTTTTGTATCTTGAGTGTTATGGAGGATACCAGCAAAAAGTGCTTTACAGAAGAATCATCCCCGGGAATCATCCACAGAAACTAATTGATATACAAACTCCTCAATAAAGCAAACAAGAAAAACTAAAGAATCAATGCAAAAATTCACGAAGCTGAACCAGGAAAACCCTCCAAATTATTATTATAACAATATTGAAAAAATTAAAAATTCGAGATAAATTTCTCAAAAAAAACATTGCAGGGAACTTAGAAATATGAATGAATATGTGTGCTTGTTTTTTCCCCTTTGCTTCGTACCGTTTAGCTCTATTGATTAAAGAGATAAAAAAGGGTGGAAAAGAAAGGTAAACTTGGTGGCACGTAATATTTGATGGTAGTCTAGTGGCAGACCATAAGATCTGTCATTAATGATTGATGTGTTATTGATTTCCTATGTTGACATCTTGGAATTGTATTTTGATGTAAATTGTCGTTGACTTTAGTAGATTAACCAGACGGCTGAAGATCGGCTTGTTTATTTAGTTTAGTTTTATTTCTTATAACGGACATGTTTCATTGTTTAAAGACGTTTATAAATAATGTCTGACGTGTAGCAATATAGAACACACTGTTGACGGAGAGTACTGTCTAAACTGCTGGCAAATATAAAGCATCCTTGAATTAGTGATCAACAAGCAATTTGTAAGCAATTATGGATGCCAACGAAGGATATCATTAATTTAACATCAATGGCAGTTTTTCAGACGTATTTTTCAGCGTGTAATCTTGTTTACAAAAGATTTGTTTTTTATTGTAGGGTTGTATACCACTTAGTTACTGAATCTCTATACACAATTATTTTAAAAACAGAAGATATTGTTGGTCAAGATGACCTGGATGTACACTTCACGTACCATGCCGTGATCGTTCAAGAGCGAGAAAATTCTAGCGACACTATTTCTGGGCGGACTCTCTGAGTATGTCTATATCTTCACTGTGTTGACGTAATGGGTTGGTCAGTCTGCAGAATCAGGGGTTCTCAATAATTCAATAATTATAAATAGGCAAGATTTCTGGCAAGATCTCGACTCGACCAAGTCGACCTTGTCAGATAATCCCGCGTTCAATTAAAACTCAAAAGCCGTCTTCGTATATAAACTGACCACAGCGATGGCTTCCTCTGATAACTGAAAATTTATTAAAACACGATGGTCTGAGGAGGTAGATTTTTTTCCCCAATGGAACTGATATCTTCCTATTCGATGGCAATATTCGTCTTGGTAATTAATTGTGGATTCATGCATGTCACGATTAAAGACCAATGCAGGGTTTCAAATACTAAAACAGATTTACAGGAGGCGATGGAAGCACGTTTGACCTCGTGTCCCGGTGCCCACATTGGCTCGTTTTCGATTGTAGAATATTATTAATCGACATGAGTTTGTCGATGTCGATCATTCACGAGTGACGTGAAACACAAAGGTCAGCTTTCCTACTTTCTTCAACATGATTTTGAAATAAATGAAATCATTCACAAAGACAGTTTTAGATCATATTAAACTGTGTTACGCGCAAAGGTTTCACATTCAAACATTAAGATAGTGATTACGAAATACCAGCTATATGTATTATTAAAGAAAACCTGCCTTAAGAGCAGTACGTTTTTGTTGTGTTATGTATGCATGGTGCACTTACCAGGTTGTTGACGATATGGTACAAACTTACTTTGTACTATACTAACGAAGTAAAGTGCCATCAACCATTTAAAAGCCCAATCTATCGTTGAGGACATGGTTTAGCGTATGTATGAGTGGAGCGGTTTCAGTATGGCTATCTGTTGTGACCAACCTAATTTAACTCTAACCAATCACAAGCCTTGTAGCGACAAATATCAAATCCGACCAGTCGGTATGTCAAGACAGTCTCTGGTTAAAGTGATAATCATCCTTCCTCAGAGGCGAGGATATTGGGAGAAAATGCTGGCGTTAAAATGCAAATTACTTGGACAGAACACAAAAGAACCGGGAAGCACGGCGATCTGACAATATAAACAGAGGAAGCACCTAATGAAACCATAGAATGAAAAAGGCCAACCAATCATGTCAAAAACACCTCCACACTCAACACATGTCCCCTTTGCTAAAAGTTCACAACATTAATTCTAAATGGTTGTAAATTTAGGTTTTTGCATCAACTTACAGCAGTCAGTTATCGCACTGTTTTTTCGGTTTAATTATAAGTATAGCCATTTGGTTTTGGTCAGGTTTTAATTATTTACGTCGTTCTATCTTGCCTTGTCTTCGTTGATTGATTTGCTTATATGTGAGTTTAATTGGCTGTTGGCACAATTATATTATTTTCCATAATGAAGTTATTTATTTGGATTATATTTACGTTTCCATCTGAACAGAAAGTTCGTAGGCCACACCTGCTTCAATACGACGACGAACAGATGACATGTAGAAAAAAAGTCATTCAATTATCAGATGGTTTATAATGAATTGACATTCATAATGGATATGGAAAGTATCAATTCGAGATCAAAATCTCTTCGCCGTACGTTAATTTAAATATTTTAAAATCAAATCAATGAAGTTCGAGCTATGAACATTGTAGGTACTAGTCGGCATTGATGTTGGGTAAAAAAGTTAATAAAGATATACTAAGGAATATGACAGGATAATTATAGGTATTCAGTGTGGAATTCTCATGTGTCAGTTATTATTACTGCAGACTGAATACTGCATAGTGATTGATGCTTAGTGATGCTGAATGATGTCTTGTGATGCTGAATGATGTCTTGTGATAGTGAATGGTGTCTTGTGATAGTGAATGATGTCTTGTAATAGTGAATGGTGTCTTGTGATAGTGAATGATGCTTAGAGATAGTGAATGATGTCTTGTGATAGTGAATGATGCTTAGAGATAGTGAATGATGTCTTGTGATAGTGAATGGATGGTGTCTTGTGATAGTGAATGATGCATAGAGATAGTGAATGATGTCTTGTGATAGTGAATGGTGCTTAGAGATAGTGAATGATGTCTTGTGATAGTGAATGATGTTTAGTGCGGATAGTGAATGATGTCTTGTGATAGTGAATGGTGTTTAGTAATGGTGATGAATGGCTTATGCTATAAGCTCATGTCTGCTTGTCAGCTCTGCGTTTTGTTGGCCAATAATTACTGTGTTCTTGTTTTGCTTTGCATCATTTTCCTTGCGTACTTGGTGTCTTTACTCGCTAAGTTTGCTATAACGCATATGCTAAACTAAACTATATGCTTCAAGTGCGATCACAGTAATGCGCAAAGATACTAACGCAAAGATCCCCTACTTGATTTTTAAAGTTATTTCCGTTTAATCGCATTTTTCGAAAGTGTATCGGTAGAGACGAAAAGCGTGTAAAAATGGGTTGTGTTGTGAATACTAAATAATAAATTAAATAGAGTACGTCTTGTTACAAGCCAAAACCAGGCTAACATATTTTAAGTATACCGTTACCATAATATGGACAGAAATGCGTGTTTTTAATACAAAATTCATTCTAAACTTGGTATGCACACTATACTATCACAAGACATCATTCACTATCACAAGACATCATTCACTATCACTAAGCATCATTCACTATCACAAGACATCATTCACTATCACAAGACATCATTCACTATCACTAAGCATCATTCACTATCACAAGACATCATTCACTATCACAAGACATCATTCACTATCACAATACATCATTCACTATCACTAAGCATCATTCACTATCACTAAGCATCATTCACTATCTCAAGATATCATTCACTATCACAAGACATCATTCACTATCACTAAATATCATTCACTATCACAAGACATCATTCACTATCACTAAGCATCATTCACTATCACTAAGCATCATTCACTATCACTAAGCATCATTCACTATCACTAAGCATCATTCACTATCACTAAGCATCATTCACTATCACTAAGCATCATTCACTATCACTAAGCATCATTCACTATCACTAAGCATCATTCACTATCACAAGACATCATTCACTATCACTAAGCATCATTCACTATCACTAAGCATCATTCACTATCACAAGACATCATTCACTATCACTAAGCATCATTCACTATCACTAAGCATCATTCACTATCACTAAGCATCATTCACTATCACAAGACATCATTCACTATCACTAAGCATCATTCACTATCACTAAGCATCATTCACTATCACTAAGCATCATTCACTATCACTAAGCATCATTCACTATCACTAAGCATCATTCACTATCACTAAGCATCATTCACTATCACAAGACATCATTCACTATCACTAAGCATCATTCACTATCACTAAGCATCATCATTCACTATCACATCACAAGACATCATTCACTATCACTAAGCATCATTCACTATCACAAGACATCATTCACTATCACTAAGCATCATTCACTACCACTAAGCATCATTCACTATCACTAAGCATCATTCACTATCACTAAGCATCATTCACTATCACAAGACATCATTCACTATCACTAAGCATCATTCACTATCACAAAGACATCATTCACTATCACTAAGCATCATTCACTACACTAAGCATCATTCACTATCACTAAGCATCATTCACTATCACAAGACATCATTCACTATCACTAAGCATCATTCACTATCACTAAGCATCATTCACTATCACAAGACATCATTCACTATCACTAAGCATCATTCACTACCACTAAGCATCATTCACTATCACAAGACATCATTCACTATAACTAAGCATCATTCACTACCACTAAGCATCATTCACTATCACTAAGCATCATTCACTATCACAAGACATCATTCACTATCACTAAGCATCATTCACTATCACTAAGCATCATTCACTATCACTAAATATCATTCACTATCACTAAGCATCATTCAATATCACTAAGCATCAATCACTATCACTAAGCATCATTCACTATCACTAAGCATCATTCACTATCACTAAGCATCACTACTAAGCATCATTCACTATCACTAAGCATCATTCACTATCACTAAGCATAAATATCATTCACTATCACTAAGATCATTCACTATCACTTCATCATTCACTATCACTAAGCATCATTCACTATCACACTAATATCATTCACTATCACTAAGCATCATTCACTATCACTAAGCATCATTCACTATTACAAGCATCATTCACTCATCATTCTACTAAGCATCATTCACTATCACTAAGCATCATTCACTATCACTAAGCATCATTCACTATCACTAAGCATCATTCACTATCACTAAGCATCAATCACTATCACAAGACATCATTCACTATCACTAAGCATCATTCACTATCACTAAGCATCATTCACTATCACAAGACATCATTCACTATCACTAAGCATCATTCACTATCACTAAGCATCAATCACTATCACTAAGCATCATTCACTATCACTAAGCATCATTCACTATCACTAAGCATCAATCACTATCACTAAGCATCATTCACTATCACTAAGCATCATTCACTATCACTAAATATCATTCACTATCACTAAATATCATTCACTATCACTAAGCATCATTCACTATCGCAAGACATCATTCAGCATCACAAGACATCATTCACTATCACTAAGCATCATTCACTATCACTAAGCATCATTCACTATCACTATTCACCATCATCATTCACTATAAGCATCATTCACTATCACAAGACATCATTCACCATCACCAAACATCATTCCCTATCACTAAGCATCATTCATTATCACTAAGTATCATTCACTATCACAAGACATCATTCACTATGTTGAAATGTGAAGTTTGGAAAAGATCGCTTCACAAATTGCGAAAATATGAATCGAAATTTTGTATTTTTGAAAAATCATATCTTCGCAATTTGTGAAGCATGCAATCTTTTCCAAACTTCACATTTTTACTAATTTCAACGAGCTCTTTCCAGCTATAATAATCAATTTTTGTCCTATGAGTTCTGAAATTACATGATTAACCGGCCCTCATTGTGACGTAAGCGTTTCTGAAAAGCTACGTTTTTGCCGTCCACACTAAAACGATAAACTTCCGTTTTCATAGATAAACATCGATCTCCGTTTTTGTTTTAGCGTGGACGCTCGGTAAAACGCACAAAAAAGTATTCGTATTCAAACTTAAACGGAGTAGTGTGAACGGGTCACTATTATCAACGTTACATAAGCATGTCTCAGTAGTAGCGATTTAAAAAAAGGAAACTCTTTGCGATTGAAAACAAATCAGGCATTGGCTGGCTCTCGAATGTCAAGTTGAATATTCACTGGGGAAAGTTAAACATGAGATATTGGTTTTCTCGTGAAAAAGGCAGAAGAGGAAATAAAATTGTCAAAATAGAATTGTGTTGAAAATTGATTGTAATTAGACGTCGACTAAGATCTAGATCTGTCAGTAATTAATAATAACCACAAAACAATAAAAGTACGGGCTTCCACAGAGAGGAAATTTTAATTTAAAACACTTATATTATGACATAAACTCTAAAACTCCAAAGCGATCATTTAGCAGATAAGTTGACGGTAATGTCATTAGTTCAGCCATTATCGCCCACAAGATAATCAATTTGATTTTAAAAGCTGGCTGATGTGTAGTCACTGTGCATGAATGGCTAATTGACATCGTATGTTGAAAGATGCTGAGAGAATTCGTGTTGTCAGGTAGTGATTGAATCAGAAAATGGTTACGCACTTTATATTTTGCGCTACGTTTGGAAGTCTTGCTCACCTTTTAGAGATGATTTCGTATGGCTGTGAAAAACCACGGCCCATGACACTGGTACAGCACGGCAAGGATTCATTCGAAATTCAATAACATCACGGTCATCTGTTTCTCACAGTCATACGAAATCTGCTGTACTTAGTATAATAATAATAATAATAATAATAATAATTTAATTCTTAGAAAAGCGCATTCCATATGGATCTCAATGCTCTTTACAAGTAAAGTAATAAATATATGTATTTATTATACTACTATTACGTAATTTTACCTTATAAGGTCAAGAGAACTCGAAAAATATGGAGCCGTATTACCATAGTTCGAAAGCCGTAATATTACCATAGTTCGAAAAGCCGTATTACCATAGTTCTAAAACCGGTTTCACTGCAAAGTTTTGAACATTTTGTGACTTCAAATCCATTTTTAAAAAGAGTACAGACAATGGAAAACCGCTTGCGATTTCTTTTTTACAATAACAAAGTCAAAAAATCATCCAAAAGCAAGGACAAAGTTTGAAAGAAAAACTGTTTCAAGCGCGCGCTGGTTCCGTGCGCGAGCGATTTGTCATTCTGTAAAAGAGCGCGCGGACCTTGAAAGGTTTTGAAATAATTATTAGATAAATTTGCTAAAACACGGGCAATTTTTTTTTCCGTTCAGAGTAGTATAATAAATAACTTATTTGGGGTTTTTCCCGTAATACGGGCTGATATTTTACTCGTTACTCGCATTTTTCCTCGTCCCTTCGGGACTCGGAAAAATACATTCGCAACTCGTAAAATATCAGCCCGTATTACGGCAAAAACCCCAAATAAGATCTAAATATATATATATACACTCAATTGCAGAAACGTTGTAGTATACATTTGTAATATATACAATATGAGCGGCCGAACTGTATGGTATTGTAAATACCATACAGTTCGGACGCGGATATTATATCTGACTTATCGAAATCAACGATGTATAAGTGGATGTTTTACTATAATTTGGATGATAGGAAACAGTTTGGCCGAGCGAGAAAATCCATGTTAAAGTTGAATGCAAATGAGGACGAATCTCTTGCCGATTTACAGATGTCTGCTACGCTTATGATTTCTATTGTATTTCCCTCATTAATTATTCATGATTTCGATAAATACAAATATCTAATGAGATGCAAAGTGAGAAACATCGCTTATTTTCTTCTAATATACAGTCATTTGCAAAAATTCTGGCCGCTACGAAATATCAATATATCAATATATCGGGTGCATTATGGGTAATTAAATAATAGAAAATTCCCCTTAAAGCGGGTTAACGCCAGCAAAGTTGGTATAAATATTTAGTATAATGTTTATTTTAGTCATACGTTTGTTGTTTGTAAATTTTGCTTCATATAAGAAGTTAGGAAACTCAAAATAGTATTATTTAATTACCCATAATGCACCCGATATATTGATATATCGTGGCGGCCAGAATTTTTGCAAATGACTGTATCAGAATCATCAATTTTAGATTAGTATCGCATCCAACAAGGACAACACAATAATTTTCAGCACTATTTTGTGCTTAAACAGTTGTATTTTAGCATGTCTAACATTTTGCATCTCATTAGATATTTGTATATTTGTATAAATGTATACTACAACGTTTCTGCAATCGAGTGTATACACCTAATTTCAAAAACGTTGTCCAAATAGCCAAATACGAATTCATTCAAAAAGACAAAAGAAACAGTTCAGCTTGAGTGCACTTCCTTTGTCTTTTAATGAAATCCTATTTGGCTTTTTTGATTATTATTGGACAACGTTTTTGAAATTAGGTGTATATATATATATATATATATATATAATAATAAAATATAGGAAAACATATGATGACCTTTTAGTGTGCCGTTATTCATTGAATACAACACGCTGGATTTCGAAACATTCTGCTATACATTAGATCATTAGTCATTGGTATAGTTAAGTATGAATATTTGTTTTGTGACGGCACAAAAATAATGCTACTCAGTGTCGTGTATTATAAGATCCTTTGACCTGCCATCAATCTAGGGGGTAAAACGAGCTGATTTTAAACGCAAGGTTGGATTCTCAGAACATCTTCATTTCCATTACCGAGACTGGAACGTAGTGTGAGGGGTCTAGAAGACATGCAGGGATAGCAAGACTCTCGTACAGAAATACTACAGTCAGGAAATCACGTACATTATATCTCGGAAAATTACTTGCCTTCTTGTCTCTGCAGCAATTACATCATCCGTCAACCAGTGTATGTGCGGTGTGATGATTTATTGATTAATCAATCAGTGTATGTGCGGTGCGATGATTTCTTGATTAATCAACCAGTGTATGTGCGGTGCGATGATTTCTTGATTAATCAACCAGTGTATGTGCGGTGTGATGATTTCTTGATTAATCAACCAGTGTATGTGCGGTGCGATGATTTCTTGATTAATCAACCAGTATATGTGCGGTGCGATGATTTCTTGATTAATCAACCAGTGTATGTGCGGTGCGATGATTTCTTGATTAATCAACCAGTGTATGTGCGGTGCGATGATTTCTTGATTAATCAACCAGTGTATGTGCGGTGCGATGATTTCTTGATTAATCAACCAGTGTATGTGCGGTGCGATGATTTCTTGATTAATCAACCAGTGTATGTGCGGTGCGATGATTTCTTGATTAATCAACCAGTGTATGTGCGGTGCGATGATTTCTTGATTAATCAACCAGTGTATGTGCGGTGTGATGATTTCTTGATTAATCAACCAGTGTATGTGCGGTGTGATGATTTCTTGATTAATCAACCAGTGTATGTGCGGTGTGATGATTTCTTGATTAATCAACCAGTGTGTATGTGCGGTGTAATGATTTCTTGATTAATCAACCAGTGTATGTGCGGTGTGATGATTTCTTGATTAATCAACCAGTGTATGTGCGGTGTGATGATTTCTTGATTAATCAACCAATGTATGTGCGGTGTGATGATTTCTTGATTAATCAACCAGTGTATGTGCGGTGTGATGATTTCTTGATTAATCAACCAGTGTATGTGCGGTGTGATGATTTCTTGATTAATCAACCAGTGTATTTGCGGTGTGATGATTTCTTGATTAATCAACCAGTGTATGTGCGGTGCGATGATTTCTTGATTAATCAACCAGTGTATGTGCGGTGTGATGATTTCTTGATTAATCAACCAGTGTATGTGCGGTGTGATGATTTCTTGATTAATCAACCAGTGTATGTGCGGTGTGATGATTTCTTGATTAATCAACCAGTGTATGTGCGGTGCGATGATTTCTTGATTAATCAACCAGTGTATGTGCGGTGTGATGATTTCTTGATTAATCAACCAGTGTATGTGCGGTGTGATGATTTCTTGATTAATCAACCAGTGTATGTGCGGTGTGATGATTTCTTGATTAATCAACCAGTGTATGTGCGGTATGATGATTTCTTGATTAATCAACGAAGAAATTAAAAACTGATAAATCAAAGTCATTTTCTTCACATGAAAGTATTTTTGTGTTTTTTTAATTTGTTACAGTTTTTATAAATTAAAAATTCATATTAAAATTTTTGTGGGTGGCAAATGCAATTAAATCCATACATATTGAAAGAGGGATATGTGAAAAGAAGAAAAATAGAATGGAGAAGTGAAAATAAATAAATGGATCTTTGAAATTAAAAATTTAAAAAATTAAAAAGTAAGAAATATTAGGACTTAGCAACAGGACCTATATTCCCATGGATTCTCTCATCAAGCCTTCTCGTTCATCAACAAGCAAGATGCATAGTGAACACTTTATCCCACCATTGGACCGCCGCTCAAATATATTTCAATTTAGCTTTATTCCTCGCACTATTGTAAACTGGAATAACTTAACTCAACATGCTGTTGCCATTGCAGCTACTGGAGAGTTACAGTTCCGTGATTTCCTTAAATCTATGTAATGCATTATATTGATATCTATTTATTTTCCTTCTACCGCTGACCGTCCGCGGTGCATTGTGATCTTAAAATGAAGTGAATTAATAGCGTACGTAAACTATATATGACATTACGAGAACCCAGCTTTAAAAAGAACATCGATGAACCAAAAAGAAATAAAGTTAATTTAAATGTGAAATACGGCAACTAAAGTGCAAGAACTCATGTTGACTGAATATTGTTTAATAATAATAATAATAATAATAATAATGGAAACTTTATTTCATATATTTTTTACACAAACAATTGCAAATCTCACTACATGTAGGTAATTTACAATTGACTACTTGAACTCGAAAATATAATTAACAAAAAGAAAATGGTAACATAAGTATAATATAATAATAATAATAATAATAATAATAATAATAATAACGATAGAGTGCAAACACTACTCAACCATGAAACAGTGCTAACTTTAATTAGCATGCTAAATAGTGCAATGTCTTTTAAATTGAAGATATACTTTTGTCTCTGACTTTAGCTTTTTTCGACTGTAAATCAACAGTCTTCATCAGTTGGATAGTAAGAACCGTCTTAATAAAAAACAGCTAAAGTCAGAGACAAAAGTATATCTTCAACTTAAAACATGAATCCTGGCTGCAAGTTCAACATTTTTAATAGTGCAATGTCTATTGTTTTCTATTATTCCATTGGTGCTATTTAGCACTAAATAGTTTGTACTGTTTCACGATTTTAGTGTTTGCACTCTATTCGTTTCTTGTGACGAACGGGAGATTTTTTATAACCGAGAAACATATACCGACTTCCCAGCTAAGTGCTCTATTATTAAATCAACTCAACATACCACTGGGCAGTCACGACACCGATAGAACTGTTAATTTCCTCACTCTGTCGTTCATTTTCGATTATAATTACTCGATGGGCGTAGCCCGATCGAATTATAAAATGGGCTCTTTTCTTCTTCGTCGTCGTAAGGAAAGGTTACAAAGCTGTCGTTTGTTCGCAACACCGCTGGACGGCTCAATGATTCCGACGACGTGACGAACAAGCTGAATGTAGTGCGAATGAGAGCGAATGTAGTGCGAATGAGAGCGAATGTAAATATGCTTACGTATACGCTTGTCCTTGCATGCTCGATTGGTCTTCGGTCGAGCACATGCTTTGAGTCTTGTCGAGGAAATATTGTGTAAGCTTGCCGTTGTAAAGCCATGAATGCTGCCAAGTCTAATACGCTCACTCCATATACAAACGCACACGACGTTCGCGGTAAATCCACGTAACAGAATATACAGATCTCATTCGCATACCAAGTTTATTTATTATACAGCTCTGTCAACTGTAGTCTTGTTGTATGTAAGTGCTAGACGTGATTGTAAACGGGGTCGTGACCCCAGTAGATTACCAGTGCGAACGCTGAAACGTCTATCAGAAAGCTGAAAGGCTTCTTCCTGATGATCGAGTATTCCGGTAAAAACACATCAGTCATATCAACGAATATGGAAGTCATGGCCGGTGAGAATTATGTCTTACGTAAATCCATCGAGTGCGCGCTATGTGGAGCGTCTAGTTAGTATTATATCTCAAAACGCTTGGCTTCAAGACACTAATTTCCCATTCTGCAGTAACTGTTACTGATGGAAAGCGGTCGTGATGAGTTGTTTTGCTTTCCATGTTATCAAGTATAAACTAAATTATGCGTTGCTGTTCTTGCCTGATATCGGTCAAGGACAATTAAGAAAGCTCGCGCCACTGACTACACTAGAAAACATGCAAACGTAGTAGTGACATCTTGCATTTGTTGAGTATAGAAGTACACTCAATGTTGTCTTATTTGCTGTCAATGTCCAACCAAAGGAACTGTCGCGCCAAATCATTGCTTTGTGCAGTTATTGATATTTTACCTTGAGTCAGTTTTGTAGCTACTAGAATGTTTAGAAACCCCAGCACAAGCACATTGACGTTTAGTATCTTGTCCGCCATAACGACCCATCTGAAGCAGACCAAGTTTTGCTAGTGTTTGTTCCTCAATCACGTAGAGGTCATCTTCCATAAAAGCATTGGGTCATAAGAATAGATAGCTTTATCAGTGAGACATTGAATAGCATAGTATGATGACACACGACTCGGTAGATGTTTACATTCAATCTTCCTTAATGAATGACAGCAGTGTAACGAAGTGAGATGCTTTACCGCGCTAGATAGTTCGAGATGATATCACACGGTAAATGGGAAGCAGAAAACCATTTATGGCTACATTAATTGTTTTGGCAATCAGTAAACGTGTCATCAAATCCGGTCAGGGTGCCGGCCTGTGGCATGTATAGCATAAATAGAACATATAGAAAGCTAAAGCATCAGCATTGTAATACCTCGCATTGTCAGAAAAGAGAAAAATCCTTCATAAAAACCTTTCATTATCGTGCTAAATTTGTAAAGGTAATTGGGATTCTTCAAGATAAAACCTTGAAAAATACCAAACCGCTCACCCTAAAAAATACCTGATGGTCTAACAATCACCCTAAAAATACCATCGGAGCGCTGCCCAGGATAATGCTATTCAAGACTGAACGCGCTTGTTTCATACCCTATATCAGCTCTTTTTAAAACAAGACGCTCAATGAGCGTATACTCGGGCTTATGATAAGGACAATGTCAGTTGCGTGAGGAGAGACCGGACAATGACTGACAGTTGCGTGACGAGGGAGACTATGTATATATGTGTCGAGTTCATTTGATTTGCTGTTGAGTTTGAGTTGATTTGATAACGTTTTGACTTAGAGTTCAATTGATTTGCTTTAATTTTGATGAGTTCAGTCGTGTAAAGGCCCAGTCGAAAACGCTGAACATCTTTTAGAGTTGGCCCACACGAATCGGCGTATGTGGTTTGTATGTGAGAGCGTATTTAAGTATAACTCTCTCTTTGACATACAAAAATACTATTTTGAACAGCATTAACACAATTAACTGCTTCTGTTAGATTTAAGATGTGACCTCAAGTGACCTCAAATACGTTTAAATACGTACCACAGTGTACCTTCAAGAGTCCGCGGAGATCTTTATCTATGAGTCAGACACAAGTCTCCCTCGTCATTGCGCATCTTCTTCTGTAATAGATCCCTAAAATCTAAGGACGTTTTGATTTCGATTGTATTTTTGCCGTTCACTGACCTGTTTTGAGCGTGGAAATTCGGTTTTAAATAGCTCTACGCAACGGTTCTAAAATTAGGTCGCACTGTTATCTTTATAATCTATCTCTGAAACATTCCAACACGTACAATCTACATGTGTAAGTATTCTGCACGGTTTTCGCTCAATAAGCACATTACATCAATACCTTCCCTACATGTTCGATCGAGCAAGAGGCCGCGCGCCGTAGACTAATGCAACATCTTTTAGAGTGGGCCCACACGAATCGGCGTATGCGTTTGTATGTGAGAGCGTATTTAAAAGGAACTGATGGATGGCTTGCCTTAGATACAACATACTTTCTCTTCTGCACAAGACAACTGCTTCTCCAGTCTCCTACTGACTCGAACGATGCCTATATAAAACCATGAATATGCAACCAGATATGCAACCTCAAGTGACCTCAAGTACGTTTCAAGACGTACTACCGACGCCTCGCAGAGTCGTGGAGATCTTTATCGATCACGGCATCGACACAAATATAGTCTCCCTCGTCACGCAACTGTCATTGCCATAATGCCCGACTACGCTCATTGAGCGTCTTCCTCTGTAAAAATAATAAATCCCTAAAATCTAAGGACGTTTTGATTTCGCTTGTATTTTTGCCGTTCGCTGACCTGTTTTAAGCTTAAAATTTCTGCTTTAAATAGCGCTGCGTGGCGGTTCTAAAATTAGGTCGCGAAATAGATGTATGACTCAGACGTCAAGGATCATGCAACTGTAATCGTACTGAAAAGAACACGGAGAAACCTATATTTTATCATGTTTATCCGCGTGAAAAACACTGGCCTATTTCTCCGATGATATACGTTCGACTCGGAGTTACCCCCAAATTTCGTACATTGAACTTGCTTAGTCCGTGGCGTTGATGACGGCCTATTTGCTTTGATGAAGTTTTGAAGTACGATTTTTTTAAATTCCTTTTAATTTTCATTCTCAAAACTTTCAAACGTGGAATAAAACTAGTCAGATACCTTTTAAACGGGTTTTTGAAACCACGGCGTGACGGCTCTCAGAAACTGAATATGTTTCATTTTATTGTCAGAATGAATTTGTCAAACGTGGAATAAAATAAACTTTAGTCGGAAACGATTTTTACCCCCCTGAGAGCATAGAATTACTTCATTAAGCGTTTGGATATCATCGCCCCCGTTTTCAGCCAATCGAAAACCCTGAAACAGACATTCCTGACCGATAGATCTTTGTGTACTACCAAAAATAAAAAAAAAAACACAGAAAGTCCATTTTTTCATAACTCGGGCTTCCTTCGGAAGGGCCCGAGTAACAAGACGCTCAATGAGCGTACACTCGGGCTTATGAAAAGGACAATGTCAGTTGCGTGAGGAGAGACCTGACAATGACTGACAGTTGCGTGACGAAGGAGACTTTATGTCTGATGAAGGGCTATGTACGATCTCGATTTACCAACCGCATTGACCTTGCTCGCCTTCAATGCTTTGATGTAGTTTTGAAGTACGATTTTTACGATTCCTTTTCCTTCTGAATTTTTCAAACGTGGAATAAAAACAAACATCCATCATGAGTTACTGAAAATAACTCGACTGGCTCGACTGTTGTTGCATGACTTCTGTACATATAGCTTTCTGTCAATCGGATGGAGTTATACATGACCGTTATACATCGTTGGTCGTGAGTTTAATTATAAACCTCGACTGTTTGCATGAGTTCTGTATATATAGCTTTCTGTCAATAGATGTAGTTATACATCGTTGGTCGTGAGTTTAATTATAAATACTCAAGGACATAATATATAACTGTACACGTACGTACTATTACAATTTTAATAGCAACACACACATGGCATAGCGAGGTCATGATAGTTTTTGAGTTCATTTCATTTGCTTTTCAGTCTCGACTGGCTCGACTGTTTGCATGACTTCTGTACATATAGCTTTCCATAATAGACGAAATAGTTACATCGCTGGTCGTGAGTTCAATTAATAAATACTCATGCAAGGACAGATCAGTCTAGAACTGTACACCGGACCACTATTACAATTACATCGCTGGTCGTGAGTTCACGAGTTTTAAATGGAAAGGCGTTATAGAACAGCCGATAAAACACGGGCTTTAAAATCTAGGCTCATTTCACAGACAAAAGCATACGGCTATTCGTGTGGGCCCACTCTGAAAGAACATAAAACTAGGTCTTAACCAAAAGACCAGTGAGGGAGGGGATATCCGGCCCCGTAGACTAAGCCATAACTTCAGATAAACCCTATTAGACCATTGTTCCATCTAGTCACTCATATTATATTAAGGTGTGATTTTTGTAGTCTATTCGGCGAAGCTTCAAGACCTGACAATGACTGACAGTTGCGTGACGAAGGAGACTTTATGTCTGATGAAGGGCTATGTACGATCTCGATTTACCAACCGCATTGACCTTGCTCGCCTTCAATGCTTTGATGTAGTTTTGAAGTACGATTTTTACGATTCCTTTTCCTTCTGAATTTTTCAAACGTGGAATAAAATAAACATCCATCATGAGTTACTGAAAATAACTCGACTGGCTCGACTGTTTGCATGACTTCTGTACATATAGCTTTCTGTCAATCGGATGGAGTTTGATTACATGACCGTTATACATCGTTGGTCGTGAGTTTAATTATAAACCTCGACTGTTTGCATGAGTTCTGTACATATAGCTTTCTGTCAATAGATGTAGTTATACATCGTTGGTCGTGAGTTTAATTATAAATACTCAAGGACATAATATATAACTGTACACGTACGTACTATTACAATTTTAATAGCAACACACATGGCATAGCGAGGTCATGATAGTTTTTGAGTTCATTTTGATTTGCTTTTCAGTCTCGACTGGCTCGACTGTTTGCATGACTTCTGTACATATAGCTTTCCATAATAGATGTAGTTACATCGCTGGTCGTGAGTTCAATTATAAATACTCATGCAAGGACAGATCAGTCTAGAACTGTATACCGGCGTACTATTACAATTACATCGCTGGTCGTGAGTTCACGAGTTCGTGGAAAGGCGTTATAGAACAGCCGATAAAACACGGGCTTTAAACAGGCTCATTTCACAGACAAAAGCATACGGCTATTCGTGTGGGCCCACTCTGAAAGAACATAAAACTAGGTCTTAACCAAAAGACCAGTGAGGGAGGGGATATCCGGCCCCTAAGCCATAACTTCAGATAAACCCTATTAGACCATTGTTCCATCTAGGGCCCGAGTAACAGTCACTCATATTATATTAAGGTGTGATTTTTGTAGTCTATTCGGCGAAGCTTCAAGACCTGACAATGACTGACAGTTGCGTGACGAAGGAGACTTTATGTCTGATGAAGGGCTATGTACGATCTCGATTTACCAACCGCATTGACCTTGCTCGCCTTCAATGCTTTGATGTAGTTTTGAAGTACGATTTTTACGATTCCTTTTCCTTCTGAATTTTTCAAACGTGGAATAAAATAAACATCCATCATGAGTTACTGAAAATAACTCGACTGGCTCGACTGTTTGCATGACTTCTGTACATATAGCTTTCTGTCAATCGGATGGAGTTATACATGACCGTTATACATCGTTGGTCGTGAGTTTAATTATAAACCTCGACTGTTTGCATGAGTTCTGTACATATAGCTTTCTGTCAATAGATGTAGTTATACATCGTTGGTCGTGAGTTTAATTATAAATACTCAAGGACATAATATATAACTGTACACGTACGTACTATTACAATTTTAATAGCAACACACATGGCATAGCGAGGTCATGATAGTTTTTGAGTTCATTTCATTTGCTTTTCAGTCTCGACTGGCTCGACTGTTTGCATGACTTCTGTACATATAGCTTTCCATAATAGATGTAGTTACATCGCTGGTCGTGAGTTCAATTATAAATACTCATGCAAGGACAGATCAGTCTAGAACTGTACACCGGCGTACTATTACAATTACATCGCTGGTCGTGAGTTCACGAGTTCGTGGAAAGGCGTTATAGAACAGCCGATAAAACACGGGCTTTAAACAGGCTCATTTCACAGACAAAAGCATACGGCTATTCGTGTGGGCCCACTCTGAAAGAACATAAAACTAGGTCTTAACCAAAAGACCAGTGAGGGAGGGGATATCCGGCCCCTAAGCCATAACTTCAGATAAACCCTATTAGACCATTGTTCCATCTAGTCACTCATATTATATTAAGGTGTGATTTTTGTAGTCTATTCGGCGAAGCTTCAAGACCTGACAATGACTGACAGTTGCGTGACGAAGGAGACTTTATGTCTGATGAAGGGCTATGTACGATCTCGATTTACCAACCGCATTGACCTTGCTCGCCTTCAATGCTTTGATGTAGTTTTGAAGTACGATTTTTACGATTCCTTTTCCTTCTGAATTTTTCAAACGTGGAATAAAATAAACATCCATCATGAGTTACTGAAAATAACTCGACTGGCTCGACTGTTTGCATGACTTCTGTACATATAGCTTTCTGTCAATCGGATGGAGTTAAATAGATAGATAGACAGACAGACAGACAGACAGACAGACAGACAGACAGACAGACAGACAGACATACATAGATAGATAGATAGATCATAAATTGATCTCGTAAAGGGAGATCTAACAATACATAAATTATAAAAGTAAAGTAACGGCTACAGACACAATCGATCGTACTCGCTTTGAGTATTCAAAGGAATATTTTTATAATTCAAGAGAAACAATAACAAAGCGGAAGACAGGAAGGTTCACATGCAAGATTATATTAGAACATGTATTTATCGTCCAGCCTTTACCGCAACAGAGCCAGAGAAGAACCGGTGATGTTAAGGCTTGAAGGCCTTAAAATCCCTGATATTTAAGGTTCGTTTTTAAGGTCAACACATGGTTAATTTGGGCTACGGTCAGGTTTCAGAATTTGGGCCTTAGTTAGGTTTGATATGGCCTAAATCAGATTAATAATTCAGGTCACAATTAGTCTCATGTTGGGTCTGACATTTTCGTACGGGACATCACTTACGCTGTTCTTGCAGGGAGCCCTTCAATTGCATAACTTGTACATGTATCACAGGGCCCACTCTGAAAGATGTCGTTTCATTAGCTTCATCGTGGAATGATCAACTACAATCCTGAACTTAATAGCTTGAAGATCTATGATGAGAAATCTTGAAACTCGATAGGATCAAATACATCGCATTCTTTCTTCATTCTTCGCATTCCTTCACCATGAAAAAATAAATAAAAAGAAAGTGTATTTTCTAACTCGGGCTTCCTTCGGAAGAGCCCGAGTAATCTCTCTTCTCTCTCTCTCTCTCTTTCTTTCTTTCTTTCTTTCTTTCTTTCTTTCTTTCTTTCTTTCTTTCTTTCTTTCTTTCTTTCTTTCTTTCTTTCTTTCTTTCTTTCTTTCTTTCTTTCTTTCTTTCTTTCTTTCTTTCTTTTTCTTTCTTTCTTTCTTTCTTTCTCTCTCTCTCTCTCTCTCTCTCTCTCTCTCTCTCTCTCTCTCTCTCTCTTTCTCTCTTTCTTCAGCCCAACCATTCCTTTTGAGGCTACTAAATAATTCAATAAAAATGATATTTGCGTCTTTTTTTGATGGGTTTCCTGTGGTAGAGCGCGCGCGCGCGCAATACGTAAGGTTGGGTTCCCTGTGCATAAACATGTATTATGTTGGGCTTCCTGTGTGCGTCCTGGCGGGACGCGCCCGCAGCAATGTGTATATTAGGGATATTAGGTATCAAACTGATGGCGTATCATGGCCTGATGTGCGCCGCACGCAGCTGGTGCAAATTTTCCGTGAAACATTCGGATTTTACTTTCCGAAGCCGCCGTACGCTACAGGCCCGTGGGGGGAACCCAGGGTAAAGTAGCTGAAGTTTTTCAAAATGGTGGGAAATCTGAAGAGAAGTTCGTGAAACAAAGACTATTTTTTTCGGTGTAAGCGTTTGGATTCTATTCCTTATTCATGGTAAGTTTAGAAGTTCACAATTCTTGTCAACTTTAAGTAACTTTAGAAGGAATTGGACGATTTTAAAGTAGTCCTTTTATATTTTAAATGGTGGAGAATTGCATGTTGTGCTCGACACACGATAGTTTTGTTGAAAAGTAAAGCTCAACTAAAAGTATTTTTGTCAAGGTAATAACGTAGCATTTTCTCTAAATGTTCTCTAATAAAAGGACTTGCCTATACTTGGGCAGAAGGGCTGCTTAATAATCCTCAGCAAATTATTTTTGATGAGTTATAACTGAGCTATTTGACTTGTTATTTTAGTTGTCAATGTCAGTGATCAAAATGCACTTCTCAACCGACTGATGGTACTTCACCTCTATTTTTAAAAACATTTTTACTGTCTTATCTAGACAATGTTTGACGTATGTTTTTCTTTCTTTCATACAGTTGTTCTATTAAAACATAAGGAAACGCCAACACAGCATAAACCGGCATCTAAAGCACTCTGAAAAATATAGACGAACTGATCAATTCACTGACATCGTATCGAAGGAGACATGAATCGAGATGGACTCGTGAAATCATATGAACTAAAAATTAACAGTTCTTCATTATTGTCATTGAAATAACACAACTCATTTAGCAAATGACCGAGAGAAACAAAGAGTAAACAACTTAATACGGTTTTCGTAAGAATGTAAGTATCGCTTAAGTTCATACAAATTGTTCATATTACGAACTCCGACGTTTGTTATTCATTGACAACTTGTACTGTGTCGACTGTAGACGTGTAGTATTACTGATCAATATAGTGAATAAATTGCATAGAAAGAACGGCAAAACAGTATGTAAAAAGCTAGTAAACATATTTTAACTGATTGTTGAAATAAATACGTTGTTTGTCATTTTGTTTACAAGCACTGATAGCAAAAATGTGTTGTGTATTACTAAATATTGAGTCTATTCAGCATTTAAAAAACACAATGCCTCAATTTTGAAGCATTTTAATTGATTAAAATCAAATCAAAACACAAAACAAATACTTTATAAAAATCAAAAGAGAAAACAAATAAAGTATATTGTAGATGTTTTGATTTATGTTTAGTGAAAATATAAATACTAAAACTTGCCAAAAAGAGCATAGTTCAGATTTGCCGAACGCTGGCCGATGTCCTCTCGAAGGTAAAATCCGAATGTTTCACGGAAAATTTGCACCAGCTGCGTGCGGCGCACATCGGTCCATGAGGCGCAAAATGTCAAAATTAAAATTTCTCAGCGTACGGTGAAGTTACGACTGAAACTTATGAAGTGTTTAGAGAATACCGTAAAGTTTAAATAGTTTATCCGAATTGTTTTTGAAATTTCACGTCATATTGACAAAGATTAGGGTCAAAAACGTATTTGTCACGTGACCGAGTTTCATACCTTGTGTAAATATACACATGTAGTGCGGGACGCGCGGGATGTGCACAGGAAGCCCAATATAGGATATCACTCAGCACAGGGAACCCAACATATCTACGTATTGTATATTGAGCGCGCGCGCGCTCTACCACAGGAAACCCATAAAAAGACACATTGCTGCGGGCGCGTCCCGCAGGACGCACACAGGAAGCCCAACATAATACATGTTTATGCACAGGGAACCGAGGGAACCCAACTTTACGTATTACGCGCGCGCGCGATCTACCACAGGAAACCCATAAAAAAAAGACGCAAATATCATGTTTATTGAATTATTTAGTAGCCTCAAAAGGAATGGTTGGGCTGCCTGTGGACCAACCTCTAAAACATACCGGATCGCCGATTTCAAACCCAAACTATTTGTTATCTTGTGGACTATATTGCAAGCTTATGCACTACGGGATTTCCGTCGACAGTCTCTGAAGTCTGGAATATGAAAAGTCCGAAGTTTCATGTTCCATCGATTGGCGCCATTTCTCCACGGTACGGCTCTGGTCACAATGTTTTGTACTGAAGCAGCCACGCGTGCTGCTCCGACCAAAGGGAGGGAGAACTAACGTTATCAGCTAATTAATCTAATATTAATGTTTTTCCTCCTCCTGTTCCTCCTCGTCCCTGATGATTATAACATTATAATTGATATTTGTTTGTGTGTGTGCTTCACACTATACAGGGCCAAAGAAAGTTTCTTGAAAAAAATTATTCCCAAAAAATTGGGGGCTATAGACCCCCTAGACCCCTCGCCCATCTCCTAAGTATGTTTAGAATATAGTCATACTCACTCGACCAATCAGCGCCCAGCATTTGTGCGCTCTATATCTCATAAAGTAACTAATAGGGCTTTAACAATGGACTCATTAGTATTCTCTATATAGAGAATACTAATAAAGCTCTTTGTTTTCTTTTGTTACAAAGCCTTATTAGTATTCTCTATATAGGGAATACTAATGACTAACTTAGAGAATACTAGAGTGCAAACATTATATCCATGAAATAGTTAACTAACTAAATTGTACTAATAAATAGCACCAAATGCTATATTATTGTTGTCTACTTAGTAGTAAAATGTTAATTAGTACTAAATGTTAGCGCTTATTTCACGGATATAATATTTGCACTCTAATATATAACGTGTACTAAACTATATACAAAAATATTCTAATACAATCTTAGTTTAATCTTCAAATACTATTCAAATATTATATCATAATCCAATAAATCGACAGTTATTTTGATTCGTAGCAGCTAGATTTATACATGAATACTGATACAGAAATACAGATCATCACTATTAATACTACACACTAAAGAAACGTAGCGAGTCACTTACTCTTCAAAATGAAATCACAAACGAGTTTCTCCATGTTCTACAAGAAGTGTAGATGTACGGATATTCATCAGTCATCCAAGTTCTCCGTATGATTATTGCCGCGATATAGTTACCCCAATCTTTCAACTGATATATTAAATGTCCACATCGTGCTTGAGTTTTCTTTGGTGTTCATTATTTCTCTCGTTCTTCAATTTCGTCCGTTCTAACTGGTTTGAAGACACTTTGAGATTTCTGCTCTTCATTTCCACAACAAATACCGGTAATTTCTAGCGTTGCAAGCTTCGTATTTTTAAATACGAATATTAAAAGGTATCAGGATACGTTTTGGACCCCTACGCGCGCTTTACAATATTTTACTAAGAAAGTATACATTTTCTGAAAGCTGAATAAATGTAGTTTCTGAGAATACTTTCATATTTTTAGATTTTGCATCATAGAAATTGTTAGGCGAGTATACGTGAAATTCGACCGTAGTGCGATCTAAAAGTTCGATTGCATATGGAATTTAAGTTATGCTTGTGAAAAACATTCTAACAGACTCTCGAGATAATGAACTTAAAAATGGTGTCTCAGTTTTCCGATAACTGTTTTAGATCAACCGCAATCCTACGCCAAAGTTGAGCAATTGATTTTAGAGCTATGTTATCAACAAATAGGGCCATAACGTTTGAACGAAAATAACATGAAAAAATCTGAGATAATATTTTTTAAATCAACTATTACTGAGCCACCTTGCAAATTTTCAGCGAAATCCATCGAAACCCTAGCGACATTAAGCCTTCGAAAGACGTGTATTTAGCTCTAAAAATAGTTCCGATAAAAGACACAATTGCTGTTTTGGAAGATCAAGCCACACCATGTTTATCCAACACCTAGCGTAATTGAATCTGTCAACCACTTGTCAAGATATCTGGTCAGTATTCAGCAAAGGTCGACAGGTCATATGCAAATGACAAAATATCGCAGTAAATTTATTGTGCTCTGGCTTGTTCGAGTATTGCGGGTGCCGGGGCATGTTTTAGTGTGAATGTATTTGTATGGTTTTCTGCTCTGTTTGGGAACGGTTTCTTCGAAGACGAAGTCGACGATCTTCTTCTTGGATGAGAATATAAAGATTTACGTTTTCTTGAAGACATCATGACGAGCTTTACTCGAAAAAGTTGTCACAGTTGGAGGCATGGTATCGGGTTGTAAGCCTTTCAATCTTTGTTTGTACTGTGATAAGATGATCGACAGTTGCTAGGATTAAGTCAACAGGATTAAGTAGTAAAGTTAGCTAATGAGTCTTTCTCAATCACATTCCCGCGCATTCTAGCTACTCGACAACATATCGCTCTGTAAAATCTGCTATTTTATGGTTTATTTCCGCACGATCTTGGTTGATTTTGCCCAAATAGAGATATTCCATGTTCAAGCTATCTTTGTTGGTATTTGAAATTGCATTTTGACACGAAAGGATTGATATATTATTTATAATTTGGCGGGAATGAATTGGCTTTTATTCTACTACAATTTTTGGCGTCTTGGAAGCAGCAGATAAACTTGGCCCGCAAGAACTGTATCTCTGTGAGTATAAAGTTTATTGTAATCTCCGGATGCTTCCTTGGGAATCTCAATTTGATTTAATTTTAGCAGCTAGAAGTTGTGTTTATTTATTACATGCAGGACCCCTGCCGGCCGATGTTCTGTGATTCAGTCGAAGGCGGAATAGAATATTTAAATATCAGCAAGGTTCAGAAGATGCATAAGTTCGTCAGCAGGTCTAGGGTATATATATTGCCCATTTGGACTGGGAGTCTTTTTGAATTTTTACGAGTATTTGAAGATCTAATCAGGTTTATAAATGATCATAGCGGCAAAATAATAATTATTAGCTTCAAATTGGTCACAAATTTCAAATTTTAGGGTATAGATTTTCGGCCTAGTGCGTTATACCTGCGGTCTCGTAGACAGCTTGGGTAGGCCTACATTGTAGTGCGTTGTACCTGCGGTCTCGTAGACAGCTTGGGTAGGCCTACATTCAGTTGTAGTGCGTTATACCTGCGGTCTCGTAGACAGCTTGGGTAGGCCTACACTGTAGTGCGTTATACCTGCGGTCTCGTAGACAGCTTGGGTAGGCCTAGTGCGTTATATTTTTATAACTTTATAATTACTCAGAAACTATTCCGGCCGTAGATTTGTGTACCTATTCGTTTACTCTTGATCCATTTGCACGTACATGATATAAAGAAAGGGATTAAAGTTAGTTTGCTTTGGTTACTTTGTTTGATGACAGATATAATACGGGAGTAATTTAGTCCGAAACCTTGAAGGTGTCGAAAAGTGCAATATGAAACCAGAAAATGTCAATCAAGCCCAAACTTTTACTCTACAAAGCTCGTCATGATTTGCTTTTACATGTAAAAAGTTCAAAAGTGTATCGTTAAAATTATTCTGTATAGTTGTTGTATCGTTCGCCGCGTGGTTATGAGAGTCACGTGCTGATGCGCTTCGACTGACGTCACAATCCAACCAATTACTGTTGACATATCGTTTCCTGTAGCAAAATAGTCACGCGGTTTTGGTTATCTTCGTTTTCTGCTTGATTCGTTAAAATTTGTAATTTCTTTTAAAGAAAGTCATAGACAAAGGAGAGCTTGTTCAAAATATTTAAAAATCCGATTTTGAATTTTTTTGCTAAAAAAACATATCCTGATACCTTAAAAGCCTCAAGCTTCGGATGTTCATCTTCACTCCACTGAAGTCACACACAACTGAACAGCTTTGCATAAGCGTATGTGCATTTGAAATCAGTATTCCTTTGGGAAAGCAACAGACATGCAGCCAAAGAATACTCTCGTGAGTATGACTATATTCTAAAACGGTTAGAGAATAAACACTCGTGCTATATCAGGAATTTAGAGCACCTCGCATTGATAGAAGGGCCACTCGGCGCTACGCGCCTCGTGGCCTTCTATCTGCTGCTCGGAGCTCTAAATCCCATAAAGCACTCGCGTTATTCTCTAACCCTTACATAGTTGTATATTGTAGAGTGCAATTTAGAAAAGCTTGAAAACTAAATAACTAATTAGTACTAAATAGCACTGATGAAACAATAGAAAACAATAGAAATCGCACTATTTAATACTATGTAAGCTTTTAGAATATAGTCATTCTCACGAGAGTATTCTTTGGCTGAATGTCTGTTGCTTTCCCAAAGGAATATTGATTTCAAATGCACATACGCTTATGCAAAGCTGTTCAGTTGTGTGTGACTTCAGTGGAGTGAAGATGAATATATTCGAAGCTTGAGGCTTTTAAATACGAAGCTTGCAACGCTCAGTCTAGAAATTACCGATATTTGTTGTGGAAATGAAGAGCAGAAATCTCAAAGTTTCTTCAAACCAGTTAGAACAGACGAATATTGAAAAAGGAGAGAAATATAATGAACACCAAGGAAAACTCAAACACGATGTGGACATTTAATATATTGAAAGATTGGGCTACCTATATCGCATAATCATACGGAGAACTTGGATGACTGATGAATATCCGTACATCTACACTTCTTGTAGAACATGGAGAAACTCGTTTGTGATTTCATTTTGAAGAGTAAGTGACTCGCTACGTTTCTTTAGTGTTTAGTATAGTTATGAACTGTATTCATGTATAAATCTAGCTGCTTAGCGAATCCAAATAACTGTCGATTAATTGGATTATGATATAATATTTGTATAGTATTTGAAGATTAAACTAAGATTGTATCATAATATTTTCTGTATAGTTTAGTACACGTTATATATTAGAGTGCAAATATTATATCCGTGAAATAAGCGCTAAGATTTAGTACTAATTAACATTTTACTACTAAGTAGACAACAATGACAAAGCATTTGGTGCTATTTATTAGTACTATTTAGTTAGTTAACTATTTCATGGATATAATATTTGCACTCTAGTATTCTCTAAGTTAGTCATTAGTATTCCCTATATAGAGAATACTAATAAGGCTTTGTAACAAAAGAAAACAAAGAGCTTTATTAGTATTCTCTATATAGAGAATACTAATAAGTCCATTGTTAAAGCCCTATTAGATACTTTATGAGATATAGAGCGCACAAATGCTGGGCGCTGATTGGTCGAGTGAATATGACTATATTCTAATTAAAGTTAGTACTATTTGTAACCGCAAAGCATCTATGGATTGTTTGAAGGGAAAACTAAACGATCCTCGTTTCTCGCTGGAAAGTGGTGATTGTGTCAAAACAATTAATCCATATATGCTGTGTGATCGAAACATTTCCCAGGTTCCCACTCGTTTATGACACATATCAAGCTTTACCGTGTCGAATACTTTCAATGATGGTACTTGAGATAAGTCATCTTGTCTGTCATCAATATACAAACGAATGACCTTAGGCCAAGTAGCTTTTTTCTTGTTTTTCTTCCTTTATGAAAGTTTCAATCGCAGAATTCGAATAGTCAGCATAGTTGACAAAGAATTACGTTTTCTTGACAAGTTTTCTCCATTGCGAAAGCGGATCGTCTGATATTATTTTGTCATTCGAGACAAATCCAGGAGCAGAGGTCACGATTTACTCCGAGTCTGACGAGACGATGACGGATTTTTGACAACTTGGTTTCTATATAAGGAATTGATCTTGTCATCACTTCAAAATGGAATGTAGCCGCATTCAACGCTGGAAAGCTTGATATGGTGATTAATTATTATGATAATGATAAGTTCAAATCTGCTGGACCATACAATGGTGCTGGTTCGATTTCACATTTTTACGAAACCAACAATCCGCTGACCACTTAGTCTGATTTGACCTTCCTATTGGGTGAATCCTGGGATTTCGAGCCAAGACAGACCGTTTAAAAGCGTTCATTGGTAATGCTGCAATTTTTATTTATTTATTTACAGGAAAGAAGTTAACTTGGTGCGCATCAAGAGTGTACTTCTGTCATTCTCCAAGTCTTTTAATTTTACTCTTAGAGTCATCGCGTCACTCACTTCTATCATCACCATGCTGTACTCGGGGATCCATCTCATAGCGGTCAATGTATTCACTATTGTCTCTATTTTAAATACAATGTCTGACTCAGCGAATCTTCAGATCAATGGCATGATAAATATGTACGACAGTATTGTTTGAATAAACAGAATCCAAAAGTTTATACTGCAAGACCATGCACATTCGTTGAAGCATAAGAACAGCACTGATGAAAAGAACTACACCAATACAATCGCCAAAACATTGGACAACATCTCAAACGTCTTTCGAAAACACTCCAAGCCCAATTACAATGACACCTACTCGAAATCAAAGTACACTGTTTAAAAAAAACATGGATGATACTTTGTCAAATAATAAAACGTCCAATATCAAAGATGGAGTGGATCCTTATTTGGAACTTCTCCAAGTTTCCAGTGGTTGGGTGGAAGCTGAAACGTCTTCAACCATTCATGACATTTCTCTCAAAGTCGAGTCCAACATGTTGCTAATAGTAACAGGACCAGTCGGAAGTGGAAAGTCCACCTTGTTAATGACAATGCTACGCGAGATTCCAGTAAATTCTGGTCACATGTCTACCTCAGGAAAAATGGCCTCCGTAAGTCAGATTCCTTGGATATTCACTGGAACAGTGCGTGAAAATATTATTTTCGGAAAACCTTTCGACCAAACAAGATACGAGAAAGTTTTAGAAGTGTGTGACATGAATCCAGACATCCATGAGTTTCCTAAGGGTGATCTCAGGGTGATTGGTCAACGGGGAGTGATGCTGAGTGGTGGTCAGCGTGTAAGAGTAAGTATTGCACGCGCAGTGTACTCAGATGCCGACATCTTCTTATTAGATGACCCACTAAGTGCAGTAGACGCCAAGGTTGGTCAGCATATCTTCGACAAGTGTATCTGTGGAGAGTTGTCAGGGAAAATAAGGATCCTAGTCACACACCAACTGCAACATCTTCACAGAGCCGATGAAATTGTTGTACTTAAAGAAGGTTCTGTTTTAAGGCGAGGTTCGTTTAGTGAGATGAGCCAACATGAAAATGCGGACCACCTGTTTGCCAATTATGGCAGTATTGAAACATCAGATTCCAAAGAAGATCGAAAAGTTCAGATCATTACAGATGACAAGGAGAAAGATAGAAGCCGACTTGACTTAGTTCAAGAAGATGAAGATAAAGCCATTGGGACGGTGTCATGGAGGTTGTACTGGGATTACTTTCGCTCTGGTTTACCGAGTGTTCTTGTTGTTTGCCTGGTTTTATTCTTCGCTGCAGCTCAAGGTAGAGTTACGATAACGATAAGAGGAAAGTAAACTTTCAACGACATTGTTCACTAAGAGATTGTATTTTTATAATCCTTTAGCTTCCCCCATAATTCCAACTTGGTGGCTCAAAGTCATGACTAAAATGACATACCAAACGCAGAAAAGTGCCACTGTTCTTGGTATATACGGTAGTCTGGCATAGGAGGGTCCTTCATCATGGTTGCCATTGGTACTATTCTCATGTTTGCTGCTTTACTCAGATCTTCCGAGAAGCTGCACGACAAGATGACCCTGGCCGTCCTCAAGTCACCTGTGCTGTTCTTTGATACCAATACTGTTGGAAGAATAATGAATCGTTTCTCTAAAGACATTGGTGCAATGGATGATCTGCTTCCAACTTCATTTATCGTAACGACAATTAATTTATTTTACTTCTTTGGTGTGCTCGTCTTGACAGGGATCGTCAATTATTGGTTGATATTTGTGGTGATACCAACACTTGCAGTGTTGTTTCTTCTTTGTCGTTATTACCTCATGCCTGCTCGAGATTTGTCCAGATTAGAAGCAATACTTCGCAGCCCTGTTTACGCTCACATCTCAGAGACAATGGAAGGGCTAGAAGTCATCCATTCATTACAGATGGAGGACAGGAATGTGGAAAAGCTCTACAAGTAAGTCTGACATTCAGCTCTCTCTCTCTCTCTCTCTCTCTCTCTCTCTCTCTCTCTCTCTCTCTCTCTCTCGCTCACACAGCTGGACAGCTATGGATCGGCTTTTACTTTCTGTTTTAGTTGGAGTATAGCTTACTCTACTATACTTGGAAAAGTCAGTCGATGATAGAAGGGTGGCCGTCACACAAATTGCATGTCCAAACTTTGAAGGATTTTTGATAGAATTGCATGTAAAAATACCTACACATACTCATCCTTCATTCATTAATTGTAACACGTTCCTTCTTTTGAAACAGACTCCAAAATGTGCACACAAGAGCGTACTCTTTGGTAGTGTCCACTTCTCGATGGGTTGGTCTATACGCTGATGGGGTTTGTGCGGCTTTATTTGTCACTGTGGTTGCTGTTGCCACGGTATTCCTTCCATTAGACTCTGGTAATGTAACACACAGTCTGATTGTCAGCTATAAATAAATATATAATACAAAGGTGGAGATATTATGTAATTTACGCGTATTTGTTGTTCCACAGCAACCACTGGCTTCATTTTGGCATACGTCATTTCTATCGTGAGGCAAACATCAGTTGCGATGCGTTATTGCTCTGAAGTGGAAACTCAAATGGTATCAGTGGAGCGAGTCAGAAGATACACCATGTTATCTGCAGAGTCAGGTTACGAAAGACAAGAGAAACCTCCTCAGGACTGGCCAGATCAAGGTGCTTTGAGTCTGCAAGGGGTGTCCATGGTGTACTTAGAGGGTGGTGCCTGTGTCTTATAGGATATCAAATTTGACGTGACACCCCAAGAAAAAGTGGGCATCGCAGGGCGAACTGGGGCTGGCAAATCATCCCTGGTAGCTGCCTTGTTCCGTATGCCGGACCCTCAAGGACATGTACTCATTGATGGAATAGATCTCGGTACCTTGCATCTCCCTGTAGCTCGCAGGTCGATGGCCGTCATTTCCCAGAATCCTGTCTTATTTAGTGGAACTCTCAAGCACAATCTCGATCCCTTTCAACATTTTACTGAAGAACAGATCTGGATAGCACTAACGGAGGTGCAAATGAAAACCAGGGTCAGCAAACTGAATGGTCTTCTCGAATATTCCATCGGTGAAAATGGATCAGTTTTTAGTGTTGGTGAAACACAGTTGCTGTGTCTTGCTCGAGCACTGCTTCAACGATGTAAAATCCTCGTCCTGGATGAAGCCACAGCCAACGTGGACTTCAAGACCGACCAACTGGTTCAAAAAGTTATCAGGGAAAAGTTTTGTAATTGTACCGTCCTTACAATAGCACATCGACTGAACACCGTCATGGACTACGATAGGGTACTGGTACTCGACCGCGGTCACGTGGTAGAATACGATAGTCCAACTATTCTTGCTGCGAAGAGTGACGGCGTTTTTGCGCAATTGTTGAATACATCGGACATGCTTGTTCACAACAAATCAGATGAATAATTACATACGTACACTTTTGTTATCGTTTAAAGGAAACTGCTCATAGTCATGACCGTTTGCATTATTATAATTATAGAAAAGCAAAAACTGAAAAGATTGACAACCGTAAAGAGATATTAAGCAACTTGCTTGTGAAGAGTTCGGAGTAACTGACGGACATCAGTCTAAGCTCCTGAAAGAGATCTTATTTACATTTAGTTCATTTATTCAGTATCATGCATGACTCAAAGCAAATGAAATTTCAAAAATGCAAGAACCATGTTACTAAATTTCCCGGACGGAAAATTGGAGAAGGGAGATTTAGTGGTTTGTATGTCCCTGGACAAATCGAACATGGTTTTAATTTCCACTGTCTGTACTCTTATCGACAACGGGCCCCGGTTCCTGAAAGGCCGATTAACTTTAACCCAGGATTAGTGCTAACCCAGGGTTAACTTAGCTAACCCAGGATTAGCTAATCCTCGGTTAAAAAGCTGTTCCTGAAAGCACGATTTAACCTTATTTAACCCTGGATTAACTAATCCAAGATTAACCTAGATAATCTAAAAAATTATTATTATTATTATTATAAACATGGATTAAACTGGTTAAACCAGTTTTTACACGTGATAATTTCAAATTTGCTCGCGCACACGCGCTGTTATTACGGGCACAGGAAGCCCAAGCTTAGCATTAGTGGTGTTTATCTTGAACATTTATATTTTTTTTATAGGTTAATTTGCTTGCATAAACATACATTTGGTGTACTTGTTCCCTTTTGGGGGTTTTAACGTCCATACGACATGAATTTGGGGTCAAATAAATTCCAAATTGTCAAGAAAACCACTCAGAAAGCTAGCTTCAATAACTATTTTTATTTTTGAATACGTTTTTAGAAGTTTTCCCATGAAAATATCTCAAACGGAATGGATATTCGAACTCGCTGAAAATTGTTTTCTTGAGCCGCCATTTTGTTTTGGTTTCGTCAACTTTAATCGGGGATTAAGACTTTAATTCTCCTCGCTAGGTGGATTAAATTTAACCCTAGGTTTAATCCTGAGTTAGCGCTAATCAGGCTTTCAGGAACAGAAACTAATCTCATGTTAAATTTAACCCTAGGTTTAATCCTGGATTAGCACTAATCGGACTTTCAGAAACCGGGGCCGGATGACAACATAAAATGTTCAAAACTCAAGGGGAACTCTTATTATTATTATTATTATTATTATTATTATAATTATTATTATTATTATTATTATTATTATTATTATTTATTTATTATTATTATTGGAACAACGAGCGTAGCAATAAGAGTTGTCGCTAAGAGTACAGGCAATGGAAATCCGTGTTCGATTTGTTTTTGCTGCGAGCGTAGCGAGCAGCGAAACTAATCGTGACGGAGTTCCTGTGTCATGTGTGGTCGTGTGGGATCTGGGCACTTATGTGGATGCGGCGAGAGTCACAACTACGGACTTTGTGTGTGGATGGTTGGAGATGATTTGTGAGTCCACGGTACTTTTGATCAGCGCACACAACACGTTCAATGGATTTATACAGCTGGTTGGAGTATCGGTTATTTTTCGCTGATTCAAGCCAGGAAAGTGTTTGTTTTCTACAAATCTATTATGTCAAATGCAACTTTATTCATTGCTGGAAGCATTCATCAGGGTCACGAACAATTTAGTGACATTTCAAGGGGAAGACAATGTTGTTTTATGAGTTTTTCAGCGCTGTTGTGTGCTCAGTCGCGTCCAGTTCCACAATGGAGTAAGTACTATAGTCGATCAGATAATTGACCGAAGTCCTGAGACAGCATGTACTTGAATACTTTTGAAAGACACAGTATCCCAGATACAGAGACGCTGTCGCTGACCTATCTGCCTGATCGAGCTCGTTGGTCTTCGCCAAACCAATCGCCCATTGTCAATGGCATTGAGGCAACTACTGAATCAAATTATATTTGTTCAATTGGCAATATACATGTACATCTACCTTATTGAACTCAGTCTTGACTCTTCAGTACTGCTTAGCACCGTTATCAGTGTGAAACTGCTTTATTGATTCGGCTACAAAGCCATCATCTGACTGCTGAAAACATTTATATACCCTCTGGCATTGCCATAATATGCTGACAGGATTACAGTTTCATTATAATGCTTTGCCTCAATGTAAACAGAAAATATTACACACTGGATCAAGACATCATTTCTACATGTACTTGTTTTTTTTGGTGAAGAGGAGTTTTGAGTTACCAACTTCTGTTAGTGCAATGTAATTGTTAAAATCTCTATGACTTTATCTCAGAACACTATAACATACATGTACTGTATGAATCAAACCGTATAAATTTACTGGATCCAACACAACATTATCTTCTACAAGTGTACTACGAGGCTTCGACATCTTTTCTGATATCTGGCCAGTAAATAGTTATTTAACATTGTATATAATATACACCAAACACAATTCTCTATTTCATTGAATCCATCCATATTTGTATGCATTACATGTACGGCAGTTTACAACTCGCAGCACTTCACTTTCTACCAGAAACGACTAGTTACAACAATAGATTTACTTAGGAAAGCGGAAAAGGCTCCCAAAACGACAAATAAATTTGAAAGAAAATCTGATTCAAGCGCGCGCTGGTTCCGTCGGGAGTTTAAGATTTGCAAAATCTACGACGGCGACGTCAACCGGAAGTACAAATAATTTCTGTTCGGAGTTTCATACTTCATAGTTGGTATTCTTCCCTGTGGATGAAGTAACGGCTCACAGGATTAGGCTTGGACTAAATCTCTAATGTACGAAACAAAACCCCGAACAGAAGTTATTGACACTTCCGGTTGACGTCGTCGTCGTAGATTTTGCAAATCTTAAACTCAAACACGACGCGACGTGAAAGAGGACGGCGCGCGCGCTGACGAATAACTTTGAAAACGACCGTTGGTGTCCTCAACGTCATGAAGAGGACGTGAAAACAAGTGAAATGGCGTCGTGAACTTCAGTTGACGTCGCGATGTTGTCACGGTAGTCACGCAATGACCAAATGTGATATATTCGTCATCTAACGTCGCGTTCTCACTTCGCATCGTGTTTGCTAAATCTCTCTAATGGCTCTTATCCAATTAGCGCGCGAGAAAATTGACAAGTGTTGTACAAAGCATGTTTTACGATAAAAATAATATAATAACGATAATAACAGAGCGTAATCTCGCAATCTGATTGGCTCTCAGCCATTAGAGAGATTTAGCAAACACGACGCGACGTGAAAGAGGACGGCGCGCGCGCTGACGAATAACTGTGAAAACGACCGTTGGCGTCCTCAACGTCATGAAGAGGACGTGAAAACAAGTGAAATAGCGTCGTGAACTTGACGTCGCGACGTTGTCACGGTAGTCACGCAATGCCAAATGTGATATATTCGTCATCTAACGTCGTGTTCTCACGTCGCGTCGTGTTTGCTAAAACTCTCTATTGTCAATAAGAGTACAGACACATAGAATGACGAAGCGCTCGCGCACGGATCCAACTCGTGGATCTACAGGGGCTACAGACATGTAAATTAATTGAATTAAATCATCATTAAATTAATTAAATCATCAGTACAATTATGTGTACATAATGATGTGTGTTTTGTAGCCATTCAAACTAGAAATAGTGTTCAACTTCTTACCAAAGGCAAAACCATGGATGTGTTACTTTAAACAAATACATATTGTACTCATGTGGCAACTTGTCAGGATCTGTCAGTGTTGCACAGTGGATCAATAAACTTACGTACGCTAACAGTCCCGTCTGCCTAACTGCCGGCTGGCTGTTTGAGTTGACTTTGACAGAAACGACAACTTTCGGGGCATATCGTTTGGATTGGAGTAGTACATCTTCCAAACTCTTGCTTTCCATTTAGCCCCACAAACTTTCTGGCAGCAGCCACAATTAAGGTCAACCAATTGTCAGTCCTGTTCCACGCACAGTCCACCTACTCAGTTCCACAAGGTTTGTGAAGAAAGATCAACTGTGCGATGCCTCGTGTTGATAAACCATGCATGTGGTTAGAGCCTTCGGTGATTATCTTAGCGGCCGGCACAGGGCGCATGCGCTGTAGAACCCAGTTAGCGCGATTTGAGCTCAAAGAATACGACGACGACAACGACGACCGGAATGCATTTTTAGAGTCGGGCCTTCCATAGGAAGCCCGACTAAAAACAGCCAAAATTATTGGGGGGACCCAATAATTGGGTCCCCCTTAGCCCCTCCCCCTGCTACGGCCCTGTAACTGCTCATGGATGAACGGTTTAGTAATATTTCAAGGGGAATGTTAGGTTTGGTTTAATTTGATCAATGTGGTTTGATTTGGTTGCGTCAATGTGCGATTTGTTCGTGTTAGTCTCCATAGACGAACAAGCCATATCGGGCATATATATTGTCTCAGAATCTATGATAACTCCATTTGCAAGAGCATCGACGTACAATCTGTCTCCCTCGGTTAAGATCTGTTCTTCAATTCGCTCGATCGGTATCCAGCATTCGATTGGAATTGTATGAGCACATAAAAGGGCTGAAAAACTCATTAAAGAACATTGCCTTCCCCTTGAAATATTACTAAGCCGTTCATGAGCTTGACGAATACTTCCAGAAGTAAATAAATTCGAGAAAAAGCATACTTCCCTTTAGGCTTTAGCGACAGCTTGCTACACAGCGGTAAATAATAATAAAATGATATTCGACGATTTGGTGATGGTAATTTCTCGAAAACAAACACTTTTCTCGAATCCAGATTACTTCTGCCTTCTAGTGCCAGGCCCCTAAGGTATGGCATGGGAACGAGGGTGATAAGCATGTCGAGATCAGTTTCGTTGCTCGATACGCCACAGGCAGCCCAACCATTGCTTTTGAGGCTACTAAATAATGAAATAAAATGCTGTTTGCGTATTTTTTTTGATGGGTTTCCTGTGGTAGAGTGCGCGCGCGCATTTATATGTTGGGTTCCCTGTGTTGAGTAACATATAATGTTGGGATCCCTGTGTATCTCCTGCGGGAAGCGCCCGCAGCAAATGTGTATATTGAGACAAGGTATGTACTACAGTAGGTCACGTGATAAATACGTTTTTGCCCCTAAATTTTGTCAATGTGATGTGAAAATTCAATTTTTTTTCGAATAACTAAACTTTACCGTATTCTCTAAACACTTTATAAGTATCAGTCATCTAACTTCAATGTACGCTGAGAAACTAATTTTTGAAATTTTGAGCGTCATGGCCCGATGTGTGCCGCATGTATGTGGTGCACTTTTTCGTGAAACAGTTGGATTTTACCTTCGAGAGGACATCGACAAGCGCTCGGCAAATCTGAACTATGCTCTTTTTGGCAAGTTTTAATATTTATATGTTTACTAAACATAAGTCAAAACATCTACAATATACTTTATTTGCTTTCTGTTTTGACTTCTGAAAAGTATTTGTTTTGTATTTTGATTTTTATCGATTAAAATTTTCAAAATTGACGCATTGTGTTTTATACATGAATGCAGAATAGTCTCACTATTTAGTACTGCACAACACATTTTTGCTATCAGTACTTGTACACAAAATGACAAACAAACGTATTTATTTCAACAATAAGTTTACTAGCTTTTTACACACTGTTTTCGCCGTTCTTTCTGTACAACTTATTCACTATATTGATCAGTAATAGCTGGATAACAACAATTAAATAAATATTATACACAATCGACAAGTTGTGAATGAATATTTAAAACAACAATCACAGTTGGAAGTGATAAGCGTACTTTAATACGTTCTTACGAAAAATACGGTAACAATTACTCAGTGTGTTTCTCTCAGACATGATAGTAAGCTTATTTGCTAAATGTGTTGTGCTATTTCAATGACAATAACGAACAACTGTTAATATTTTAGTTCACGGCAGCTTCAACTGCTTCACGAGTCCATCGCCATTCATGTCTCCTTCGATGTCAGTGAATCAGTTTGAGTTCGTCTATCGTTTTTGCTTCAGATGGTTTATGCTGTGTTGGCGTTCCCTTGTGTCAGAAGAACTATAAGTAAAGTACCAAATTACGTCAAACACTTTCTAGATGAGACAGTCAAAATGTTTAAACAGATAAAGTACCATCAGTCAGTTGAAAGAGGTTCCTTGTTGAAGTGTATTTCGATCACTGACAACTACACAAGTCAAATCAGTTCTGCATAATTTATGAAAAACAAAGACGCTCAATGAGCGTTCACTCGGGCATTGTGAAAAGGAAAATGTCAGTTGTTCGAGGAAGTACTTGAAAATGAATGCCAGTTGGTTGAAGAACAAGGACAATGTCAGCTGCGCGAGGAGAGACCTGACAATGACTGACAGTTGCGTGACGAGGGAGACTATGTATATACATGTATGTGTCGAGTTCATTTGATTTGCCTTTGAGTTCATTTGATTACGTTTTGACTTTGAGTTCAATTGATTTGATTTTGATGAGTTTGTGTAAAGGCCCCCTCTCTAGCTTCAGATCCCGAAACGTCGAGTTTGGAATCGAGTTCGGGTTCGAGTTACGGTTCGAACGTCGAATAAAACAAGGACATCTTCTTCAATACAATATAATTTCTCTGACGTCATGACAATCAGTGACAGTTGAGTGACGAGGGAGACTATTAGTCCGGTGAGTACGAACATGATACGTCTTGAGGTTGCATAGGTCAGATGGTTCCGATAACGGCCTCGCGTTTGTTTAAAAATATATATATTTTAAGCGAGCTTCTAGTCCTTTTACCACTTCTAGTCATTGAACGATGAACTAGAATCCTGACCTTTTAATAGCTTGAAGATCTACAGCTGCTTTCAAAACTAAGATTCATAATCTACTTGAGTCCTGTGTCTCCTTTATCTTTTCAAATCTGCGGAGTAATCTTGAAACTCCGGATACGATTAAATACGTCGCATACTCGTCATTTTGAAGCCGAACAAAACTACTACTACTACTACTACCGAAATCCGCATTTTCTAACTCGGGCGGCCTGCGGCCTGGGCCCGAGTAAAAATTGATTTGTTGAGGAGTATAAGCAGCCCTTCTGCCCTAGAATAGGCATGTCCTTTTATTAGAGCAAATACTACGTAAAAACCTTGACAAAAATACTTTTAGTTCAACTTACTTTTCAACAAAACTTTCTCACGTGTCGAGCAAAACATATCCAAACTTTCTCCACCATTCAAAATGAAAAATGACTACTTTAAAACCGTCGAATTTCTTCTAAATTTACTTAAAGTTGACATGAATTGTGAACTTCTAAACTTACCATGAATAGGGAATAGAATCCTAACGTTTACACCGAAAAAATCAGTCTTTCTTGATATGAACTTCTCTTCCACGCCCCGCCATCAGCGACAAAATAACGACTTCACCCTGGGTACCCCCCACGGGCCTGTAGCGTACGACGACTTCGGCTCTTCGGTTCACGGAAAAGTGCACCACATACATGCGGCGCACATCAGGCCATCACGTGACTGGAGTTTCATACCTTGTCTCAATATACACATTTGCTGCGGGCGCGTCCCGCAGGAGGTACACAGGGATCCCAACATTATACATTTCTATACACAGGGAACCCAACATATAAATGCGCGCGCGCGCTCTACCACAGGAAACCCATAAAAAAAGACGCAAATATCATTTTATTTCTCAAAAGCAATGGTTGGGCTGCCTGTGGATACGCTCGCAGCATTAACGTTCTTTTAGGAGCTGCTGCTTTGGTTCTTGATATTTGGTAGTGAAAGTATATCTTTTTCCATTGACTATTAGCATATTTCCAACCATGCTGGCTTTGTTGTTTTCGTCAGCGTTTTGGCCTCATTCATAGCGGGTATCAACACTCGCTCTCTTAGATCTTAAATCCGGTTCGGTCCTTCCTCGCTCATTGAGATTGGCGAGTTTTTCAGTTGGTATCTTGTCTTCCAGGGTCCGGTTGTTCGAAAGCGGGTTAACGCTAACCCGAAGTTAAATTCGCTAACCTAGGATAAAATCTTAAGAATTAACCCTGGGTTAGCCATATTTAACCCTGGGTTAGCCATATTTAACCCAGGTCCAGACTGTTTCTCTTTCAGCTAAACAGGTAAAGCGCAGGACGATCATTGGTCTTGATTTTCCTCGGCTGTGCTTACCTAGTCTGTGTACACCGCAGAACTTCGTATTCGCGACTTCTTGCTCATCCATTTTGCATTTAGTTGCTAGAGTTTCTCTAAAGGTTGAGTAGCAGTCTTCCTGTGGAACTTCGAGAATGTTGTAGAATATAAATTCCACCTACGCAAGTACATGTCCTGCTTGACGGCATAATCTTCGAGTTTCGACTGTTCTTCTTCGCACATTGTGACTCTTTCTGTGATCAGGTCATCCTGTTGGCTTTGTGTATAAACTCCACATATTGCTGTAGCTCATTTGCACTGGTTTTAAGTTGGTTCATTTCACTGCATGCTTCGCTCAATTGATTTTCTAGTTGACATATTCCGTTTGTGGTCTATTAGCGCAATATTTTATTTCTTTGTATGACAGCGCTTAGAACAGTCCTGTATAGGCGCTATACAAGCAATTATTATTATTTATTATTATTATTAACTCGTTTTTCAAGCTTTGCCACTCTTTCCAAGAGCTTTTTGATCTCTGAATTTAGAAAACTTGAAAGAGGGAACCGTGAACGAAAATGCTGTAGGTATACGTAGGATCTGTAAAAGATCTAATCAGCTATACATATGGCAAACATGAAAATCAAGAAAGGCTGATACTACGTAGAAATAAAAAGCTTAACACAACACCAACATGATAGAGCAAGAGAGAGCCAGGATCGGCAACCGTAGACAGCTGTTTCGTTCTTTTGGAACTCATCAGTACGGTGTAGCGAGAGCAACAAACACCATCTTAGAAAGCCAATGCATGTTACTTGCGTATCGACTCTGAAACTCAACCAGCTCAAATTTAGAAACCTACCCATTGGCTCACACCACAACACGTGCGGTAATATGGTCCAAAGGGCAAGAATTTAGGTTTCTAAATTTGAGCTGGTTGAGTTTCAGAGTCGATACGCAAGTAACATGCATTGGCTTTCTAAGTTGGTGTTTGTTGCTCTCGCTACACCGTACTGATGAGTTCCAAAAGAACGAAACAGCTGTCTACGGTTGCCGATCCTGGCTCTCTCTTGCTCTATCATGTTGGTGTTGTGTTAAGCTTTTTATTTCTACGTAGTATCAGCCTTTCTTGAATTTCTGAATTTAGGTCGGCCATGGCGTCTTCGTCCAAAGAAGAACTTGGCTGTGGTGCGCTTTTTTATCTGATGTGACATTGCGATCATGTGCACTGAGCATCACCACTCGTCCCAGGCATTGGAAATATCTCTTGAACTTGTGACTAGGATGCCATGAGGCATCAGAACTTGTGTCGGTACTGGTACTGATTCGACACTTATTGAGACTTTGTGCAAGTGGTCTGTGTAATCAATGCAGACAGCGTGATTGACAATGCTGTAGTGCAATATCATTTTATTGCATTTGTTCTTCCATTATCAAGCCCAGTAGTTATTGGAATTCATCCATACTAAATGCAATTATTGATCATGGCCAAACATTTTGCAACGAAATTCTGAATACAGAAAAACCGCACATATTTGGCCACGCTTGGCTAGTAGTTCCAGCTGATCATCCCACCCGCCGAGTGAACGCTCAATGAGCGTCTAGTTTGAAATGAAATATGGTGTTCCTCAAGGGTCCTGCCTCGGTCCTCTCCTGTTCGTCATCTATGCAAACTGTTTACCATTCTTGAAACTCATCTACCAGACGTCCATGTATATGCCGACGATACGCATTTCATTTAGACCTGCCTCTACTGTTAAGCAATCAGTTGCCATCAAGGCAATGCAAGACTGCATCACAGACATCAGGAAATGGATGCTAGCGGACAGGCTGAAGCTGAACGATGACAAAACAGAGTTCATCATCATCGGAACAAGGCAACAGTTGACAAAAGTAGTAAGCGTTAACTCGCTGTGCGTCGGAGATGAAACCATCATGACACTGTACAAATTCTAATTTTAAAATGCTTTTGTTATCAATCGATTAGACTAGTGCCCACTTTAAAAACGAGTCGCGGACTGGGGCGAGTCAGGTAGTGCAAGGGCGTCTGCGATCGTTAGTCGGGACGCTTGCTTGTTCGATTACCAACAAATATGGAAGAGAAAGCAGACTCTAGTGTGAATTCAACAGTTGTTTTGCTCGACAAATTGATATTCCAGGAGCAAAGCTACCAAAGCCGACATTAGCAATGTACTTGTTCGGTTTTACGGCGATGGCTATTGTGTAGAGGCGCATGAAAACAACGGGTAGATTGGGAGAACTTAAACAGAGGTTAGTGCATTCGTCCTTGCATAAGCTTGTCTCGAAAGAAAACAGATATTTACTTGCTTTTATTGCCTTGTTGCTGTGCTAGATTTTCCAGTGAAAAATCGATAACTTATTATGTGTTGTTTTATTTATTGTAGAGATTCATTACATTCAAAACAACCTAGACAAAAAATATTTACGAGACCCTGATGGAGAAGTGCATCTATTAATGAAGAAAGTTGGAGCAAGGCTTTTAACCGAAACCTCGCCAAAAGAATTTGAAACTTTTCCAACAGATGGATATGGGACAGACCTTTCGAAAGTTCCCAAAGTTACGTTTAATTTGGTACTATCTGGCGATTTATGATTGAGAGTATGGAATGGAGAAAGCAGATATCAACCGCTAGGCCTTTGGTGAAAGCCGGGGTATACTTTTTTCATGTCAAACCATGTTCGTTCGACATACCATCTCATCAAAGACTCCAAGCATTATATTAAGAGTCAAGTACTTCCCTCCATGAAGAAAAGCATGATTTACTCATGACAAGCTCTCATCTCTTGGCTTTGTACTGTCAGCTAAATGTGGCTGCCCTGTAGGCATCAATGGAAGATGTAATCATGTGTGTGCAACATTGTTTTTCTTGGACTCTCTGAATAAGAAAAAAACAGCCATCCAGTCAAATGGTGTTGACAAAGTTTCTTGTACATCCAAGCCTTGTAAGTGGAACATACCGTCCAAAAGAAAGGGTGCTATCCAACCTATGAAACTGATGAAGTTCAGAAAGCATGACTACAGTAAAGTAAATAAAGCTGAACAGCTTACATCCACTGTTGAAGAAACAAATATGGAGACTGAATCTTGTGACAAGCAACATTGGAGTAAGGACAAGTTACAGGAAATGTTTGAACAACTCAATAACGTACAAAAGAAAAGTGGACAGTGTATTGGATGGTGTCATATTCTACCAAACAATTACCAGAACAAAGTTCCAAAGCAGAGGAACCTGTATTGTTATCCCCCATTATCAGAGACAGCCCTATCTCTCTTCAAGGAATTAAAGAGAGGAAAGTGAAAATTAAACTGTTCGTCAATCCTGAACAAGCATTAAAGATTGAAAGAGACACGAGAACAATCAGTCAGTAAGTCATGGCATTTATCAATGAATCAACATCCCCAACAAAAGCTATCAATGACATATTGTACAAAAAGGTAGTGCCTACCAGAGGAGGGAGGGACTAGAAATGGAACCTGCTATATGGCCAGATTCACCTGAGGTGAATAATTGTTTTAGTATAATTTTAGACTTGAATATCAAAGAACAGACGAAATTCAGGATTTAAAAATAACCCGTTTTATTGGTACTTTCGCGTTGGTGATTTTACTTCCGCTCTCGACCAGTGATTATCGTCTCATAATCACTGGTCGCTCGACCAATCACAGCACGCGAAACTCTATACTCACTGTCTGAAATTATACTAAATAGTAAGTAAAACACTAATCTATATGTCTTTACTTCATGCAATACTTTGATACTACTGGATAGTTTTGTACATATTGACATCTGCAATACTTTTTATTTGGTGTTTTGTAGTCGATGATTGGTATTGATTCTGTATTAGCCAAGCAATAAACGCGGTGTTCTATGGAAATGAATCAATAAGACTCTCCGCAAGATCACTCGTTTAACTCCCTAAACTACTTGATGTATGTTAGATTGGAATTTCCCATTGGTTTATCTCTCTTTATTTGCCTTAAGAGGAGATTTTTTACGAACGCGCGTATTGAGCGCCAAAAACCAATAGCATGGAGAATACGTTTTGTACAAGGCTAAAACAGCTTTAGCAAAGAGTTCAAGTTATTTGGGATGGTTTTTGACCGGTAAAAGTGAAATTAGAGTGTTAATCCAAAGTGAAAATTTGATTTGAAAACTGTCCACATGGGCTAGATCTGTATATTTACTATTATTGCTGATGTTTTCCCCTGAATTAGCTCAAATTTGAAACAAAAAGCAGGAAAATGGCTTTGTACAACGCTAATACAGCTTTAAACAGACAATTTACTTTGTTTTTAATAGCTTGTGCTTAGTTAAAATAAAATTAGAGTGTTAATCCAAAGCGAAAATCGAAAGTCAAACTGTTCAAAAGTGCTCATTTTTGGCGCTTTTCGCGGATATTACGCGATGTTCAAATAAATATCCTCTTAATCGCTAAAGTTTAAAGTGATCATAAATATTTTACAGATTAGGAAACACTCGAAAGCGATGACCGCCTAATCAACTAGTGCCTGCATAATATTGAACTGAACGATACGATAGCTTGGAACTAAAAACTAATGCACATTGTAAAAATGAACGCGTTTCGAGCCCTATTGGTGTGTACACATGGATGTTGAAAGTTATCCTTAGGTTATAAGATGCCTCATGTTCAGGAGGTAGCATGCAAGTCATGTTATTTTCGATCACCTTACGGCTATCCAGACCATTTGGTAGTGTATGAATAATATATAAATAATACGGGGCTCGATTTGTTAACTTGTATCGCAGTTATTATATATTAGTTGCTTTATAAGACAAATAACTTGTTTGCTGTTCGGCGAGCTCTGGACTGATCTTCGTACACCACAGCAAGCAACGAGGTGTAGTTGTCGAAATGCCCACTGCTCTTTCAACAATATTAAAATATTTCAATTAATCTGTTAGTTTATCATCTACATGGTAGTTTCTTTCTTCATCCTTTTCTTTTCCTTGTTTTTCGGTACCAACAGCTCTCTAAAACTGGAGCTATTAAAGAACAAAAGTGCAGCATTTCTTTCTCCACTGAGAAATGGGGGGGAAATGAATGAAACCATTAACTGAAGGCTCAATACAAGACATCACTTAAGGCACAGGAAGTAAGGACATTTCATCATGACGGGGAAAAGATTGAAAATCTCATTAAGGTAGTGCAGTGTTGAAATACTATAATGAAACGCAATAAAAATGAGCAAAAAAACTGACTAAGTTTATTGACTGATTGAAAGGTGATTATTTTAGGCTTATTTCTTCCGTCGATGCAAAGGAAATTTTCAGTTTTCAATTGTTAATTTTAAACCTCCGCCTATTAGAAGCCTTAGGGTTCAGTGTGTTCAATGCTATAAATGATATAACATTTCATATATATAAATATACATATATGAAATTTGCCAACCGAGGACCGAGTGAAGAAGTAGGTTAGCTGATACATTCTCTGTCGTCTCTCCGGTCCAGTACTGTAGTCAGCCGTAAATGCATGAGTTTTAGCTTTATTAAACTTGCGCTAAATATTGCTACATCAAAAAACATTGATTTTTTACCGAAGTTTTATAAAAGAAAACCGGCAGAAAGAACCACACAAATTGTATTCCAGCAAAACACGACAAATATATATCTTATGATAATGTTTAATCATTTGGAAGAATTCATTGGACTACCTATATACACGTGTATGTATGGTATGGCGAAGCAATAGTAGCCAAGTCATGTGTGCTTGTAAAACTGACATTATAACGATCCCTTCCCTGGCCATGATGAGGTTATTCCCTCATACTACTAGCAGAAGCATACATACAAAATGTAGATAAGTTCTACACTAAGAATGTGTGCAATTTTGTTTTGATGGCCCCAGGTGTCTAACAACGGTATTGTTTGCTGGGTTTGTTGGTTGGTATATGAATGACTATCATGCAGTTTTTGATAAATAAACTGCTTCATAGGGCGCTGCCACCAACATTCCGGCAAAACATAACATGCTAAATATGATGTTGAATAGACAATGTTTTCAACTTGAAGTAAAACTTAGATTTTCTGTCAACTTTATCAATGTTACAATTTGATAACTGTACTAGGCACTCATCCAGCCTTCAGTACGTGGGTTACTATAGGTTCTCTTTGTGTTTTGTTCCGAATCTGAAATCGACATACTCCCTTCCTATTTCACCCACATTTAATGGCGTCTTTCAATGATTTATTTTCAACCTGGTAGTAGGTATTTTGCGACATTTTCACTCGATTGATGACATATATAGCATGTTACGTATCATTTATTTTCTGGTCGTTTACACGATCAAGTGTACTACGTTCGTGTCGTCACATTTCCAGCTGGTATGTTTACAAGTATCGAACATGAGTGAGAAATAGAGTGAGGCATTAAAGTGATTCATATCCCTAGACTTGATAAGAGAGAATGTCTATCTATCGAATTAACTCGGGAATTGGAAGATTGATGAGTCGTGTAATTCAGGTCAGTATAACAACCATGCACATGAATCGAAAAACATTAAACAAAATCACCTAAAATCACCAGAGAGAAAAATCTGCAATTTTTACATTTACGTTCCAAAATCTAAACATTAAAAGTACTGAAAGACGACGATACAGCAATATTGATCTTATTTATCATCCCAACAAAATGATCAGGAGTTTCTTTTTACTCATTGGATCAGTATCTATACAACTCGAACTCAATTCAAATTGCTTAAACGTATAGTCAACAATGTTTATCCTAAAGGGATGGCCACCCAGCACTACTCGTCAAAGAAAGGATTTATATTCTAACTGATAAAGGTCGTCGGACAATTCTATTTCGGAATTTTCGTAAAACTGAAATGATAAAAAAATATATATATTTCCTTGCCGTCCACTAATCGCTTTTCCAAAGATACAATGAAACAATACCGAATTTGCGTGCAGTGTAATTCGTTTATCTTTAAATGCGTAATGGGTACGTGAATCCTGGCTATGACCAGCATCACCCACCGCTATCGTACATACACCTACCAGAGTGCAATTAAACACGAGGGCAAAGAAAACTGGCATAATAAATGTTGATGGTCTCTGTAGGCATTAGTAGAGTAAACAACGAACACTAACAATTGTCCACCTCTGTCCAATTGAAAGGATAACAATACAAAAGGAACATTGCAATATGAAAATTACTTATGAAATATAATGCTATCGAAAAAAAACATTTGCTCAAAAACAACGACAAAAGATGAGAGAAAATGGAGTAGGAAGAAAAAACAAGAACATTTGATTTGGAAATTTAGTAATAATGAAATCTCTGCTTGAGATAACATATTGTAAGAGCACGTAGTTTATTGATGTGTTCTTCTAGTGTCGAGATCAATTTCCGCATGGACAAAGGACAGTGGACATTGTTTGACCTAATAGAGTCATTTATCACTAAACACCACCAATCTACCAATCAACTAATTCAATCTTTTTAACCAACACACTCAATTCGCCATTGTAAAGCAACTCTCAGGTGCAATCGTCTTTCTTCATATTAATTAATATTTGAATCGTGAGATGTTGACGTCTTTGCCGACGAAACTCTCACAACAGTAATTGAAAACAAATAATAGCAAGGAAGTGTCCACCCCCTCATTTAACATGGTTTGTCTATAAATACAGACTGTTGGGTGTCCTTAGCACAGAACCAGTCAACAACCCCGAGTGCAGTACAGCTCCTATCAGACTAGCCATGAAGACCACTCTCATAGTAGTTTTATCTGTTCTTCTTATTGCACTCTATCCAAGAGAGTCAGAAGCATTCACGGCAGGCATTGGAAACGTTGGCAAACGCGAGTTAAAGGTATCACAGTTATGTTCCACTGCGGTTTGTTACAAAAGTACAAAATATACTAAAAAGATCATGTCGAATATAGTTTAAAATCATTTGTTTTCCTAAAGAGACATAGCGTTGAATAAGAAACTTTGAAAATCAGCTTCGACTACGGTTTAACTTGGTGGTACAAAACTTGTCAATAATGAGCCCGGCGATACATGCATGTACAAAATGAACTCTAAAAGGTTTAAATGCAATTGCTTTACAAGCTAGGATATAGTACTAAACAGTTAGCGACAACAGTTGAAAACTTAGAACAATCTGTGTACATCAGATGACATGCATCAAAAACTATCTTGAATCACCTATACGACACTATGAAACGAAATTCTTCGCATGTCTTTTTTTTAAATTTGCTGGTGTTTTTTCGAAAGTTAAAATGTCTTCAGTTCCAGGATCGTTTTCTTGTTATTCTCTTGCTATTTTTGTTAATTCTATGTTTTACATCAATCTTCAAGACAAACAGTAATTGCAAACAGGGAGAATTCGATATGCCTTGAAGTACCCAACGGATACTAGGCTGAGCGTTTTCGAGTGCAGTTCGCCCGTTTAACATCAAGTCTAGGGTATTAACTCCAACTCTAAGCAATATCAATCATTCAATCGATGATGTACATTAGAGTGTGTGGATTGTTAAAGTAGTTTCAAACTGGCTGTTTAGTTAAGTACCACTCGTCACTCTTAGAGGAAGTGGTAGAAGACATTTTATCATTAATGAAATAGAACTCAAAACGAGAAGTGAGAATCGAATTGCAAGTAACGTCAACCGTATATCTATTTATCAAGATTTGAAACACTTTGTCAATAGTTGGCTTTCACACCAGTATTTTACCATTGCTATGCCTGCAGTGCATTCAGGGAAACCAATCTTTGAAGTTTATAATATATATATTATATATATTTATTCCATTTACATTGTGGTGCTAACTAAAATGATACGCATGTAATGTATGTATGTATGTAGTCAGTAAGGTTGGTATCCACCAATCAACTGTACTTGATTTTGTCCATTTCTTATTATTCCTATTTTTTTCCAAGGAAAAAAGTTGTCAGTTTTTTTGGTCTTTCCAACTGTCTGGCATTCGTATGTCATTCTCACTTTTCGAATATGTTTGGCCTTCTTAGTAGCACAAACAACTTTTCGCATACAGCAGTTTCTACTGATGTATTGTTTATCAACAAATGTTTCTAAATTCCCAACACTTATCCAAACCACTTGTCTCAACATATAGGTTGATAGACAGTCAGTGTTATTAAGAAGATATACTTGTTGCTAACGTGTATTTGTCTTATCTTTCCAAGGTTGAACGAGCTTTTGAAACAGTGTGCCGTGTTACTATGGAAGCCTGCTTGGGAGTGGCATCAAAACGAAGCGTAGATGAAATACCAAGACGGAAGAATTGATCACACGTAATCATCGATCTTTCTAGGCGCTGTTGTCCCTTAAATACTGAACACAATGTTGATGAACGAGACCAAATGAAATCGTTGGTTATGGCCAGGCTATTTGTATTCAGTTTAACGTATAGTCACCATAGAATTCTGACCAAATAGATGAACTATTAGAAAAACAATGAACGAATATTTAATAAAATGAGTCCATGAATGAACTATTGCTGTTCTTTGTGTGTAAGAATAGACTAGACGTCATGATGAAATGCAAGAATGAATAAAGCCAAGGTTTACGATCATAAATAAACAGATCGCGGTCAAGATAGATAATGAACATACAATCAAAAGGAGAGGATAGAAGGAAAGAAAGAAGTTAAGGAAAACAAAAAAAGAAAAATACAGAAAGAAAAAAGAAAGAAAAAAGAAAGAAGGGAAGACAGAAAACACTGAAAAAAACGCGCGCTTCAAATTAACCTTGTAAATTCATTGGAAATCTTGGCCATTGAACATTTCCAATGAATTTCCAAGGTTTGAAGGGCGCACGTTGAATTTTCAACGAATTTCCAAGACAGGTTTGGAAATTTCAGTGTTGGAAATTCAATTTCCAATATGCTTCCAACTAATGTCAAGCCAGGTTGGTTAGACCGTGCGTTTTTTCATGAATAAAAAAAGAAAAATAGAAGCTGAAAAAGCAAAAAAAAACAAAAAAACAAAAAACAAAGAGAGCCAAGAAAGAAGAAAACCAAGAAAAAAGAAAGATAAAAATGAAAGAAAGATAAAAAGTGAAAAAGAAAGAAAGAAAGAAAGAAGAAAGAAACAAGAAAAAGGAAGAAAGAAAAAAAGGAAGAAAGAAAGAAAAATGAAAAAAAAAAAAAATGAAAGGAAAAAAAAGAAAGAAAAAAAGGAAGAAAGAGAAAAGAAAAATGAAAGAAACAGAGAAACAAACAAAGCTAAACAAGAAAAGAACGAAAGAATTAGAAAAAGAAAGAGAGAGAAAAACAAGAAAGTGAGAAAAAAATAATAAATAGATTGCGTGAGAAATACGACTAGAAAGTAAACGCCAACATCTCAATCGCAAATCTTGACTCGCTTACAAAAAGACCTGCCTGTAGGCTTGTGTGTATTCAATTGTTTGGCATAACCTGTCGGCGCTGGTCTAACAACTAGAGAAAACAGCTGTTAATCAGTTGCTACCAAGCATTAGGTGTTTACACTTTAATTAGTGCAGCAAAAACACGACATTTAATAAAACTAACCTCACACGTTGAAACATTACTTGTTTTTCGTTCGTAGATTCCTTCATATTCTATTCTTCATATTTCTCTTCTCCTTTATTACGATATTTTCTCTGTTTATTTAATCCTTTTTTGTCTACCATTTTAGCTCATTCATTCATTCATTCATATTTATGCATTCATATTTCCTCACCAGTAAAATACATCAGCTATAATTCAAATGACATCATATACCAACATTGAAGTAGATGCGTTTTAACTCACAAATACAAACACTCTGATCACACACCCTTTATGTGATAATTAAAATATGAGCGGGAAAAAGGGCGAGCCGCAGGCAATTTTAACTGACTCATCGAGGTGGACTTCAGAATGCAAACATGTATCACTCTACGTGTTGCATTAATTTTGAAGAAACAAATTAGTTTGTCGAGAAAATCAAAGTTGAAGTTTATGCAAATCAGGACGAATCTCTCACCGATTGAGATACTTGCTACGCTTATGGTTTCTATTGTGTTCGCTCATTAATTATTCATGATATTGACAAGATCACTTCTCAGTCCCGCTCTCCCTAACATTTAGGTCACAAACATTACAACAGAATTATGTTACTGATCTGATCGTGAAAAGTTTCACGTTCATAGAGACAAGCGACATTTTACGGGGCTGAAAATGGTTCGCTCCCGTAGACAAAATTAGACCTGGGTATCGAAAGTGGCCGTATTTCTAAAGCTTTGTGAAATCTGATTGACTAACTTATTACCCCTGCTCTGATTGGTAGGGGTGTTTTTAATTTTCGCGCGAAATAATAATAATGTCCGTTCTTATATAGTGCATTTCACATTCGTCCCAACGCGCTTTACAACTGATGGAGGAATTTTTCGGGCTGTATATGAAGGCGCCTACGGCAGCCGAGCAGTTTACAATCATGAGGAGTTAGTATGTTATGCCTCCAATTTGAAGTAGTGTTGAACCGGTAACAATCCCCTACTCTTACGAAGAGTTCAACAGGTTCTTTTAATTTCCCCCATGAACAGAGGACCTCATCCGAGAAGACGCCAGTGAAGGTCTAACCATTTGCAGATGTAATTACAAAGGCAGCACCTTCTCCTCAATTATTTTAAGACCCTGAGTAATGGTCGGGCCGGGACTTGAACCGGGACTTGAACCACCAACCTCCCCGTACAATAGACCGGTACTGAACCAACTGAGCCAAACCGACGGCCAACCAAAAGGGGCTGAGACTCGTTGGATAATCTGAATTAAACTTCTAAAGGAGACTAATCTGTCTAAGCTTTATTTGACCCCTAAAAGATACCATTCTAAAACAGACAGACAAATAAGAGCTGTAGTCACCAACACAGTATGACGGCGTTGTTTATTCGCCGTGTAAACCTAAATGATACCTTGATGGCTAAAAATATTGGCGTTCCGTCGTGAACACTGATACCAAATATCGTAATTTACACACCTACTAGAGACGATGATCACATTGCCAGAAATCAGAGACATTTTGCGTCTACGATTATTTGTGTCAGCGGAGTTACCCAGAATCAAAAGATTATGCTCAAATTCATGTAAACTATGTGAAATCTCAATCACAAACTAATAGTGTGAAGCGATCTTGATCATACATTCTCTACATTTTAAAATAATTGCAAATTTAGCAAAAAGATACGAAAATGGTATTTACCACAGGAAGCCCAAAGTTGAACCCCCTCCCCTCCGTCGTCTCTCCTATTTCTCGCTTTTTGAGCCTAATTCAGCTAACTATCTCTGGGTTTCCTGTGTAATCTAACAGGCCAGGCTACTTATGTAAACATGGCGATCCAAATAATCTTGACAGAAGCGTTTACCGAGTGAAAAACAACGGTGAAAACAGTATATTTACTCAGTATGCTTCTGTATCGGCGAAAGTGGAATTTAGCTTATCTTTGGCTGGACTTTGTCATATTAGAAGTGGAATTTATGGCCAAACAAGTGTGATATTCTGTGAGTTTAGATGATGTCCTTTCGAACTGGCTATTGGGAAAGTGTGTACCACGCTCGACGAAGCTGCTACCGGACTCCAACTTTTAGGAATTTACTCAATTTGGCGGCCTTTTACAGTAAATGACAGAGGTGAGATGTTGTTGAGAGAGCGATTTTTGAATTCGATTTTGTCATACTTTATTTTCGCTTGATTGTAAGAAGTGTACTCGATTCGAGCACCCGAAACATTAAACTTGTGAATTAGCTATCGGGAGTTTGCATCCGAAGTTTAGTTCTTCAGATATTTCTGATTTTCTATCTTTTGCCATACATTTCTCCCATTTCTCTTTGATATGTAAATGTACGAAAAGCTTATGAATAATGAGCTGCGCGACCAGGCATGTCTCTGATTTCTGGGTATGAACCCCGTCTATTTCACATGGGAATTCCCCCTTTCCCCGAGGCAATCACAATGATACTTTACAATCAGGCAGGTTAGTCTAAGTCCAGATTGAAAACAAACACTCCTGTAGCGGAGCGATAATCAGCCTTCTGGGTCTTTTATTATTTGTAAAATTGCGACATGATAAAACTGTACATAGATAAGAAAAGTGAATTTACAAGTAAAAACACCAAACTTTTCAACCAAGTGCGCTCTTTTCTGTTGTTGCCTGACAATAAACCATCGTACCACAGTAAAGAGAAACTCACAACTCAACTATCATGATTTATAAGTTAATAGTTAAATTAAGGATGTTTTTTGATAATAATAATAGAGTGCAAACACTAAAACCGCGAAACAGGGCTAACTTTAATTAGCACCAATGTCTTCTGTTTTCTATTGTTCCATTGGTGCTAGCTATTTAGCACTAAATAGTTTGTACTATTTCATGGTTTTAGTGTTTTAAATAATGAAATGTAAACACCTCATTTTTAATGGTAAAACATTAAAAACATAAAAATCTACAGTGGGGTGGGGTGGGTACACGACCGAATATTAAGTGAAGTTTGTGGATACATGTCTGGTGCCTTTGTGCTTGGTCGGCTGACTACCTCCATGTCCTTATTTAAATTATAATGGCAAATGAATATTTGAGATCCTAAGGGATCATGGGAGTTTTATTATTCAGTAACATTTCGTACCAAACAAAACTCATTTGCAGACGTGTAAATACAAGTGGCATTGAAATTCAGGTGGCCGCGTGGTTTTGTGAAACATCTGAGAATTTGTGCAGAGCGGTGAACGAGGCCAATAACTCCCATGATGCTCTTGGGTGTATAGTTTAATAGGACTGACGTTATTTCAGTACAACTACCAGAATGCTTTGTGAATTTTCTTTCTTATGCAGATTATTCCCTCATGAGAATAGTAAGCCAATAGTGGTGTTAATTATCTAACAAAATAAAATAGGAAATCATTTTGGCAGTTGCAGCACATGACGCCATCATGCAAACATCATATTAAAGTGAGTGCTATATTATAACATGTGATTACGCAGGTCAGTCACAACCCCAAACTATAGTATTGGGATTAGTAATAAGCAATCAGAGTAGTGATACTGAGAGTCTGCGATGTCAGTGTTAACTTTTCCCAAAAATAAGAAAATATAATTTAAATTGCATGTCAAGTTGCAATGTATTGCTAATAAATAGTTAGGGTTTGTTTTCCTCGCCAGTCGATGTCAGACAAGTTCGAACTTTATACATCAAACAAAAGAATGTCTGAGCCACAAAGAAGCCAACAAGAATAAACACCGACAACCAAGCTGAATAAATAACGGGTTGACGGCCAAACTCAAGTGAGGGGTAGACTGTGGGTTCTCCACGTAAATCAGGAACTTCGATGATGATGTATACGAGGGAGAAAACCACGTATGCAAACCCAAACACATTGGCGTAGATCACATGCAACAGACGAACTGGAAAACCGTGGATTGCACAGTCGATAACCATCGACAAAAACGGCAATATGTGCTGCATCATTGCCGCGTAACCATCATAGGTAACGCGATGTCGGAACCAGAACGAGAAGTACGCAACCAAGGCAACCATGGAACTGTCAGCGGCAAGTGAGTGTAAAACCCAAAACACTTCATGCTGCCATGACAACAAGTTCACCCGGGGTAGGTTGGACACTTTGACGTCGTTATCTTTTTCTCCAGGTTTCAGTGCGCATGACGTGTCGCCAAGTGGATGTTCAAGGAAATGGTATCCACCATCGGATGAGTCGTTCAATGATGGCTTGCAGATAAGGTGACATATGGAAATCAAGGCACCAAATATGAAATACAAGGCGACAAAGAAAATACTCCAATAGGAAAAGTGTAGAACCACTTGGAATGTGGGATGGTGTAGGGCTACCATGACGAGAATGTACGTCGATACAGCACCCAATAAACATCGGTACAGAATAAACGCAGACAATGGCAATGCCTAAATGGAGTAAGATTGGTATTGACTACTAGATTATTTAACATTGATTTGCTATAGAGTGATTCTCATAAACCCGTGAAACAAAGTGTAATTTTTAGAGTGTAATAGTCAAGTGACAACCAAAGAACACAATGGAATTAGAGTGCATTAGTGCTAAATACGCTAAAGTGTGATTCACGGATTGATGAAATTCACTCTAAGGCCTTGTACCCTGGTTCCAGAGGCTTTGTTTTAAGCTCTATAATTATTAAAACAAAGCCTCTGGAACCAGGGTATGGGCCTCGGAACAACTATAGAATAGGCCTGTCATTATATCAAGCTCTTATAGCGGCACTCAACGACCCATATAAATACAATAGGTTCTATTGATATGCATTTTTGCAGGGTATTCTATAGGTTTACATATATTTCCACTGAAACTATGCATAGTGTTCACTTATAATTTACTAATAAAACAATGAAAGCGGATAACAAGAATAAATATTTACAAGTTCTTAAATTCCCTCTACAAATCAGTTAGCACGGATTTCCCTGGAGAATCTCACTGTGAGAGAATTCATAAAACAATCACGTACAGCATTTTGCATTATTGACCTCCAAATGGCCGGCGCCAAATGGCTACGACAACAACTCGGGTAAATATTTCACTGATTACCAAATAAAAGGATAATATTTGCATTAACTAATTTAAAAGCCTTTATAAAGAATCAAATCGTTTAAAATCGACGATGAAAATCCAGTTGTACATGAGTGAAGACTCACTTGGAGACCAGGATTCAACTGAGGCGCATTCATGCGAACTACCGACTTGAAAACAACTTCAACAGCTTTGTGATCATTCCAGAGTAACTATATTTGAATCATAACATATCAGTCATTCTTAAACATCGAAAATCTCTTGAAAGGCTTTGGCCACGATAACATTACCGCCTTAATACTACAGATAACGACTGTCTTGCCCTCATAGAGGAAATCTGATATTCAAACCATTTGAATGCCCACGAAATGCTTCAGCGATCAGGCGATATTTGTGTTGATATGCCCCCCCTTTTTTTGTCATTTGACATATATTTTCAAGTATTTTCAGGTTTTGATCTACCAGTACTGAAAATGAATGCCAGCTTAAGTATATTCACGTATAGTCTGGATAGTGCATTGTCATAATTTACGTTGTCTCTTGATGTATTCTGATATTTATAGTTTTGAAGTTATGATATTAATTTTCGCCCCTGGGAAGTCTTTGCAGTGAAAATTATATTCGGGTCAAAAAAATTCCATTCGTGACATTTCTACATAAAGGCAGGTTCGCAAGAATGATAACTTCGCAGGCTCGAAAGCCGCGAAGAGAAGTACAGTTGTGATAAATGGTAGTTCGCCAGCAGCCACTCAACCCTGACCTACTGAGAACTACTCAAAATATATACTTTCAACCAACACAACATTCTTACCGGTGACTCAGTGAATGCTTTAGGATCGTAGAATTTCAGGCCAAGATTCCTGATGTCAAGTTCTCGACAGAGAGAACCACAGCAAGCACCCATCTTTACAGACTTAAGTGAACTTTGAGTCAGTAAGAAGAATGACGAGTCCTTGAAATTAACGAAATTTGCATTGCTAATAAAACGCGGGAAGTATACACACAATCAACTCAGTCAACTGTAAAGGCGTTCAAATGAACACAGCCTATTAAACTTCTCTATATTATTAGCTGTGTTTGGAACTAGCAATACTATAACATATAAAGGATAAAACCTGGGAGCTGATTGAACATTATTTTTCTCAACTGACAGTGTTCTATAATTTTCCGTGATAAGTTTACAAAGTCTGTTCACAGCCATGACGTCACATACTGGGTCATTGGCCAAGAAGATTTGCATTAGCACTTTAGAAACGAGCGAAGGACTGGGAACAAGTTTTAAGAATTAATATCATTACTCGGGCCCTTCCGAAGGAAGCCCGAGTTATAAAATGGGCCTTCTTTTTATTTTTTATTTTGTTTGGCCACAGAATGAAGAAAGAATGCGACGTATTTGATCATATCGGTTTACACACAATGCGAAGTACTGTATGTGACCGTCTCGAGTTTTTTTTATAGGCCATGCCGTTAAAAACCCGTTAGCAGCTTCGTCGAGCTTCGCCAGATCATAGTCTGAATCGTCTGGATGTTAGTTATATTATTATGTCTCCGAAGCTAGAGAGCGAGGGTTTGATTTTCCAGTAGATTTTGTTTTGATAGCTAATCTCGCTTTGCTTGCTGACTGACTGTGTCACGCGCCGTGAAAAACCGTTTAAAAATTATCCGACAGTACAACGAAACACATTTCTCAGATATATAATGATGGATGTTTATTTTATTCGACGTTTGAAAAATTCAGAAAGAAAAGAAATCGTAGAAATCGTACTTCAAAACTTCATCAAAGCAAAGGCGAATATGCAACATCGAGTACGTTTAAGTACGTACTGTAGACGTACCTCGACGATTCGGAGATCCGCTTTATCGATGCTCATCGACACAAATAGTCTTCCTCGTCACGCATCTGGCATTGTCATAATGCCCGACTATAAGCTCAATAGGGCCATTTATACGAGCGAAAATAGGACGCGTCTTATCTAAGACGCGTCTTAAATAAGACGCGAACTATCCGTATAAACGGCACTTTTTGTCGTATTCTTAATTAAGTCGCGAACAAAATAAGAACAGCTCAAAACGCTGTTCTTCGGTAAGTCGCGTCTTAGTTAAGAACACGACAAAAAGTGCCGTTTATACGGATAGTTCGCGTCCTATTTTCGCTCTTATAAATGGCCCTATTGAGCGTCTTCTTTTGTAACAGATCCCTAAAATCTAAGGACGTTTTGATTTCGATTGTATTTTTGCCGTTCACTGACCTGTTTTGAGCGTGGAAATTCTGTTTTAAATACTTCGCATTTGGTGTACCGATACGATCAAATACTTCGCATTCTTTTTTCATTCTGTGGCCAAACAAAAAAATATATAACAAGACGCTCAATGAGCGTATACTCGGGCATTATGACAATGATAGTTGCGTGACGAAGGAGAATATGTGTCGGTGAGCATAGCTAAAGATTTCCCAATCTTCAAATGAAGACTAGAGGAAGAAAGACTGTGACCAAAATTGTTTTTAATAGGATGTTACTCACCACAGAGGCCGACATGATATACAGGGTAGCAAAGGGGTTACGCGTGACTTGACCAAAAAATGGAGCGCGAATCGTGAAATTCATAAACATTCGAGCGTGATGCGTGAATTTATGTTTCAACGTGATCGTCCCTTTTGACCGACTGTGATTCGTGATTTACCGCTGTTATGCTCTGTGAAACGTGAACATGGTGAACGTTTAGGATCAAAACATTTTCACGCGTGAAATTCCAACATTTTGGCTAGCGCTCGTGATTCGTGAATTTCTGACATTTTGGTCCGTGACGCGTGAATTTACCAAAAAATCGCCTGTGAAGCGTGATCATGACCCCCCCCCCCCCCCTTGCTACCCTGGATATACGTATTGCATGCTTGCGCGCTCTACCACAGGAAACCCATCAAGAGAACACGCAGATATAATTATATTTAAAAAATATTCAGTGCCCTCAGAGGCAAAGGTTGGGATGCCTGTGGTACGAGTCGCATAGATAAAGATCTCGAATCAGTACGTACTTGTACGTCTTGAGGTTGCATAGGTCAGATGGTTCTGATAACGCTCTTCGTTATAATTGAAGGCGCGTTCAAACGTGGAATAAAATAAACTTCCATCATTATATTTCTCAGAAATGTGTTTCATTTTATTGTCCGATACCTTTTTAAAAAACGGGTTTTCACGGCGCGTGATGGCATGCTGTCATGCAGCAAGCAAAGCGACATTATCTACCAATACAAAATCTACTGGAAAATCAAACCGTCGCTCTCTAGCTTTAGAGACATAATAAAATATCACATGTAAAACAATGATTATATGATCGTGTTTAAAAGGAAGTGATCGATGGCTTGCCTTCGATACAACATCATTTCTCTTCTGCATATTAAACACAACTGCTTCTCTCTCGATACAGCACGAGCTCACAGCACTTCTAGTCGGTAGTCGGAAACTATTTGACCTGTTTGAGCATAGAATTACTTCATTAGGCGTTCGAATATCATCGCCCCCGTTTTCAGCCAATCGAAACCCTGAAACAGACATTCCTGACCGATACGATCACATTCTTCGCTTTCTGTGTACTACGAAGAAAAATATAAAAGAAAGCGCATTTTATAACTCGGGCTTCCTCCGGAAGGGCCCGAGTAATATAAAGAAAGCCCATTTTATAACTCGGACTTCCTCCGGAAGTGTCCGAGTAATAACTGAAAGGTTGGCCCACAACGTATTGAATACGACATTTATACATAGTCCAATACATAGTCTCCCTCGTCACGCAACTGTCATTGTCCTTGTCATAATGCCCGAGTGTACGCTCATTGAGCGTCTTGTTAAAAAATGAAAAAAAAAATAAAAAAAAAAAAAAAAAATAAAAAATAATATAATATAATATAATATAATATAATATACAGCATTTTCGTTCACGGTTCCCTCTTTCAAGTTTATATTTTCATGTTTTGGACCGTAGATCTTCTTAGATCCGTTATGCTGTAATTCTTTAGCATAGTTTGTCTATGCATTCCGTGTAGGATTGGTTTTGTCCATCCACACCTAGGTTAAACGCAACACCAACATGATATTTTGGATTCTTGCCCTTTGAACCATATTACCGCACGTGTTGTGGTGTGAGCCAATGGGCAGGTTTCTAAATTTGAGCTGTTTGAGTTTCAGAGTCGACACGCAAGTAACATACATTGGCTTCCTGAGTTGGTGTTTGTTGCTCTCGCTACACCGTACTGATGAGTTCCAAAAGAACGAAACAGCTGTCTACGGTTGCCGATCCTGGCTCTCTCTTGCTCTATGATGTTGGTGTTGTGTTAAGCTTTTTATTTCTACGTAGTATCAGCCTTTCTTGAATTTCATGTTTGCCATATGTATAGCTGATTAGATCTTTTACAGATCCTACGTATACCTACAGCATTTTCGTTCACGGTTCCCTCTTTCAAGTTTACATTTTCATGTTTTGGACCGTAGATCTTCTTAGATCCGTTATGCTGTAATTCTTTAGCATAGTTTGTCTATGCATTCCGTGTAGGATTGGTTTTGTCCATCCACACCTAGGTTAAACGCAACACCAACATGATATTTTGGATTCTTGCCCTTTGAACCATATTACCGCACGTGTTGTGGTGTGAGCCAATGGGCAGGTTTCTAAATTTGAGCTGTTTGAGTTTCAGAGTCGACACGCAAGTAACATACATTGGCTTCCTGAGTTGGTGTTTGTTGCTCTCGCTACACCGTACTGATGAGTTCCAAAAGAACGAAACAGCTGTCTACGGTTGCCGATCCTGGCTCTCTCTTGCTCTATGATGTTGGTGTTGTGTTAAGCTTTTTATTTCTACGTAGTATCAGCCTTTCTTGAATTTCATGTTTGCCATATGTATAGCTGATTAGATCTTTTTCAGATCCTACGTATACCTACAGCATTTTCGTTCACGGTTCCCTCTTTCAAGTTTATATTTTCATGTTTTGGACCGTAGATCTTCTTAGATCCGTTATGCTGTAATTCTTTAGCATAGTTTGTCTATGCATTCCGTGTAGGATTGGTTTTGTCCATCCACACCTAGGTTAAACGCAACACCAACATGATATTTTGGATTCTTGCCCTTTGAACCATATTACCGCACGTGTTGTGGTGTGAGCCAATGGGCAGGTTTCTAAATTTGAGCTGTTTGAGTTTCAGAGTCGACACGCAAGTAACATACATTGGCTTCCTGAGTTGGTGTTTGTTGCTCTCGCTACACCGTACTGATGAGTTCCAAAAGAACGAAACAGCTGTCTACGGTTGCCGATCCTGGCTCTCTCTTGCTCTATGATGTTGGTGTTGTGTTAAGCTTTTTATTTCTACGTAGTATCAGCCTTTCTTGAATTTCATGTTTAAAAAATGAACCCCATTACAAGAAAGAGCATATCACATATGTACAGCTCCGCAAATGATCCCGGCCCGCAAATGATCCCAGGCCCGCAAATGATCCCCAAACTAGGCCCGCAAATGATCCCCGATGAGTTCCGCAAATGATCCCCAGTAAAACATGGACTGGTGGGATACAAATTGAGAGATTTTGAAAATTAATTAATTAATTAATTAACATAAAGTCTCAAAAGAAATCCTGAACAGATATATGGTAGAAAATGTATTATTTATCAAGACGATTTTAAACCTCGTGACACTAATTTGTTACTGATTCGACAGTCTGTGAAGAGCGATAGGTTTTGCAAAGTATTCGCACCAGCGTTGGCGGTGAGTAGTCAAAGTTTGTGTGTGTAAAGGGACTAGAGAGAATATGGGAATAGAGAATAATAAGTTGGGAGGCTGGGATATGGAGTGGAAGGTGAAAGAAAGACAATAACGTTAGGGGTGATGTTCACGGGGGAGGGCAATGGGATATGGGAACTGGATGAGAGTGTAGATTTATGGGGGGGGGGGGGGGGGGATGTAGGGATATGGGGGAAGAAAGCGAATGGATGAGGGTGTGATTTACGGGTGAGGGGATGGGAGAGAGGAAGGGAGAGAGAGTGTTGAAAAGGAGGGCCGGGATGGGAGGGAAGTGTGAATTTAATATTTTTAGGGGGGCGAAAGTGAGAATGGAAGAAAAGGAGAAATAAGGGGTGAAGGGAAGTAGGTAAATTGAATGTGAGCGTTGGGGCTGGAGGGAGTTAAAAAGGGGTGAAGTGGAGGAAAGGTGAAATTTAACAGAGGGGAAATGGATTAAAAAGGAGGAGGAATAAAGAAGGTGAGGTTAAAAGGAGAAATGGGTGGAATGGATGTGGAGAAACAAGGGTGTGAAGCAGAGAAATGGATGATAAAAAAAGCGGAGAAAGAAGAAAGAGATGGAATGTAAGTAGAAGAACTGGAGTGACTGGTAGAGAAGTGGATGATAGAAAAAAAAGAAGGAAGAAAGAAGTGGATTGTAAGTAGAAAAATAGAGTGACAGATAGAGAAATGGATGCTAGAAAAAAAGAGAAGAAAGAGAGAAGTGGAATGTATGTCGAATAACTAAAGTGACAGGTAGAGAAATGGATGATAGCAAAGAAGAGAAGGAAGAAAGAAGTGGAATGTAAGTAGAAAAAATAGAGTGACAAGTAGAGAAATGGATGATAGAAAAGAAGAGAAGAAGTGGAATGTAAGTAGAAAAACTAGAGTGACAAGTAGAGAAATGGATGATAGAAAAGAAGAGAAGAAGTGGAATGTAAGTAGAAAAACTAGAGTGACAAGTAGAGAAATGGATGATAGAAAAGAAGAGAAGAAAGAGAGAAGTGGAATGTAGGTAGAAAAATGGAGTGATAAGTAGAAAAATGTAGAAAGAGAGAACGAAGGAAGATGTATGTAGGTAGAATAACTAAGTAAAGTGACAAGTGTAGAAATGGATGATAGGAAAAAAGAGAAAAGAAAGAATGAAGTAATTTGATAAAGATTACGACAATTTTTAATTTAAACATGTTTCGGCAGTGCTGCTGCCATCATCAGTAATTTAATGAGTGATCTATACAATGTATGAGCTTATATATAATATATCAGTATGAAGAACAAAAGAACATTGAATCGAAGTATGTGATTACAGTGAAAGTTTTAAATTTACATGAGAGACTTGTTGATTTAAAGAGGGCTTTTCCCAAAGGATGTGAATGGCTTCCTTAATTTTCAATTGGAAGCTAGTTCTGGCCTGATCAAGAATGAAGTGGAATGTAAAAATTTATCTTTGACATCTTTGGCTATTCTGCCTTTGCACGGTATCAGTCAAAATTATCATTGTAAGCCGCGTTTGTGAATGCCAGCTGATATTCAAACGACACTATTTTCACTAAAACTGTGCTGCCAAGCGTTATACCCTCGTACGATTTTTGTAAAACTTCGCGAACGGCCTCAGTTAAGGCCCCTAGTAATGTTCTGACGACTGAATTAATTTGATCGAGCCGAAATCACCAGTTCATATTTTTGTTGTCAATATTTGGACCTGTCGGTTGTTACGTGATTTTAATTTCATTTTTACCGGTCAAAAACCATCACAAATAACTTGAACTCTTTGCTAAAGCAGTTTTAGCCTCGGTACAAAACGTATTTTCCAGCATATAGGTCTTTGGCGCTCAATACGCGCGTCCGTAAAAAAAATATTCTCTAAATTCTTAAAATTCGTTCCCACTACTCCACTCGTTTCTAACGTTATTACTCGTGTCCAGGCCTTTGGCCGGCAGGAGTCTAAAAATACAGCCCGTATTTTTGTTGTTGTTTTTGGTGCATGTCGAGTTGTCGAGTGCCGGACGATTCCAAATTCTGCATGTTCTATACCCAGTCACCCAACAAGTAACCAAACACTGATTTGATCACTATAATCGTTATCTCAGATCTAAACATTGAGATACGGTTTAAGTAGTGAATACACCTATGACTAAGCACAATCTGCAATCGCATAAGTATGCGTCTTTCATGCTGCAGTGCATCCCAGTACTCAATCGCACCAGGGCACGAGTGAACGCTTGTAAAGCGTCTAGTTTCACTACAACTACCAGAATGCTTTGGGAATTTTCTCTCTTACACAGATAATAATAATTAAGATTTTGATTCCCTCATGTAGTAATAGCATAGATACTGATTCTCTAACAAAAGAAAATGAGCAAAGCATTCTGTAAGTTGTAGTGTTAATAATAACTAGACGCTCATTGAGCGTTTACTCGGCGTGTGGGATGATCATCTGAACCTCCGGGCAATCTACCATCCTCTGTTTTTGTCTAAGCGATGTTTTGGGCTTCCTGTGGTTATGCTATTTTGTAAGCGTTGGGCTTCCTGATTTAACAGCTAGTATTAAAGGGGGACTCTAACGAAAATCGTTCGAAATTTAATTTAGCTGAAACTGTTCGATTTTCGCTTCAGGAATGGGTTTTAAGAATATCGAACTCCTAATTATACTCAACAAATATAGATTAGTAGTTGTTTGAGTGCTGTGAGTTGTTTAATTTAGGATAAGAGGTCTATTTGGTGTGTTTTGGGATCGATCTATTTTGAGTGCTCACTCCTAGGCAAGGCAACAAGTCCGGTAATCAATCACCACGGACTTTCTCGATTCGCTCAATCAAGAGCTTTTGATATGTAATAGAATGGCAATCTATCAGTGCCCTGACCTGCTTTCAGGCCGTTTACTCTACTAACGGACCAGAAAATCGATTTTTTTTCGAATGAAATGCTTCTCTCGCTCTTCCTGGGCTTCCTGTGGCCGGGATGGACTGGAACTTCTAACACCAAAAAAAGCCCATTTTAAGACTCGGCGTTTGCCACAGGCAGTCCACGCCGAGTAATAATAATAATAATAATAATAATAATAACAATAATAATAATAATAATAATAATACTGAATAATGATGATACCACTTTCTGAAAAATTTCAGCGATTTGATTGGTTGAGAGCAGTGGTATTTCAGCGTAATTTGAAACCACCCTCCTACCTCATGGAAACAAAATGGCGGACGAAACCAAAGGGTGTTTTCAGTGCTAAAAGACAAAAAATGAACCATAAGCAAGTCCCCCAAAACACCAAAAGCCAAAAGTACATATACATGGATAAATTCTTAGCATTTCAAGAAGTTTTTCTTTGGATGACTCTGCAGAAGGTAGTGGAAAACGATCGATATTAGATTGACGATTGAGTGATGTGTTATTAGCCATTGTCAAAATCAAAGAAAGATCACTACAAAAGGTAATAAATGAAGCATCGCCAGAAATTTCGAATCAAAGTGGATGGAGCTTAATTTGATAAATAACTTGCAGTCAACCATAACGAATTGGCTGCCAATCAAAAGTATTGTCTTATAGCGTATCTGATTGGTCGAAAAGGCAATGTGTTGTCTCTACGTGCTACCACGGTTTATATAATTATCGGAAATGATTTGCCTGTAATAACAGGATTCAAAAAATAAATATAAGATATTTCTGATCGATGACGATTGGACTGATCTCCTCCAATCAGCCAAAGCAGCGGCAAACTAAGAAAAAACTAGACGCTCTACTAGCGTGAACTCGGGCTTCTTAATAAAGCTGTTTTGATAGATTTTAAATGTGAAACCTAATAGCTTATTTGTATCATCATACAGAAGTAGTTTTAGCCTATTACTTGCACAATTTAAGTCACTCGTTGCGTGACTCAGTAGAGCATGCATACGTAATTAGCTTCAACACAGACACTGCTAGCTGACAGCCGGCGAAGCACATTTCGATTACCTTGCAAGCAACGATTTCACAAACTCAATAAAATTACGATCGAGTTCTTACTAGCCACAGACATCTGTTAAGTCTGATTTAGACGGCACGACTTTTGCCTACAACTGTCGCACACAACTTGCTTACAACATGACTTACGTACCATTTACACAGCTACAACTTTTAGCTCGCGACACTACAGAATCGTGTACAACTTGTTCGGTTTGGATTTTGCCGTTCGAGTATCCTTTTTAAAATCATCATTTTGGCGGCATCGGTACAATACTTCCTCCTCGCTCCACAAGGTGACAAGTTTTTCGATGTCTTCCTCTTTCTTGGAAACTGGAGCTTTGTTTACATTGACCGCCATTTTAAAGTCAAATAACTTCCCCGCGCTATCCCCCCTTCGGCAAAATTGTTTCAAGATACGCCATTTTACGCCATATTTTTACCTTTTTTGGCTACGACTGTCGCAGAGTTTTGAAACATGATTCAAAATCCCTACAAATTTTTTCGTGTTGTGTGCAACAGTCGTGAGCAAGTTGTAGGCTGAATTACACGAAAGATTCGCGTCGTAAGTAAGCGCGAGCAAGTTGCGTGCGACAGTTGTAGGCAAAAGCCGTGCCGTCTAAATCGGCCTTTAGAAATACACTTTCAGACAGAATTGCAAGGCCAAAAAGTATTCTCTAGGATATTTGCATATTTACTAAGCAGTATTAATGAACAACTCGACTGACTCGAGCAAGGGAGCACGGTAAAATCCTTTTTGAATGCTGGTGATTTGATTTATCGTTACGTACGTCCGCCATCTTGAGTTTCGTTGATAAGCTGCTGACCACAACTTCTGTATGCAAAAATTGGAACGACACCGAGAAGATTAACATGCCCCGTGACTTAGTACCGTGCCGTCAGTGGTAAACACGCATGCGCTATGGTGACCACTTGCAGATTTGGTGTAGAATCATGACAAAGAAAAACCGTCTGTATTTTTAGACTCGGGCCTTCCACAGGAAGCCCGAGTAATAACGTGAAGCCAAAAAAACTACTTCATTCCCGTTCCGTGTGTTGTTCCCTTACACTCGTTCTCAGTAACACGCGCCGAAAGCTACATTTGTCTCGACGACAAAGTTGACTTTTGGTGGACGTCAATCAAACAGTTTTCACGACGATAGACAAAATCGGCTAACGCAATGTTTACAAAAACCTTTGGGAATAAGAGCTTTTTGTTCCAAACATTTCCATTTCGTTATCATGTCAATGCTCTACTGAAATCGAAATACAACAGAGAAAGAATCGTATTCCCAAAAGGTTTGTAATGGGTCAAATAATGTAAACAGTGCGTTAGCCGATTTGGTCTATCACAGCACATTTTCCCGGAGTAGTCAGTAATTCAAGCGGGAGTTTCAAGCCTTTTTCGAATTCGTTTCGATGGAGAGTTATAAAGGCATGTAACAAAAGGTATTGCTGATATACTTTGCGTGAGCGAAACATTCGTAAAAAAAGTAATTCGACGGTACGAAAACACAGCCGACGTAAAAGATCCTCCGCGGAGAAAGTCCAAGGCACGAACGATTACAGGTAAAGAAAATGCCATTTTCTAACTGTGAACTGCTTCTGTTTATCTGTCTACATGCAGCTTTGATTGTTCCTCATTTAGCAACCGAAATTCGACTCATTCGCCCGGGTGATTGAGGACAATCCGGAACTTTATTTTACGTCAAATGGGATATGCACGTGGAAATGTGCTGTGATTGTCATGGAAACTGTTTGATTGACGTCCACCAAAAGTCAACTTTGTCGACCAGACAAATGTACCTTTCGGCGCGTGTTACTGAGAACGAGTGTAAGCTAAGACTTGAATTTAGTCTTTCGGTAAGAAAAACTACACGCTTTTTGTAAAGAAGACATAATAAAACATCTAGTGTAAAGCTTGGAATACTTAGCTTTTTCACGCGAAAATTTCAATATTTATAATTCAACGATTGAAGAAACTTAAAAACCGAGCCGAGTATTGGAGGTAAGATGTTGTAATTACCGCTAAGCTAAAGCTAGAAACTACGTTCATTAAAATGGAGGCAAAGTAAATTTGAAATTTTATTTTAAAGGGAAATATTGAGATATAAGTATTTTGTAATTGAGGTCAATTTTTTCTAAGTGTCGCGTTCAACTGAGCATGTCGATTCGAAATTTCTGGCGATGTGATACTCGATACTTCGCATTTTGTGTACTACGGGGAAAAAAAGAAAGCTCATTTTATGACTCGGGCTTCCTCCAGAAGTGCCCGAGTAAAGATACGGTGTCATTTATTTATACCATCCTGATAAAAATGACTTCGCTACCCTTTCAATTGCAATCCACGAGTTACAAATATTATATTTGTCACTATGGAAACGAAAGACTAGTATGTCACGCAAAGGTTAACCTTCGGTAAAACAACACAGATTAGAAGTATCGTTGTTGTTTCTAAATTTATCAAGTAAATTTATCAAGCACCTATAGGAGAGTTGTTCAAAAATTCTGATTTGAAATCTACGGTCAACTAATGATTTTGAATACAGCTAATCAAAAAACGTTGTGCTAGGTTTTGTTGCATGTTGCATTCCAGACCAAAGTGCATTATGGTCGCTACTAATTATATGTGTTGGGGTTCCAAGTTCCAAAACCAAAACCAAAACAAATATCAGGGAAGCCCTGACAGTCAACCATACTATATATAATAATGACTTTATTTCAGTGTCGATATATTTAGTTTATGCAACTAATTGGGGACACTATAAACCATAATCTCAGTTTCAGAAATAACTGTGGCCGCACATTCTCTCAGTTTCAGCAATCAACGCAAATAAACCAATGTACTGATCAGTCCATAATGCACTTCGGTCTGGGAATGCAATATGCAGTATGCAACAAAACCTAGGACGTTTATTCAATTATTTATCAATTGACACGGTCGTTTTCTTTGTTCAGTTGTAGGGCTTTATATTGCCCAGCTCATTATGAATTCAAGGGTAATATACAGATATCTAGTTATTAACCTCGTCCTATTCTTTCCTCGGTCATCTATACGTGGGTATTAAAATTAGGAATTTTCTACTATACAACATTTTTATGTAGAAAAAAATATTTTGATAAATGAACTAAGTTAGCTCCTGGAGTCGAACCCAAGGCCTTTCTACACCACACTTTACACTGTATACTACATAGCTATCTGATGGAATTTGCTGGACAAAAAATTGCTTTACCTCTTTTGATGAAGCTCATAACATTGCAGTATATAGAATTGAAAAGCACTTGTTTAGCATTCCTTCATGGGAATTAAGGAACAATAATCTTATTAATGTTCTTATAAAACACGAAAAATTTCAGGGGGATTACGTTTGACCTCGGTCAGATGCGAATATTCATCGCCAATATCACTATTTACTCGGGATTCATTCCTGTGGAAGGTCCGAGTCTAAAAATGCAGGCCGTCGTTGTGGTCGTTGTACACGACCTCAAATCTGCAAATAGGTTCTACAGCGCATGCATGAGCCCTTGCATACAAACGCACACGCCGCGAACTCTGAAGCTGAAAAGAACTAGGGAACTACTCTGATATTGCAAGAAAACCAAGACTGATCTGAAAGTTGCCCAATGAGATTGCCGAGTGATTATAAATGAAGCAAAGTGCCATAATTCAATGTACGAAATCACCGAAGGCTCTACAACTCACCGTGATCAACGATAAGTTGTGTAAGGTCTTGAGGATTGAAATCTTCCAGTTGATGAACTTAACTTCGATATCTGTCTCGAAATTAGGTAGAAAATCTTCCACGTAGCTCATCCACGGCATTATTACTCGGGATACCTGTGGTAGCACTAGTCTTAATCTCCACACCGTGTCTTTTTTGCATTATTCTTCCATAAGCTGCCAGGCACTACTTTGTGATCTTTCATCTCACAGTGTTTTTATTTGACGAACGGCGAACGTAAAGGGCTTGAAATGAGACTAAACCAATCGATAAAATGGCGACCTTGTATACATGGGAACCGATCGAATCTCCGGCACGCAAAGTTCCCTGGGAAATATTGCGCATTTTTTTGCATTTTGCGAGAGAGATGGAAGCAACTGTTTCTTCCAAGGAAAGAAAAAGAAACGCACTGATGAACAGGAACACAAGAAAATCAAGTTGGACACGGTGGAAAACCTTTATGAACATCTGAAAAAGTTAGCTACCTGTGTATGGTCAAGAAAACTACAACAGTTGTAATGTAAGCATCAAATTACTCACTGTTTTACGCAAAAATGCATTGCGCAAAACATTGTTGACGTTTTCAGCAGGATATAATGCCATCAACAAAGTATGACGCCGCATAGCGACGAAACACATTAGACGCAAAATTAATTAGCAGCATATGACATCACACATCGTGACGCAACTTATCATTAGCATATGGCGTCACAATCGACACGTTGTGACGCAATATATCATTAGCTGACATCATAAATTCATTTAGCAGTACTTTGACGTCACTTCATTGATAGACGATAGGTGTTATAGTAGTACCTACATAGTGACGTCATCACAGTAGACAATACAATAGGTTTACAAGACTTGTCAAAGTAATTAGGATGCTCAAGATATTTTGCTGATTAAGTAGCATCTAAAAAATGTAAAATAATTATTTGAAGTTGCCATAACTATCAGTGAAAACAAACAAAATGGCTTCCTTTTTAATTTGATCATTATATATTTTAACCCCAGTGCATTTGGATAGTGCTCGAAAATAAAGTATCCCGCGGCGAGTGAACGCTGGTAGAGCTTCTAGTTTATAATACTGAATGAGCCTTCGAAAACAAATGGTTAGGCAGCTTGTGGTCAAAACAAACGACACCGAGTTGGATTGTCTTCGAGCGATTATTTTGTCTTCGACTGAGTTGTGTGTGTTGATTTATCAGAAAAACATCCAACTTACGGATGTAACGCAATCAATTTTTTAATCTTAATTTTGGACCAATCCGCGCCCCATATTTGCATTGTCAATGACCTCACCCTTTCGTTGTAGGCTATGGGAAAATTGTGTAAAATATTAAAATCAAGAAACACATGATCACTTTCTACAGGTAAATTAAACCATCAACTCTTTTATTAGAACTTCCGTCCTTAATAAATCAACGATAAAGCTTATCTACGTTTTACGGTTAACAAAAAGACATCCATTTTGGAAGTAAACATTTCTAATAATATTATCGAGTTAAGGTTGAACAGCTTCAGCTTTAAGCTCTACACAACATACTATTAAATACACAAACCCCATACGTTAAATCGTATTTCCTCTTGCTTATGAACCCATACAAGAATGGATTGAGAACGGAATTCAGTGCCGCCAATGAGGGTTTATCATGTAATTTCAAAACTCATAGGAAAAAAATATGATTATCATAGCTGGAAAGAGCTCGTTAAAATGAGTAAAAATGTGAAGTTTGGAAAAGTTCGCTTCACAAATTGCGAAGATATGAATTTTCAAAAATCGAAATTTTATATGAAAACCTTTGGAAATTTACGCTGGTAGGCAACTCTTGCCTACCAACAAAGGTTTTCATACAAAATTTCGATTTTTGAAAAATCATATCTTCGCAAATTTTGAAGCGATCTTTACCAAACTTCACATTTTTACTCATTTCAACGAGTTCTTTCCAGCTATGATAATCATTTTTTTGTCCTAAGTCTCCTAAAAGTTTTGAAATTACGTGATAAATTCTCATTAGATAACGAATAATTAATAAAAGTCTCGAAGGAACAGATTCGGGAGTTAGAGCAAACCAACTCTTTTAAAACAACGAAAGGAGGACCACAACACAAAACGTACGAAGCTCATTATATATTTCGAGTTTAAATAAACCTACCTACCTACCTACCTACCTACGAAATAAACATTAAAATAACAAGAACAGTTAATCCGTACTCCCTCTCGGCTGATTCTTCTAACCTATTTCCTATAGCGCTGATTCTGTCTTGACTTCGTGATTTTATTTCCTTCATTGAATGTGCTAAGTATTGATTAAATTTAGTTGAAGTGTTGAAGTGTGTTCATAAGCTTCTCTTACTAAACTACGATTGACTTTTCCAGATCAGTTTTCGATTTCTTTATCGATCTTTGTTTCGACTCCCTGAATTTCATCGACATACTGTATATAAATTACGTTTTCTATGTTGGTTTTCTAGTCTCGGTTGTCTGGTTGTTTGGGATGGGTAGTCTTGTAATTGCTTGATCGATTTTCTTGAGAATCCAAACCTCTTCATAAGTGGAGGTTGATGTTCACAATGAGGTAGAATTTTAGAATAAAAAAAAAATTATACCGCATTGTGAACATCAACCTCCACTCGAAACCGGTAACGCTTTGTTTACCTCATGGAGTTTAATTTTCTTCTGTCATTTGATTGTCTTCCACATCTGTTTTCCTTGCGTACGTACCATGTACACATACTTCTGCAGGAACTTCAGAGTTTTTTCCTTCTGCCTTTGAGAATGTCAACTTGCTTAAAGATGCTAGCTTGGTTTCAACTGTCTGCTTTCTCTTTTCTTCTCGATGACCACTGTGCTTGAAAAAACGATTTCATTCGTGAAAGAGCAAATTTAGCGAAAACACGAAATATGAAGCAAGTTATGAAAAAAATAGACAAAACACTTTAATTCCTACTCACCCCAAGCAAAGAAGGGCGTCAATGAGAGCCGGTCGGGAATAAAACATCAGTACAAACCAGATGGAAAAACGTTTGCGCGATAGTGAAATGGCTTCAATACGCTGTAGCAACGAGCAATTGCCGTGATAGTTATCAAATACATGGATAAGGCAATGGAAAATCGACCGAAAGATGCACTACAGAGGAATGGCTTGAAGATTAGCGGACTCCCAAGCACCTAAAGGAATATGCAAGGAACTACTGTTATAAACAACAATAAATCTCCAACAGCCAAATGAAGAATCAACAAATTACCGACTGACACGAACCAATACGATGATGATGGACCCGTATAGTAAAAATCCCAACACTACAATTATCATAGCTGCCGTACCCGTCTCGTACTGTAGACGATTACTGCAGTGGTTGAGGCTTAGTGATGGTGCAGACGTCGAGTATTCAGACATCGCGACGAAGTTGTTTCTCACGGACGTTGATTAAGAATAAATATTGAAAATGATTTGGAAAAATGGAGAGGACTGTTTACAGCTTTGTTAGCCTTGTCAAAACGGGAGATATGGAAGGTGTTCCTTGTGATCTTTATTTCCGCTTCTTTCTTTGCAACCAAGCTAATTAAGCCAACTTCATGCTTTCATTTAAACATGTTTCCGCCACTCAAACTTTAAAAAATAATACAACTATTCTATTCTTAAAACGTATTAACAAAATTGACAAAAGAACGCTTTTAACGCTTAAAAGCCGTCTTAGAGTAAGAAAGGCTAAATGTAAATGTGGACGCTTCAAAGAATCAAACCATAAGTGAGCGAAATGTTTTGTTTGAATTATAATTTTGAAGCATTTTTTTAATCAATCGACGTTCGAAGACAAAGACTACGGTCGATGAAAAAACTCCAGTGAACAGTAGACAAACTGCTTCTGTACGACGATAGCAATAAGGGAAGTTTTTATGTTTCAAATTTGCAATGTTGCACCGTGCGTCTTTGTATAGGTAATCATACGGTTTCGAGTTCAATTTGGGATTAATTCGCACTCGTGTGTTTTTCAAAGAGTTCAAATTGCACGAGACCGTAGGTCGAGTGCAATTTGAGCTCTTTGAAAAACACACGAGTGCGAATTATCCCAAATTGAACGAGAAACCGTATGATTACTTATTAATAATATAGATGCAAAAATTAGACAGCAAAGGACACATGAAAACAAGCATGCACGTAGCGAAGTACTCGTTTATTTGACATCAAATTAATCGACACTACAACACAACAACTATAGTACATAATGATTGTAGCAACAAACAGTAATAAGTACAAAGGCTGTTCATCGTTTTTAGAAAGTTGAAACGAGTACAAAACTCTGATTTTCTATTCCCGACAGCTCAAAAGTTTGATCCTCAGACCTCAGTTTTTAATTGAGAGTTCATTCACGCACTCAGAGAGAAATTCGACCAAACTTACTGTAAATCACTGGATATCCTTGATTACTTTCCTGACCACTCAAACCAAAGTTGAATACTCATTAATTTGTAGAAGTTTGAAGTATACCTTTTGCTTACAAGAGCCAACAAAGTTCTTCATTTATCACGTACATGTAGTTTTCAGCTTTCCTTTAATTTCTAGAGAAGGCTTCCCCGTCAACTTTAATTTCATGTCGAGTCTATAAAATGGTGAAAATGTTGTTTTTGGTGCTTGTTAACTCCAGAATAACAGGCAGCGAGTCCTTCTTTCCATTCTTTCTGTCTTTTGTACTGCATAAAATTGATTTTTCAGTGATTTTGGTAGCGTTTTTCAACCCTTTTTCGGCAAAGATCCGCCATCTTGAAATTTTTGAAATTCTGTGAATTTTCTGTTGCCATGGAAACCACTGCAATATGATTGGCTAAAATTATTTTCTATTGTTTATTAGCCAATCAAAAGCGAAATTTTGTTTGTAATTTGCACTGTGTTACACTCTTTTGCACTGTGTTACACTCTTTTGCACTGTGTTTAGAATAAATAGCAAAGCTCTCAGCCAATCAAAATCGAGTAATTTTTGCATCTATATTATTATATACCTAATGGCACCATTTTCAGAACTCTTGCATTTTTGAAGCTACCGATTATACTTCATCATCTCATTATCAGTAGCCTGAGTGAACGCTATTATAGCATTTAGTTTTTTTTTAGCTTACAAAGTATAGATTTCGCAAAGTACAGCGATTGAATGTATCCGGCATTTATTTTTTTGTTTTTAAGTCATAACAAGGCAAGTTTAACAAAGCAAGTTTCATTCATCATTTTTAAGCTCTGAGCTTCTTCACTCAACGAACAAGAACACAGACTGATAGCTGACGCCGACGGCAAAAGTGCTTATTTTGAATAATAATTTAGTTCGTTTTTTTACTTTTCATCACTGAAACGGCTCCACACAACGAGTTTGACGAACAATCGTTTTAGGCTGAGCACCTGCTATTATTTTGTCTATTTCTTCTTTAGCTAGTTGGTTAAAACCTGTCTTTGTCAGGATCAACAGCCGCCATTGACACTGCACCGTGCGTTAAACTTGAATAGACGGCACATCAGATAACACACAATCACGTGATCATGTTTAGCCAATCAGATGCCAGAATTTAGTACAGTGTATGAAGTTTGAATATTACGCTGATAACCAAACGTTATAACCATCCGATTATATAATAAGACTCAATATGTGAAATTGTAAAATCATAGAATCATATGACATTCATTTCAAATAAAATGCCCGAACGTAACCATAAAGGCAAGAAAGGCTTTACAACCAATTATTTTAACACCCTTTAAAAAAGGATTGGCCTTTTCAGCCACACTCGCCGCTGCGTAACAACAAACTGATTATACCTTAGGCTCCGTCCACACTACTCCGTCAGTTTTCGTTTAAAAACGAATACTTTTCTATGCGTTTTTACCGAGCGTCCACACTAAAACGATCAAAAACGGAGATGTTTATCTATGAAAACGGAGGTTTTCGAAAACGCTTTCCAAAGCAGACTTTTGTAAACGCAGGTCTATCGTTTTAGCAGGTGGTATTCGCGCTACGACGGCAACGCTTCACGGATGTTTTTTGAAATACGAGTCATTTCAACATTGTCAGTCTTTATTCTCCTGCAATATTCCACTTATCGCTTCTACTTTTACGTAAATAGGGTAACAAAACTCATTTGTATACTTTGTAGTAAACTTTATGTGAATTTTCGAACAAATATTCGAAGAAAATTCAATAAAAAAATTTTGTTTTCAAGAGAATTGTCGTAGGAACAAGAAAATCATTGACTGTCAGCTTACATTGTAAATTCTACACTTTACTAAAGTACAAACCCAAAGTTACATTTTTTGTGCAAACCCCGCTTTGGAAGTTTATGTCTCATACCGGGGCTCATAGCTACGTGATTCTTCGCCGGAAATCGGCCTACAAAACACACAATTTTCAAATCATGAAAACAGAGGTATAGCGTGGGGGTGCTCTGGGGTGCGTTAATACTTGCTGAAAGCGCCATTCCTGTACAACACTATGAAGTCTTCGAAAATTCCATCCAAAGAAAAATAAAGAAAATATCATTCACATAATGAATCGTCGTCAAATTACATGCGTGTGGTTAAGAAACAAATAGCCTACATTAAAATAATAAATACTCGGTAAATATCAATTGAATCACAAAGAAATGGCCAGAATATCTTCATTTAATGATGCATGTTATCATCCTTCAAAGATGATATCAATCAAGAAAATATTTCTTACATAAAATCCAATGTTTAGTTACCCTTCTGAAAACACTAAACCACCATGATTTTGGCGAAATGTGTGAAAAAGTGCTACCATACTGCTTTGCGATCGTAGCGCAAACACCACCTGTCGTTTTAGTGTGTATGGCAAAAACGGAGCTTTTCAGAAACGCTTACGTCACAACCGGAGCTTTTCAGAAACTCTACGTCACAACTCAGCTCCAGTTTCTCGCTGGCGCTACTGGAGCATGCGTATTGAATAGAACAAACGTCCGAGCAGAGCCTGGTGATGAAAACGCATTTTTGGATCATCGTTTTCGTCCCGGTCGAAAATGATGTGCAAACGCTAGTGTGGACGCAGAGCTCATTTTTATCCGTTTTCGGTCAAATGAAAACGGAGGGTTTCAAAAACGGATTAGTGTGGACGGGGCCTTAGTGCGCATCCATCCACAGACGGAGCCAACACACAATCAGTGACAAAACTTGTTATCCATGTGTTTTTGTTACTCCTCGCTCTGTTCACGAATAAACTGTTTTTTGAGCCCAGTTAGATACACATTCAGTCCATGCTCATCTAGACGTGAATTGTTAGCAGCCTGAATAAGTTTGGTAGCAATTCGGTATTCGGCTTTTTGTCGTCGGCCTTCGGGTGAAAGAAAACACGAAGACTAAAAGGTAAAAAGGAAATTCGAGGTAAGTTAAACAAAAAATGTAATAGATGTAAAGCATGTATTTAGAGTTGTAAAGTGGCAGCTTGATGCTCACATGTACAATTACTTAGAAATACCATAGGTTATATGAAAATGAAAAGCAGAAGAGTGAGATTTGCTTGTTATTTAAAGGTATTTCCGTTCAGCGAGAAAAGCGCGCGAAAGCGTAATCAATGATTTACACTACTTTGATGGCTAGGAACGCTCTAAATACACTAATCTTGAGGCATTTACAGAATCAACGTAAACACACATATGACAGTTGTCATTTAAAGGGGGACTAGTACGTAAATCGTTCAAAGTTTGATTTAGCTGAAACTTCACTGAAATAATCTCAAAGATCCATACAATCACTGGTTAATTTTTTTCTCAAAAATTCCAATGGAAAGTAATACATTTTTATGAATCTTTAGAGGTGTCAGTGACGTCACTTACTCAACCCAAACTCAGCTCCATACATTTCTTTGTATTTTGTGATCAAAATATTTGGGTTTTCTTGGTGCTACAGTCTGCATTGTATTCTTGGTTAGGTTTCTTTGTATGCAGGGTATTGTTTTGGTTCAAGTTCATTCTTCTCGTTCTTTGTGTTCATTGTCTAACGTCATATGGTGTTCTGCAACACCAAGAAACCTCCAAATATCTGAACGGTTTGTTCAGATAACAGCTCTGCACTGAAGAAAACTAGTCAAACAATCAATCCTAAGCACAAAGAAGGTAAGAAAACTCCTTCACACAAACGTTTAGCTTCAAAGAAATAAAATAATTCAAAACATTTTAAAAACATGAAGAAATGTATGGAGCGAAGCCGTGATGATTGTTTGGGTTGAGTAAGTGACGTCACTGACACCTCTAAAGATTCATACAAATGTACGTAATACTTCCCATTGGAATTATTGAGAAAAAAAATTACCAGTGATTGTATGGGTCTTTGAGATTATTTCAGTGAAGTTTCAGCTAAATCAAACTTTGAACGATTTACGTACTAGTCCCCCTTTAATATATCTTTAATTTATGTGTGCGCTATAATAAATATCCTTGAATATATACGTATATGTATACAGGCTGACTTGATCACTATCAATGGTAGCGCGCTATCTTAGTTTAAATTAAGGTACAGACAGACGGTGCAACATGGCGCACAATATTGTCGACAACATGGATGACTCTGAGCATGTGTCTATAACTCTGTAATTTGTTGCGCATAATAATGCAAAATTAATGTACTTCAGTAAGTTGGTTCAAACAACTGCATGGATGTACGCACGCTCAATAGAGTTGTTTTCGTATGAGTGGGAAACCTACGGTACGGAGTTACGGTCACGGTACGGAATCGAACACATTGTATTCAACCAATCACAGCGCGCGAAATCATTTCTCAACCAATCAGAATGCTTGGATACCGCACGATGATGGCGCGATACGGTCACCGCGCGGCACGAGCCGTACCGTAACTACTTCCCACTCATACGAAAACGACTCTATTGCACTGTGCGTCTGTACAATACATTAGACTGAAATGCTGAGTATTATTTAACAACGTCTACAAGACAAAAGACAAACACCCACCGTCTTTCCAGTAGAAAGTGTATTCGAAACTTGTTTTGCCATTTTAAATATCGATGGTGGTAAAGTTGAAATCTCAGCCAATTGCAGCCCTGTTAAATCCAATAGAAACTAATTTACATTGCCATACAAGGAAACACACCAACAAACTAAGGAAGGTGTTTCAGTATTCTTTTAATGCATGACCGTTATCAGGATGATAAACTAACCAATCACAAAGTATATTTTGAATCAAAGGATTTTCTAAAGGTAAGAGAGGTTGTAAGACTTTTAAGAATGTGAAAAGTACAATGTGAAAAGTACAACATTTCATACCATAATGTTGCTCTTCAGTGCGTCCCTTGGATAGCATATGCGAGTAGATGATCTTGTTACACCCAGCCTCATTGCTGAATGATCGCTTTGATAAAAACAACAACAACAAGGGAAACGTTATAAGATTGAAAAGAGAACTATTCAATCTCAATTGAAATCAACGTACTTGAATCTCCAAATGCAAACTGAAAATAAAACAAACCTGTGTCAGTCAGCTAGCAATATTATACTGTAAAACGTTTAATTCGTTGTAGGTATAGGCTTCATATTATTTAGTCTTTGTTTCTTCTACGTTTCTTCTAAATTTTTTAACACTGATTTGTTAATTTAGTCCCAAGTTTTCAGGTCATTGACCCATCTTCATGGGGATGGTGAAAAGGTGTTACAAACGCCAAGAAAACGCACAACAAACAAAAGAACGTGTAACTATAGAGATGGTAAAATCCGTTATGCAATAAGCGCGCTCAGTGGTACTTCCAAGAACAAACAAAGGTTAAAGCATGCTATACTTGTTTTCAGTCTCAAAGGTCTGCAAAGCGATCGTAACTGAGTGGTGGTTATGGATCAACGGAGTCCTTACTTTTCTACATTTGGATAGAGCTCATCAATGCTCGTCAGTTCAAGGAAGTGGGTTGCGAAGTAGGTAAATGCCTGTTATGTGTACAAAGATTACATCAATTAATATGTTATTTTAGTAATACAGCAGGAAATATATGATCAACAAACAGAAACACTAGACTATCTTCATCTTAGAATATAGTCATACTCACTCGACCAATCAGCGCCCAGCATTTGTGCGCTCTATATCTCATAAAGTAACTAATAGGACTTTAACAATGGACTCATTAGTATTCTCTATATAGAGAATACTAATAAAGCTCTTTGTTTTCTTTTGTTACAAAGCCTTATTAGTATTCTCTATATAGGGAATACTAATGACTAACATAGATAATACTAGAGTGCAAATATTATATCCATGAAATAGTAGTAAAACTAGTAAAATGTTAATTAGTAGTAAATGTTAGCGCATATTTCACGGATATAATATTTGCACTCTAATATATAACGTGTACTAAACTATATACAAAAAATAATATTCTACTACAATCTTAGTTTAATCTTCAAATACTATTCAAATATGATATCATAATCCAATAAATCGACAGTTATTTGGATTCTTTAAGCAGCTAGATTTATACATGAATACTGATACAGAAATACAGATCATAACTAGGAGCACTTGCAGAATACCCTACCACGACAAGCTACCCCCTGGAAACTTAATGGTACGCGTCTACGAATGGAATGACGAAATATGTCAGACTAATAAAGTATTATTATAGGATAAACAGACTCTTTTCCTATCTATCGTCTATCCGATCTATCTGTGGACTATCTATCTATCTATCTGGCGTGGCTACGCGTCAACTCGTCTACGCTTCAAACAAACAGGGGTACCAAGTGTAAGTCCGATGAAATGGTAATGAATAGAACGAAGCTTCTGATATCGGCGTGGCTACGCGTCAACTCGTCTATACGCTTCAAACAAACAGGGGTACCGAGTGTAAGTCCGATGAAATGGTAATGAATAGAACGAAGCTTCTGATATTCGGCGTGGCTACGCGTCAACTCGTCTACGCTTCAAACAAACAGGGGTACCGAGTGTAAGTCCGATGAAATGGTAATGAATAGCACGAAACTTCTGATATTCGGCGTGGCTACGCGTCAACTCGTCTACGCTTCAAACAAACAGGGGTACCGAGTGTAAGTCCGATGAAATGGTAATGAATAGAACGAAGCTTCTGATATTCGGCGTGGCTACGCGTCAACTCGTCTACGCTTCAAACAAACAGGGGTACCAAGTGTAAGTCCGATGAAATGGTAATGAATAGAACGAAGCTTCTGATATCGGCGTGGCTACGCGTCAACTCGTCTACGCTTCAAACAAACAGGGGTACCGAGTGTAAGTCCGATGAAATGGTAATGAATAGAACGAAGCTTCTGATATTCGGCGTGGCTACGCGTCAACTCGTCTACGCTTCAAACAAACAGGGGTACCGAGTGTAAGTCCGATGAAATGGTAATGAATAGAACGAAGCTTCTGATATTCGGCGTGGCTACGCGTCAACTAGCTCGTCTACGCTTCAAACAAACAGGGGTACCGAGTGTAAATCCGATGAAATGGTAATGCATAGAACGAAGCTTCTAATATGAGATCATATTCAATGTAGATGTAGGTGTGCTTAAAACAAGAGGGAGGCTGAGTATAAGAGTGCTATGTTTTTTACTGAATGTCAAAAAATATTGTGATCACTGTTAAAAAATGTCATGTTTACATGTGAAATAAATGATCACCTATCTAAGCACTACCTTGAACTTTGTTTGCATGCATCAGTTATAAAACATTGAAATAAATCCTTCTCTTTGTGTTGTGTATATTTATATATAGCTAATTGCATGATCGTTAAATGATCAACTATAAGCACTTCCTTGAACTCGACATGTGATGTCTTTGGCGTCAGTTATAACATACTGAAAGAAATCCTATTGTGTTTTATATGAACTAGAAATATCAGTTTATATAACTTTTTTGAAATGTTACAGTTGTAGATTTTTTTTACGTCAGCTAGAAAACATTGACACAGATCCTCCCCTTTATGAATATATCGCCAAATAAATTCGGCGAGATAACTGGAGTACTGGTTTTGCTTTATTCCAAACTTGGGTAAATTGGCTTTCACCTGCCTCGAGTTAGCCTGATTTTCAGACGGCTCATGTGTCATTTGGGGAGGGAGCGAAGCGTATGACACATGAGCCGTCTGAAAATCAGGCTAGCCTCGAGTGTCCTTCTATTTTGTTCGTATGTTGCCCTTGCTCGTTGACATACTCAACTGAGTGATTCACAGTTGCGTGATGATAGCCATGCTTCTCTAGATTTATGTACGATTTCCAACAGTCGGAAATGACTAGTGTTCCTGGCTCAATCCATTTTTTAATCAGTGGCAGGAGCACTGGCTTCTGACCGGGCTGGAATTGGCACAAGGAAGCCGTTAATTTGCGCGAGTCCTCTTCTATCCCTCCAAATACCCACTGCCCTTCTACGTGATGGCCACGATGATATTTCCTTTTTCCAAATAGGCTTTCGTCGATTTGAACGACTTTTCCCTCCCCTCCAATTTTAATCAATCTTCGATTAATTAAAATCAGTGTGAGATAGACTATTTTTGTTGTATATAGAGTCAATAATTGTAACAGTTCAGTAGTTATGTATAGAAAAATAAGAAGAACTCGTCTGATAAAAATAAACACTCATTATTACAAGAAGCCGTTTATATTGCTGCTTATAATGCCAATTTCCAATAAATATAATTTTACAAACTACGAGCGTTTTGCTTTGGGATTTCTTCATGATTGATGTGAAGAAAAGTATGGGAATTTATTCCCATACTGTTATGCTATATTACTTCGGTTTGAAACTACACATCAATCAAGAAAAAATATATTCACTAAAAGACTTCGTATCCATTTGATGACTACGTGAAAAGTATTTGACGCGTTGACGCGTTGCACGCGTAGCCATGCAGTCCCTAAAAATAAAATACATTAATCTATCATGAATGACATTTCATGCAATATAGTTGACGCGTTGACGCGTTGCACGCGTAGCCAGTTCATATATGATATAGTCAAACAATACTGATATAGTATTAATTTATTCATGGTAAGACTTTATACGGAATGACGCGTATCCATTTGTGGCTACGCCAAGCACAGTTAGCGTGGTAGGGTATTCTGCAATCTAGCCCATAACTATACTAAACACTAAAGAAACGTAGCGAGTCACTTACTCTTCAAAATGAAATCACAAACGGGTTTCTCCATGTTCTACAAGAAGGGTAGATGTACGGATATTCATCAGTCATCCAAGTTTTCCGTATGATTATTGCGATATAGTTAGCCCAATCTCAGTTCAATATATTAAATGTCCACATCGTGCTTGAGTTTTCTTTGGCGTTCATTAGTTTCGTTTTTCGGCAATTTCGTCCGTTCTAACAACTGGTTTGAAGAAACTTTGAGATTTCTGCTCTTCATTTCCACAACAAATATCGGTAATTTCTAGCGTTGCAAGCTTCGTATTTAAAAGCCTCAAGCTTCGGATATTCATCTTCACTCAACTGAAGTCACACACAACTGAACAGCTTTGCATGAGCGTATTTGCATTTGAAATCAGTATTCCTTTGGGAAAGCAACAGACATGCAGCCAAAGAATACTCTCGTGAGTATGACTATATTCTAAAACGGTTAGAGAATAAACACTCCGGTGCTATATGGAATTTAGAGCGCCTCGCATTGATAGAAGGGGCACTTGGCCTTCTATCTGCTGCTCGGAGCTCTAAATCCCATAAAGCACTCGCGTTATTCTCTAACCCTTACATAAAATCAGTGGAACCTCATATAACCGAAAGTAATATATTACATACCTTGATGTTTAAAAGATGTTCACATACAGCAAAACAAATACCGACGCCTTCCTCGCTGCTGGTTCCTATCAAATCATCATAGCAAGCCGCTTAGAAAACGTTTGGGAACACTTGAAGTGGGGAGGGGGCAGATAGGGGGGGGGGGGGGGGGGGGGGGGGGGGATTGTCAGTAGGGGCACTCTCATGTGAAATGGGCGGGGATGGTCGTCGTCTCTTTTAAGGAATGGGATGTAAATTACGGTCATGGTATCATTTAGGATTGCACGCGAAGAAATTAAAAAACACGCCGTCATACTGTGTTGGTGTCTGTCTGTTTTAGAATGGTATCTATTAGGGGCAAAACAGCTTTTAGCCACGCCCAGATTGGTCTCCTTGAGGGGTTTAATTCAAATTTTCCGGCGATCATATACCCGCCCTTTTCACAAGTCCCCTCCCCCGAGGGTCAAGGGTGTATGCCACATGGAATCATGTGTCATTTGAACGACGGATGTTCAGGATTATCTATTATTAGTCGGGCTTCCTCTGGAAGGCTTGATTTAATGTTCGGTAATTGAACAACGGAAGTGACGTGCGTGCCAAAGCTCCATGGTTCAGAATAAGCTATTTTTAGTATTGGAAGATCGTAGATGCTTTGAGAGTACAACATCAGCAGTTTGGATACCATTACCTCTTCCCAATTCATCGATGATAATTAATGATTTGTCTGTTGCGTTCTGTGTACAAGAAAAATATCATAATGAGTTGTTTGTGATAAAATTGAGAACAACTGATAATAACTCCCGGTAATAACGATGTGATGAATTCCCATAGCGCATAGACATTTCTGTTCCCTGTGCGTTTTACTATAATTAATAAGTAGAGTAAATTATTTAAACAAATCAATAAGTTAACGACTATTAATAAATATGTAATTAATAACAAGGTAAGAAAAATGGATCTACCTGTAAAATATAGTTGATTTCTTTCATCTGCACAAGAAAGCGAAGAAATGAAAATTGTAGGTTTCTATAGTTGTCTTCTTTTCTCATTCATCGACTCCCTTCTTTCCTTCATTCGTTAGCAAATGTCTTCTTCAGCTATTATGCCATATTTCTCTTTCTCTTTCCTTTCTTACTTCCTTCTTATTCAGTGTTCATGATTCGTTCCTTTCTGACGACTTTCTACTTTCTTATCTTTCTTCTTTCTTCTCTGCTTTTCTTCCTTTCTTCCTTCTTTCATTTTATTTTCCGTTTTTCTTTCCTTTTTGTTTACTTTCTTAAAGGGGAACTAGTACGTAAATCGTTCAAAATTTGATTTAGCTGAAACTTCACTGAAATAATCTCAAGGACCCATACAATCACTGGTTAATTTTTCTCAAAAATTCCAATGGAAAGTAATACATTTTTATGAATCTTTAGAGGTGCCAGTGACGTCACTTACTCAACCCAAACTAGCTCCATACATTTCTTTGCATTTTGTGATCAAAATATCTGAACGGTTTGTTCAGATAACAGCTCTGCACTGAAGAAAACTATAGTCAAACAATCAATCCTAAGCACATATAAGTTAAAAAAACTCCTTCACACAAACGTATAGCTTCATAGAAATAAAATAATTCAAGACATTAAACATGAAGAAATGTATGGAGCGAAGCCGTGATGATTGTTTGGGTTGAGTCAGTAACGTCACTGGCACCTCTAAAGATTCATAAAAATGCATTACTTCCCATTGGAATTTTTGAGAAAAAAATTAACCAGTGATTGTATGGGTTTTTGAGAATATTTCAGTGAAGTTTCAGCTAAATCAAACTTTGAACGATTTACGTACTAGTCCCCCTTTAAACGATCGTTCGTTCTTCATTCCCCTGTCCGCTGGTTATCCGACTTATCCATTTACATGTAATCTATTTATTCTAGTTTTCTTTTGAGCTTTCTTACCTCCAGCATGAATGTAGAAGAATTCGGCTGGGACATCGATCTGCACTAATGCTAGTTGCGTTTAGGTACGTAGATTTGCAATTCTAGAAAAGATCTGATCAGCGATTCTGAAGGACGCGTATTCGGCTGGGACATAGCTGCCCATTTGTGCCATGATCTGCACTAATGCTAGTTGCTTTAGGTACGTAGATTTGCCACTCTAAAGTTGCATAAAAATATCTCATATAAAATAAAAATCTCAAGTAATACTAATTGGTAAAAGTACGATACGGGAACTCCAATATACGCTGTGATGAGTAACGCCTATATATATACACTTTTTTAATAAACGATATACACCTATTCCAAAAATCGTTGTCCCCCCCGAAAGCAAGAAGCAAGAAGCTGACGACCGCAAAGGGCATTGGGACTTTCTTCTTATCCATTTATTCATCCGTAGAGATTTTGACAACATGCATTTTCAAATGGCCAAATAGTTCCATATGATTGCTATTCAACGCTCGTAGGGATAACTTCTCAAGTACCACAGATAAATAAATTAATTAGGAGATTCCCAAAGTCCTTTGCGGTCGTCAGCTTCTTGCTAGTTGCTTTCGGCCTGGACAACGAGAGTTGGAATAGGTGTATATATAACTAATAATGTTAAAGGCCGACAATGAGGACTCTACGGGATTTCAAAGATCGAGCAATTAGTACAGAGAATACTCTCCCTGGTTTCAAAGGACGCCACAATAAAGAGCTCTGTTTTATTTATATATTACTGAACCGTCTAACATTATCATTGGTGATATTTCTTGTTCGAGAATTGATTAATTTGCTCTAGCTAGCGGCTGTCGTTCCCAGTGACAAGGAATGGAAAACTTGGATGATAGGCAATGGACCACTCAGGGGCAGACCCAGGTTTTTGTCAAACAGGGGGTTGTGTTGCGGTCGTTGTGTTGTGTGAGCGGCAAAGCCGCGAACATCTAGGGGGGTTTGGGGTGCCTCCCCCCACTTGGAAATCTACAAGCTCTTGTTTTGAGATCTGGAGTTGTTTACTGAACACAACCTCAATTTTCAGTAAAATTTTGAGTTTATTGGACATCCAACAAAGATGCTTGGAAGAGTCTTCTTGGGTGAGCTTACAAGTATGAAGGCTTCACATACGTTTTTGACGCTAAAAACGCAGGTTCTTTCTGTTATCAGTCAAACCGGCCTAAGTCGAACGGTCGTGTAAACAGTATGAATGAATGATATTATTCTTACGAGGGAGAGAGCTGAAAGTGCAAGAAACGGACAGACATATCTATACAAGCGGTATTAAAAAAATAAATAGGGGGGGTTGCAAAAACCCTCCCCCTATCCGCCCCTGCCACTTCACAGTTCTGTTCAGTAACTACTGACAAAACCATTGTTTGTGATTCAATACTGAACAGGCCCCATGAGTTGTACGAAAAGTGGATAGCGCTATTCGTTGGATAAATCCTTATCCAATTGCGCCATATAACTAAATGACCCTAAATGTTATTATTATTATTATTATTAGATAACTGCATCAAATTATCCACTGGATATTGATTTATCCGACGGATAACGCATTCCACCTTTCGTACAACCGAAGCCAGAAGTGTATTTTAGCCTAGTAACATCTAAACTTACCATATTTGGTCCAGTCAATATGAAAAAGTTTGTTCCGTCTGCAGCATACTGTATAAAATAAAAACCTGTTTTATACACCAATTTGAAATCGAGAATTGCCATAAGAAAAGGGAGGAAAGGTGAAGGAAACATGTATTTGGTTATTCAGTGAATTTGAATTCGTACCATATTCCCATCCCTCCCTCTACAGTCAGTAATAAATATACACCTTCAAAAGTAAATTTTCCACCTCGATGTTTCATTTCTTAAGTCTAAGTTTAAGTTTAATAATGCAATTTCTCAATTGAATAACAATATGATGACATCATAAAACCAATGACGTCATCAACCCTATATTTCTCGTGCCCACTCCTCCTTTTACCAAATGAATGCACCCTAATTAGGAATTGACCTATTCCCTCATTCTTTTCCCTTTTCAGACCACGTGGTCATTCTTTGCATATCAATGATTTTCTTTCTTGTTAACGCATGAACAAATACACTGATGCGTAAATAATCTGAGGAAAGAAGCTTATCCTATCAGCTCTTACCACATTGTTCGGGACGGGAGACTCGGGTAGAATTTTGTCCAAGATTGGGTGACGTCCTTGTTTGATAGCTAAAGTGTCTGTAAACTCTGGGCGTACTGTGGATACAGAAAACAAAAACAAAATGATTATAATCGCCAGACAAAGCTATTACGGATAGCGCGCGCTGTCATCGTTACAACAAACCTAACCCCTCTTCCCACCGATCGATGTTGTTAAAAATTTGGGTGTGGTCACATCTACCGCATTTGTATGCCAAGAGGAACATTGATAGGGAAAAGCTGGAAGATAAATACCACAAGAACCAACGCGACGAAATCATAACAATTGGCATGCACCTAAGTGCCCATATAATTTTTTCTATGATGTAGGTCGATTCATATTGCTTGGTATCATTCAACTGTTTTAACTTTTAAAAAAGTCCTTGAATCTCATTACTTACCTTCACTGAGGGGCAGACATTGTCCTCATGTGCTATCAGGCGGAGAGTATTCTATTTAAAGTGCCTATAACCCTGTGAGTTTGTTTTAAAAATCGATTATATATTAAGTGAATAGTTACAGGTTTCAGTATTTTGTGATTTGAACTTCGTGTTTGTGAGTTATAGAGGTTTGAAATCGGGATATGTTAATTTGATGACGTGACTTAAGGAGTGATGCCATAGCTTATTTAGTTGTGTTCTTTCTGAAATAGGATAAAAAGTTTATCAAATCATATCCATAAACTGTGAAAAGATATTGCAAGTTTCAAAATGTCAGTAATTTGCACAAGGGTGTTTTTGTATGAGACCTGATTCCTTAAAGTGCGTCATTTTGACGTCATCTGATTTCCATATCGCGATTTCAAACCTCTATAACTTGCAAACGCGAATTTCAAATCACAAAATACTGAAACCTGCAACTATTCACTTAATATATAATCGATTTTTAAAACAAACTCACAGGGGTTATAGGCACTTTAAAAGGTTCAATTCAGCTGATCTAAATTATAGTGTCCTTTATACTTACCATAGTCAGAAAGTGTACAAAGATGCGAAAACGATGTGAGCAAGTCAAGAGAGCTGACAAGTTCTCCCAGTTTATACAGGCATCCAATACAATCCCGTATTTCTCGCAGAAGCTCAGAGACGACTCTGAAAAAACAGAAATTGAAAATATATTGGTATACATTAACGAAGATAACAAATATACAATTCATATATTATTTGCTTATTTACATTTAGTAAATTATTATTAGTAGTAGAGGTAATCATACGATTTCGAGTTCAATTTATAAAAATAAGTTGCACAAGTGTGATTTTCAAAGAGTATCAAAATTGCACGAACCCGTAGGGCGAGTGCAATTTGAGCTCTTTGAAAAACACACGAGTGCAATTTTTTCCATATTGAACGAGAAATCGTATGATTACCAATTATTATTATTCAAATTTCATACATATTGTACAAATTCCGATCTTCTGTTTGGTTGATTTGTACCACGTCACGCGTGGTTATGACGTGACAATCGTGGCGACGTCATTATCGTGGTGTAAAAAGCCGTGGTGTAAATTATTTACAGCACGGCTCTTACTCCACGGTATTGGTATTAGTTATAGTATTAGCTTGCCTCCGCAATGTATTCAAATTGAATAATAAAAATGTTAACGCCCTCTTTGCTCGTGAGTTATCGGGATTTTACCCGGCTTCACTCGTTCACCGAGTGCAGTATTTAAATTTCTCGTTCATTGTTGGTGAACTCGTGAGGGTAAATCCCGAGTGGTAATAGTATTATTATACACCTCAGTATCCCCTAAGGTACATCATAGCAGTATGACACTGACAACGCCTTGACACAACATACCGTACTAATATGTGCATTCCAAACCGTTAGAAAATACATTTGTTTTGACGGACATCAATTAGATAATTTATCCAAAAACTTCATGCAACATTTCTTGGATAAATAATTATTCAGGATTGACTGGAAAAAACGCGCGATCTTCAAACCTTAGAAATTAGTTGGCAATTCTATTTTAAAATATTTTCTAAGGTTTTGGACGTTTTCAAAGAATTTCCAATGAATTCCCAATTAATTTCTAAAGAATTTCCAAGGCAAAGATTTCCCAATGAATTTCAGTTCCAAGTTTTGAAGAGCGTTTTCCCCATTGATTACATACACATTGGCCATCAGGTAGATCTCGTTCAGTGATTCCTTGATTCGATCTGGTGAAGAGATTTTAAGTGAGTCACAGTGTATGTGAATACGAGTTTTTTACCAAATCTTTTCATTACTTACCATTCAGTTTTATCTGTCACATTTACACAGGAGAAATATAGAAACAGAGTTAATACTAGAGATGCAGAATTTTGAAAGGAGAGCCGGTAACCTGAAGCCCAGGGAATCAAATATCATGCGCGTTTTTAGTTTTACATTATTCCATTTATCAACTTCCCTTTCTCTTCAACGAATTCCTCTTCCCTCACTTTCGTGTTACGACTTCCTCAGTCTCCATATCGTCTTTTCATACCATTCAACCCAACATAGAGTAGTTTTCGTATGAGTGGGAAACCTACGGTACCGTGACACTCAAATGGCTTCCTTTCTGAACCAACCAAAAAGCGTGCAGATGCATCTAATCCTATGAAACTCTTTCAATACGGCATGGCACGGTACCGTAACTTTCCCACTCATACGAAAACGCCCCTATCATACATGCGATAATTAAGTAAATAAGGTTCTAACTTACCAAGTCCACAGTAGAAAAAGTAATACTACTTTTGACTTTAGTAACTTTGATAAATTCACTGGTTAGTGTGCTCATGTCTATATCCTGGTCACGATTTAGTTGCAGCTGAATATAGAATCCTCTGGTTGAGTTGAAGCCTGTCTTTAGAGGCAATTCGCACTTTTCTGCTAGCTGTTTGGTAAGCTCTGTAAATGTTATATATTTTATGTAACTAAAGACTCTGTATCTGAGCCCATGATGCCTTGCGTTCACAAAGAAACAGATCTAAATGAATTGACGTCGGTTTGAACCATTTTCGAACTAAACATATTACTGTGTTCTATTTAAAGTCGATAGTGCAATAATAGTTAACACAAAATGAAAGCATTGGCGCAAGGCATCATGGGAACAGACATAGGGTCTTTAGTTATACAATTATCATTACAGTCATTTGCAAAAATTTCTGGCCGCCACGGTATATCAATATATCAATATATCGGGTGCATCACTAATACTATTAAATGAAGCAAAATTTACAAACAACAAACGTAAGACTAAGATAAGCATTATACTAAATAATTCTACCAACTTTGCTGGCGTTAACCCGCTTTAAGGGGAATTTTCGATTATTTAATTACCCATAATGCACCCGATATATTGATATTTCGTAGCGGCCAGAATTTTTGCAAATGGCTGTAGATAGCAATACTGATATAGCAATATATATTATTTCTCGCCAACTATAGTTCCTACTCAGATAAGCAAACAAGCAAGGAGTCAGTAAGTCGCTCACAGACACATCCATATATTATTGCACATGACCGAAAATCCCTTTTGAAATAAACAACAAAGATACGGCCGCCTTGTTGGATGAACCAACAAGAGAAACTAATGATGGATCCAATATGGCGACTATGACGTAATGTGCATTCCAAGAATTGACAAACCAGACCGGACAGAAAGTCTTTCAGTCAGTCTGTCATTCATTCATTCATTCATCCATTCAATCATGCAGTCAGTCAGTCATTTATTCATTCGTTCATGCAATACCATGCAGGTATGCAGTCAGTCAATCGGTCGGTCGGTTATTCATTTATTCTGTCAGTTAGTCAATCTGTCAATGAACTTATTTATCTATTCCTTTATTGTCTTTTATTCATTCATTCGTCATATAATTCATTTTATATACTCGGCCTATTAGCTCCCTTTCTCAGCCCGGGGATAGATTGAATAAATGACTACAACTAATTATAGCCATACAGCTGCCTTTATAGCTCAGTGGTTAGAGCACTGGTCTAGTAAACCAGGGGTCGAGAGTTCAAGTCTCTCTAAAGGCTTTAAATTTTATAGCGTTTTATATTTTTATTTCTAAAAGAGGATAAATTATTCTAACTTGCATAAATTTTTCGTAGGAGTGGGAAGTAGTTAATGTACGGTTCGTGCCGTGCGGTGACCGTGATGTGTCCAATCATTCTGATTCAGTTCAGCAATGATTTTGTGCGCTGTGATTGGTTGAATATATATTTTCGATTCCGTACCGCGACCGTAGCCTTCGTAGGTTTCCCATTCATAAAACGACTCTAATGCTTCAGTAAACGTGACGTAAACATATGAATGTTAAATAAAGGTAAAAGTTCGATTTGATTTTTTGGTCGTTTGGACGCTTGTCGCGTGTTTGGCCAGTCCATCAACAAAGATGCGCGCATAATATAGTTTTATAGCCGTAGAAGAAATAGCTGGGTTGCCTGTGGATTAAGTTGCATAAAACTTTATAAGGACTGGCGTTAATTGATAGCATCAGGTTTTGCAGCCCAGTCAACATCACTATCCAGTATATTATAAAATGTAATGAGATTTTTCCATTCTATGGCACAATCAACATGTTATACAATTTTTCCTCTGAGAATGATTTCATTGATAGTCGTTACTTGAACATAATACAGTCATTCTCAAAAAGGTTGTCCAGATGAAAAGACTACAACTGAAGGAATGGTCAACGCTCAGTGCGCCGAGTGCGACTCTAGCTTCTTGAGTGCTTAGCAGCCGACCAAGTGCATCCATAATTCGATGGACGCACAGCTGAAGCGTTGACCATTTCTTTTATAACAAAGTTACTGCAAATTCAAATAGAACAATTTAATTTTCCAATTGATTTCAGAGCGCGCGCTATGCCGATGACGTGAGCGTGCGTCCATTGAGTTATCAGAGAGCGCGTTATATCAATGCTATGTTATAAACTACAATAAAGTCACGTGATTCATTATGCATGTTTTCAATGTCTGCGCGCGGAACTGCGAGTTGATACCAGCGCCATTATATTCAGTTCTCACAATGCCGTGTACTTTTGCATCTCAAATTGAAATTAAATTCCACGAGCTAGAGGAAATTGAATACATAATGAATCACGTGACTTTATTGTAGTATTGTAGTCTTTTCATCTGGACAACCTATTTGAGAATGACTGTATTTACTCACCAGTTAGTAATTTATTTGGCTCATGTAAACTGGCTCCCTGACATTTTTAGTCTTCCAACTTTGAGTTATTTCAGGTGCCATAGTACCCTCAGTTTAAGTTTATTTATTATATACAGTATGTATTTTTTATAAAGTTACGGCCTTCTGCTTCGCCCTTCAAAATAATATTTATAATATACATACTGAGATTCACACACTAAAAATATATGTAGTACATTTTCGTTCGCTCTCTTTTGCTAGCCAATCAGAGGACACGAACGACGTTTTTCACGTGTGAGAAATATCGCTCGTCCAATCAGAAGCCGCTAACGACGTTTCTTCACTAAATTCAGTGACTCAGAAAGTGAGTGTGTACACTGCACCATATGATTGCACCATACGATAGTATGGATTGTAGAAGCTGTCGATATAGTAAGTTATTTAAGGTCTATTCTTCTGGTAGCAAAACCTTTAGATGTTCTTAACAATAGATGGCTTTATAATCGATTGTTTCTTACACATAAGGGGTGTGTTCCACCCTCCTTTGACATTTTTCAAATCGCAGAAAATATATCACCGGGATTTCGTTTATAATAATGTTCATGCAACGAACAAACCAATGGAGAATAAAAACATTATATACGCCTCTTCCTTTAGTAGTTGACGGGACAGCATATAAGGTCAGTGGACTCCCCATACGTGAGGTGATGGAAATGTTCGTCGTACCTTCTAGGGTTTGAAATCCGTGACTTGGTACCGCATAGGGGTTTCGGATTAAAAGGACCACCAAGACAGTGCCTTTTAGGGTGTATGTCAGCAAATAAAATAATTGCAGTTGCAGTTGCAGATTACCCTCCTTATATAAAGTCGTAAACTAAACCAGGGAGGTATTAGACTAAACTAAGATTTTAATTATATTTCGGTCCCCTAACATTTTTTTTGAGAAGCGTCTGAAGAGTCGCAAAGTAACTGCAAAATATAATGCAATGGAATTAATATATTTCTTGTTTTAGACTTAGGGGTGAAAACCTATTAGGAGTGAAAATTATTTCATGATCCATCGCGGATCAGAAATATTGACTCTATTGGGCAATTTAAAAGGGAAATAAACCGAATACTCTGAACATCAGATTCCCACACGGCAATCATGTAAATCAGTATGCAGTAATAGTACGCATATATTTTTAATTTTTATTTGTATATCACTACTTATATTGTTATGTTACTGATGATTTTACCGTGTTTAAATAAACTATATGTATGTATGTATGTACTTGGAAGAGACTCAGGTAACTTTTAGGGGTCATTTTCAAAATTTCTGAAAAGCACCCCCGTCACTTTTGTATGATAGACAAAAAAATACCCTCCCCCCAGGATGTCAGTCAGTCAATCAGCTAGTTAGTCGTCCGTCCGTCATTCCTCGGCTCGGCCAATCAGAGCCCTCGTTATATCTAAATTATTATATAATACACAATATAAAGGTATATTACCCATGATATCATCGACTGTTTCGGTGTATGTTCTTCGAGCAACGTCAAGTAACCCTAACAAGACACATGGAAATATTAGTCATGAAATTGGCTAGGGTCAGAATCCCTTGCAAGCCTTGCAGCCGTTAAAAAAGATTTCCCAAAACTTTGGAAGTATTGTATAAAATATGAGTCATGAAATATGCTAGTGTCAGAATCCCTTGCCTTGCAGCCGTTTATTTACAGAATATACTAGAATGCGGTAACAGAAAGGACAAAGTGTAGGTGTATTTTACTTACCATTAACATGTGGCTTTGCAAGAGTAGACATAGAAAGAATATAGATAGTACAGTCAGTTTAATTTTGAACTAATGAAAGCACTGAACTGTCAGCGTTTATGTTTTTATTTAACTGGTACTCGGTATAGTTTTGCATATATAAACCGAGGCGATACTTAAAGAAATATAAATACGAATAATAATAATAGAGTATTTATATAGCACCGGCATCCTGGAACCTCGATATGAAAGGGCCGGGCGGAGACGGGATGATCGTCGTCTATATAGGGATGTAATTAAATTACGGGTTTTGGTATCACTTAGGTTGTTCACAACGGAAAGCCAATATTTTTAGCCATCAATGTATCATTTAGGGTTGTCGGTCAAGATATAAAAACGACATAATATATTGTCTTGGTGGTCTAGACCGATGAGGCAGGAAATCTCTATCATGTAATATTTCTGGTTGAGAATGGTATCTTTTAAAATTTAGGGGTCAAATAACGCTTGAGTCACGCCCAGAATGGTCTCCTTCAGGGGTTTAATTAAAATTTTCCGACGATCACCCCCACCCCTTTCACATGGCAGTCCCCCACCCCCGGATATAATTTGCACAGACACCATGTTTTGTGTACTTATTGTTGGACTTGCTAATTCTAAATTGAACTAAGGTTACCTTAACAGCAAAGCACTTTTGAGTTCTCATATTCAGAGCTCCCTTTTGATAGCGCGTGTCGTCGTGAATGACAGCTTGGATTTTCTCAGCTATCGATTTAAATCGTGGGTCGTTCAGTGACTGTATAAAGAAATGAGTTTTTATCTCAGAACTTAGAATGAAGTCTTGAGAAACCCATTCATTCTTAGCCTGGATGGAAACTATAAATTTACATGCGCGCATATCCGCGCATACATGTTATAGCATCCGACTGTTTTCATAATAGTAAGCAAGTCTTAAGTTAAGTAATGTTTCAAAGCCGACAATGAGTACTAGACGGGACTTAAGTCATTAGCATAACATTCGGCCAACTTTAGCTTTAAATTTCTCCAATTATTAATCATGAATGAGTTGTAGAAATCGTTCCAAAGCCTCCAATTCGGAATAGGCGGGATTTCCAGTCCTTGCACAAACAAATAAACACCAAGGCCCCATCCACACTAATCCGTTTTTGAAAACCTCCGTTTTCTGTTCAATACGCATGCTCCAGTAGCGCAGGCGAGAAACTGGGACTGAGTTGTGACGTAGAGTTTCTGAAAAGCTCCGTTTTTGCCGTCCACACTAAAACGAGTCCTGCGTTTTCAAAAGTCTCCGCTTTGGAAAGCGTTTTCGAAAACCTCCGTTTTCATAGATAAACATCTCCGTTTTCGGTTGTTTTAGTGTGGACGCTCGGTAAAAACCCATAAAAAAGTATGCATTTTCAAACGAAAACGGAGTAGTGTGGACGGGGCCTAAAAGGATGATTTCATTCACTACGGTCTGTACGGGAAGTTATGGACTGCTAAATGAACTAAATGACAAATCACAATTCAACAATATTATCTGCCATCAGCAAAAATAAGAGATACACACCTCATAGTAAGCTTTAAACAATGGTGTTTCTGTTTCTTTCAGTGCCTCACTAAGTGGTTCAACAAGCTCCAGTGTATGCTTTAGATAAATAACTGCTGAAATTTTGGATTCAGCGGTCTTTACTGTCTCATTTTTAGGGATCTGAACGCACATTGATGTCAGGTGATCGACATCAAGAAAACGACCAAGCACTAAAACCACAATAACAACATATCATTACATAATTATTAGCAATATATACAGCTATTTCAAAAGAAGTTGGTGAAGGTTTTGTTGCATGTGCATCCCATGCCCGAAATGCACTATGGGGGATGTGAATGGAATCAGCGAAAGGTCACAACAATGTGAACTCTGGGAATTTTCCCCGCAAACTTTGTCTTCGCAATATGGAGCCAGCATATTTTCTTCTGTATGTGCATGCTGACATTATTTACATATGATCCACAATGCATTTCTGGCTTGGTATGCAGGATGCAACAAAATCTTCACCAACCTTTTTTGAAAAAGCTGTATAATGACATTGAGTAGTGATTGTGATGGTCATACTTATATGATAATTATATGGCTGTGGTGATGATGATAGAGTCGTTTTTGTATGAGTGGGAAACCTATGACACAGAGTTACGGTCACGGTACGGAATCGAAGACATCTATTCAACCAATCACAGCGCGCAAAATCATTGCTCACAACCAATCAGAATGCTTAGAAACGGCAAGGTGACCGCACGGCAAGGTGACCGCACGGCAAGGTGACCGCACGGCAAGGTGACCGCACGGCACAAGCCGTACCGTAATTACTTCCCACTCATTTGAAAATAACACTAATGATGATAATAATGATGACGATCATGATGATGATCAGATAATGATAATGAATTGATAACTATAATGGTAATATGTGCCTTCAGGGTGTTCCGGGGATATATTTTCCTACATAATTGTTACTCCAGTACATCAAATTGATCATGAACCAAGCCTCGATACATTTCATAGCTACGTTTATTTTAAACCTCAAAATATCTTAGTGAAAGTTGAAAAGTCTGCATTTTTTGTTATTTTGAAAAGCAAATTGACATCTAGTTGTTGTCTTATTACCGGATTGATGTTGCCATGAAATTTATCATCAAATCTAAATTATTTTATAAATATATATACAGAAATAAAAATAAATACATTTAAGTTGAATTTGTAAAATGTAAGGATTATTATTTTTCCCGCACAAAATACGAAACGACACAATATTAATTAACTCGCACTATATCATGTACATGTGTATCATACCTGACCGTAAACTGTAAAACACTTCCTGTTGAGAAAAAAAAGTATGTTAATATAAGGGCTGCGTATGGCCGATATCAGCTATAATATATACACCTAACTGTATTTCAAAAATCGTTGTCGCAGCCGAAGCAACAGTCAACACTCCAAGACTGCAAAGGATTTCGGTAATTTTTCTTATAATTAATTTATTCAGTTGTGGTCATTGTAAATAGTTATCATGAATGTAGTTTTTCAGCTCATCATATCAAACTTATGTTATACAAAAGGTCATTGTTTCACATATGGAGATGAGGCGACTGCGGTCTATCAATAATAATAATAATAATAATAAGTTCTTTATAAACGCATCATACAATAGTCTCGATGCTTTTTACAATTAATGAGGACGAAACAGTGGCAAAAGCTAAATAGAAGGGGAAAAAAAAAAAAAAAAAACAAAAAAAAAAGGGATTAAATATTCCTAGTAAACAGCAAGGTTTTAGGTGAAGATTTGAAGGCAGCAACGGAGGCAGAGTGTTTTAAGTTTTCGGGGAGATCGTTCCAGAGTGCAGGTGCAGCCATTGAGAAAGTTCTGTCGCCAAAAGTAGAAGTTCTTGATGTCGGGTTGTGAAGGAGGCATTTAGATGAAGAGCGTAGAGTACGTTTAGGTTGGTAGAGCTTGAGAAGATCTGCATGATTTTGATACATTTTTGCTTTTTATTGCATTGTTAAAATAAAAACCAAAAACCTACCAGCAAAATATAAAAGACGAATATGTAAGGAAAGAATACACTGGAAATTCAAGCAAAAATAAGTATGTTTGACCGCGGCATTTCTCGTTTCTTCAAAATCGATCGAACTGAAATCTCTGAAGAGATATAGGAGAGCGTGACATACGCCGCACACAAAATCCCTCTGAATCGCTTGGGAATTGTGTCAATCAAAAACCTACCGCCAGATTCTAATACTCTGTAATTTTACGCGCATTTTGATATAAAATACAGTCATGTATATTGAACTTAATTAAGCTGCGGCAAAATGAAATCTTAAACTCTTTTTTTGGTAATCGTGAACATCATATTGGTGCTCTGTATCCCGGTCTGTATGTAGAAGCTACATAGGGGAATTCGCAAATAAATTATGTCTCGGAAAGGACGCTTTTTGAAGGCAATTTCCAATATTTACACACAAGATCAATAAGTAAGTTCGAATTTATGATATATTTTCCCCTGTTGAGGAAACATATGCAGCTTACCATCCTCGTTTATATTTTAGCTACCTGATTTACACATTGTGAGAAATGATAAACCAGTCACGTACGAATCTGCTTTATTTAGCGGCCACAGCACAAATTGCTCGATCAATCGGGCCTCAAACGTGCTTTAGTAAACAAAACACCTTTGTAATTCGATCATTTGCCCAAGCGCATTAACAAAAACGTTGTCCGCGTGATACTGGATCCCAACAGGAGCAAATGTTCAATGATGCAGGACATAAGTTTGATATGAACTGTTTGGAAGCGTGTTTTTTTATGCCTGCTCTTGTTCAACGGGTTTAGTACCCGCAACAGCACGTTTGTAGTACTAGTACTTTCCGAAATATTCGGTTTAACACCTAGGCCTGAGCTACCACTTCAGCTTGCCATAATAACATGTCACAAACGCATGCAACCAAAATATGCTCTGAATGAATGAATTACGAGAAAAATTACCGAAATCCTTTGCAGTCTTGGAGTGTTGACTGTTGCTTCGGCTGCGACAACGATTTTTGAAATAGGTGTATATGCGTGCTGTGCATTCTAGTAGGAACCATTCAATATGGCCGACATGTAAACAAACGAGAGGACATCAAGAACGCTTGTCCATATTCCCGCCCCTCAGTTTTATTTTCAAAATGATTAATAGGTTACCTCTTTTTCTGTTAATTCTATGGAAAACAAAAAGAAAATCAATTATTCAACGTGTTTATAGTCATGCTAAACTATGTATCCTAGCCCATGATGCTTTTCCAGCACCAATGTTGTAATTTCGTGTTTACATGCACCGAACTTGTGAGGGCCACAAGTTTGTAAGTGTATTTCACTTTTATGTGTTACCCTCTTGAAATAAAGTCTTCATCATCATCATCATCATCAAAACAAAGTTGTCTTTAGTCAAGGATGATTCAAACCGACGAAAATCCATTCATATTTTTGGCTGAACTGAAATTTCTTTCAAAATTTGATTTTCGTAGTCTGCAAAAACATTTTGTAAGCGCAATGCATCATGGGCTCGGATTTTGTGCGCGCAAGGCATTATGGGATCGGACACAGGAGTTGGTACATGCATGATAACAAGTTTATGACTTTGCAGAAAATTTTTTAGAATGACATTTCACAGTGACTCAGTTCTTTTGCAAAAATATTAAAAGAGCCAATATGTCACCAAGCTCAAGATAGCGAAAGAGAAAGAAGATGTATTTCAAAAGTTTGATTTTTATTACGATAAGGTTTTACCTGTAACGCAATCTAGTCTCATCTTTATCGTCCCGCCATCTGAAGAAAACATCATTTAAAAAACATCTGCTGAGTTATAAAATGCCATTATAAAATGCACGATCAATTGTATTATCTGCAATAAAATAAATATTAATAATAAAATAATGGATTAAAATTACTTACCATTGGGTGGTTGAAGAATATTGGAACGCAATAAACGAGCTGAAAAATTAATTAATTAATAATTAATAATTTATTTCCAAAATAAGAAACACGACGCAAAGTATATGGCTTCATTAATCAATGTATATTAATAATAATAATAATAATAATAATAATAATAATAATTCAATTTATAAACCGCCTATCCAGATCTGCTAAGTAATAATAATAATAATAATAATAATAATAATAATAATAATAATAATAATAATAATAATAATAATTCAATTTATAAACCGCCTATCCAGATCTGCTAAGAAGTAATAATAATAATAATAATAATAAGATTAATAATAATAATAATACAAATCAGAAGCTTCTTTGATAGTAATTTTATAATGAAACATTCGCTTTACTCACGACGTCGTCTTTTTAGAAATCTACTGTCGCAATTGTTTCATTCTAATTTTTTTTAAATAATAATAATAATAATAATAATAATAATAATAATAATAATAATAATAATGGTATATGAGTTAGTTGGTATATACTAAAATAAAGATTAGTAAAACAAACTAGTGGTCTATCACATATCCTGCAATCTGATTGGCTACGCTACTAGGGGTCTAATAGTGATAGTCCCCTAGTAGCGAATCACCATGGTAACCATTGTCGTGAACGGCGATGAAGCAAGATGGCGGACAAACCCGATAGTTGTTTTCTCGCTAAAAAGAGCTAAAATAGACCGAGAAACAAATCTCAAGAACAAGAAATGGAAAAAGCACATAAATATAGACATCTCATTGACAATTCAAGCAAGTTTTCTTTGGCTGACACTGCAGAAACTGAGCGAGAAACGATCGTTAAAGTTGAAAAACTAAACAGCTCGATTAGTTCAGCCAAATGGGTATTATGACTGGCATAAAATTCTTATTCTTCTTACTTATGCAAATAAAACAAGATATATTGGTATAATAATTAAGTATGCTAGTTTGTTTATACTAAAACAATTAGACAACTCGCCCTCGTTGTCTATGAGCTAAGATAGTTAACTCGGCAGGAGCCTCGTTGACTATCTGCTCATAGCCAACTCGGACTCGTTGTCTTATTGTTAATTAAATGATGTTGTATTGATTAAAAGCAAGCAATATCCTTACATCCTCCAGCAGTCTTGGTATAGTTCATTATTCCAAATAAACAGTGCTCACTCTTGCTATCTCTTGCATTTTGGATCAACTCGAGGTTTCTTGCGGTTGAAACGTCTGTAAATAATGATTTCAATACGATTCAGCCATTTCTTGCGAACAATCGTATTATCTAGTCATTTAGATTTTTGCCCTAGATAAAGCGGAACACGGTTAATACGGACACCATCGGGAGGGGTGTCCGTATATATTAAACGGGTATATTTTATAAGCATTTGTATGAGTTTCGATTCGGCCGGGACAGAACAACATGTCCGTATTAACAGGGTGTCCGTAAGGCAGGGTTCCACTTGAACCTCCCTGTCTAATCCCCTTAACTGAGAAGCAAAGTAGGCGACCCCCTTTTTTATTCCATATATTTACCTCTGTGAAACTCTGTGATAAAGCTCTTTTATTGGTAACATTCACAAAGGAATATCTGGGTCCAGAAAATTGGGGCTTTCCCTCACTTCATTTCCTTTCTTTCCGTCCTACTACTCTCATTCATTCAGTTCCCATTTTTATGATCATATTGAAATAGGGAAAACTCTCTCATCAGGGATGATTTTCAGGAGGGCCCTAATATACGCTTGTATAGGCTAACTCAGTTTCTTACCAATTGTGGTTGTCTGGTTGCTTCCTTTAAATGTGATTTTTAGAGAGTTGGATGCATATACAAGGTTTTGGATATACTCTACGTACTTCAGCAGTGCCTATAATGTCAATTTATTAAATACATTAATAGTAATAATAATTAATAATATTTTATTACTAATTTTACGTCCACTGTTCAGACAAATATCGCTCAAATGGATCCAAATATGTCAATGTAATAATTCATCTTGGTAATAAACTGTCTCTAATGTAATCTTCTGCTTTACGTACTCGCGTTGAAAGTTGAGCGGAGGCCGCCATCTTGATTTTGATGACATCACACGATTGCTCATCAGTTTCGTGTAGAGTTTTTCAATATCTTAGCATTGCTAATTCCCGATTCCCATTATGACGTAGCGATGCAACTACTATCAGAATCCTTTTCGAATTCTTATTCAAATGTTTTAACTCCTATGAGAGTACCGAGGTATGGGGTGAATTACAATAACAAAAGAAGCTACGAAAAGGATTCTCAGTAGTAGTGGTATCATTACGTCATAAGGGGAAATATGAATTTCGCGATAGACTATTCTTGGTTTTCAATCAATCCCTTGAGAATCAAGACATAAAGACACGGCGGCCATGTTGGTTGAACAAACAATAGACACTAATGAGCAATCTTCTGTTGAAGTTCAACCAAGATGGCCGCTGTGACGTGTATTGCAAACCAGCAATTGACTAACTTAACCTTAAACACGAGGGCGCACTATAAAAGGGCATCGCTCCGCCCTCAATTTTTTGAATGATAATGAATTTGAATATGGCGGACAATGGTTGAACATTGCTGAACAACGGGGTAAAATAATTTTCTTAATAAAGTCACATTTCAACAGCAAAGTCAATGAAGAAATTGTAAATTTACGTCTAAAACAGTAATAATAGACGGACGTGTCAATATATTTCGTATTCTGTAGTTATCTATACGATTTTCAGTCGCGCCACGCGTACCGAAGAATGTTTTGAATTTCGCGCGCTATCATCACAACAATCAACATCCGTACTTCTTATCCAGGCCTACAAATTAATGAAGCGAAATCCTCTTTGCCTGTAATAAGCATTTCCAAGCATAAAACTATGTTCGGTCATTTCTAAATAAAGCGACAAGAGCATTGTTTTCATTACACAAGTTACGTTCGTACCATAACAAGACGAACGACGTCGTTCGCCGCGAAGGCGTCTTGTTACGAGGTAAATGTGTTGAGCATTTGTACATCTCTGTACTTTTATGGTAAAGGCCGGTAAGGTTTCGAAACCTATGCTTTGAGTATATTTAATTCGCAAGTGGCATTTCCATGTCTTGGCGGGTAAATTTTAAGATAACCTACGAAAGAAACGAAAAGCAGAATACTAGAGCCGTGCGACTTCAAAATGGCTTACAGTTCCAGTTCACTTTACCATAATTTATTTTACCAAAGTGAAAAGTAATAGTGAATTGTACAACAAAAATTATCCATGTGCGTTGTAGTATTTATTTCCACAGTTTCTTGTTCATTAGTGTTGATTTATAAAGCGTGTAGTTCTTGAGATCCTCTCTCTGTGACGTCTCGGTTGATTTGATTGACAGATCCAACGAACTTACCCTGGGTAGCTCCCCTTTTATAGTGCGCCCTCGTGTTTAACATTATGACCATGCTTCACTGATTATAAACAATGACTTGACCGTTAGTAATTAGTCGTAATTAGTCGAGCAACCATGTGACGTCATTACAAATCAAGATGGCGGCTTTCTTAGATTCCAATGGAGAACTAAGAGGATATTTATTTCAACATCGCCATAGGGCCAAAAACGAGCGCTTTTGAACAGTTTGACTTTCGGTTTTCGCTTCGGATTAAATACTCTATTAAAAACGGAGTAAAATAAAGCGGTTTTAGAGTTGTACAAAGCCATTTTCCTGTTTTTTTCTTCAAATTTGAGGTATTTCAGGGTAAAACACCAGCAATAATAGTAAAATATACAGAGCTTGCCCATGTGGACAATTTTCAAATCAAATTTTCACTTTGGATTAACACTCTAATTTCACTTTTACCGGTCAAAAACCATCACAAATGACACGAACTCTTTGCTAAAGCAGTTTTCGCCTTGTACAAAAGGTATCTTCTAGCCTATTGGTTTTTGTCGCCCAATACGCGCGTTCGCAAATTTTTTTTTATCTAAACATCAAGAATACGCATTTTTATCAACATGGATCTTTATTTTGAAATAACTGGATTCATTTGATCGATACTTGTCTAAGCAATGGAGACCTAAAAGAGAAAGAATATACATGTATACTGTATTTGTAGTGATAAACATACCGCTGTTGTTGCCAGACAATAGTACCTGAAATATTCACAAACCAAACATATAATTATTTGATAGTATCAGACTACAAAAATCCCCCCACCCTAACACCCTCGGTGTAGTGATAGTGATAATCGTAACTTACTTTGACGAAACTTCCATTTCTACTGTGTTGTATTCAGGTGCACACAGATGTCTTATTTCCTCAAGCCCTTTATAAAACAAAGTCAGGAATAGGCAATAAAACCAGTGCAGCTAAGCACATAGTCAAACAAGGTCTATCATTACTACTACTACTGCTGCTGCTGCTGCTGCTGCTGCTGCTGCTGCTGCTGCTGCTGCTGCTGCTGCTGCTGCTGCTGCTGCTGCTGCTGCTGCTGCTGCTGCTGCTGCTGCTGCTGCTGCTGCTGCTGCTGCTACTACTACTACTACTACTACTACTACTACTACTACTACTACTACTACTACTACTACTACTACTACTACTACTACTACTACTACTACTACTACTACTACTACTACTACTACTAATAATAATAATAATAATATTTTATTTATATTGCGCCCATTACATGCATGTGAAATATGTTCATGGACGCATTACATAATTAGAAATATATATAAATAAATAATGTACATAGAAATAAATAAGATAATATCATACAAATTACAGATCAATAGCTAGTATAAACAGGTAGGTTTTCAGTTGAAATTTAAATGCAGATAGATTACTAAGGTTACGTAGTTCAGACCAGACGGCAGGTTATTCCATAGCTTAGGTGCACCAGCTGATTAATGATTAATGAAGGACTCGACCTGTTCCCGAAAATAAAATACCGCATTGAATGAGACGGAATTGGTTGCTAGGACTAGTTAGTCGTTCGGAATCGAGTAAAGTACGTTGCGTGAATGATTTCATAAATTTATTAGATTATATATATGAATGACGTCATGAGCGCAATCATTATGTAGAAAATGTTTAATTTAAAAGACGTCATCAAATACGTATAGACTACGGGGTATAGATTTGACGTACAATACAATAATACAATTACTTTACGTTACTTTTTCTCCTATGTTCTAACCTAAACAATCATCATTTTCTGAAACTAAAAATATTAGTAAGGACGAAGAAGAAAGCATAGGGGAGGAGGGTGTGAGGAGAACCCGGGTCTCCGAGCATAATCAGTTAACAGCACGCTTACCTTGAGTTTCGTTGAAGTATTTTCTCTGTACTGTCGCCAAATTTGTATACAAAAATTGTTCGCTTAACAGTTTAAATAACTTCGACATGTTTCCATTTTCACAAGCTGTGTTTGGCATGATAATCTGAAAATTGAAGAAAATCATGTCAGAAGATCTACTTTCAATAGAATGATAGTTGGAACAAGTAAAACATTCGAATCAAATACTCCATGAAAACAAACGATTGGTCTTCAATATTATTTGCAGTATAAATATATTCCTACTCAACGAGAAATCTAGTCGTTTTCGTATGAGTGGGAAGTAGTTACGGTTCGGGTTCGTGCCATGCGGTGACCATGCCTTGTGGTAACCGTGTCCAATCATTCTGATTGCTAAGCAGTGACTTGTCGCGCAGTTGTGAAAGGTTGAATAGATGTCTTCGATTCTGTACCGTGACCGTAACTCCGGCCGTGCCGTAGGTTTCCCACTCGTACGAAAACAACCCTATGTAAGAAGATGACGAGAGAGCAAGTGACACTACAATGGCTTCTGCATTACCTCAACTGGTTGTAATATTTGTAGCCTTGTAAGGACTTTTACATATGTCTGGCTGTCTGAAAACTTTGAAAGCAAATAAAATAAAGCTTCAATGTTAGAGAACGTTAGTTCAGATGGCTTATGTGCACAATACTGAGGAAAAAAAACTAAATAATAAACAGGAGGCAAGGAAGCAACGAAGGAAAAGGAAATTAGGAAGGAAAAGGAAAATAATTAGAAAATGAGTTTTACAGATGAACTGAGCTCGAGATAATAAAATATGGCTTTTCTGTTTATTGTCTTTTTTGTGTTCCATTGATTTCTCACCTGAGAAAGGACTAGTTCTGGCCGTTTTAGATCAATGCTAGATATACCAATTTCGCCACGAGCAAGACCCCTTCCTTCAACAATAGCTTTGAAAACAGAATATTAAGTTTATGAAAACATATAATATAATATAAGATAACATTCATTCATTCATTCATTCATTCATTTGCATGTTTGCACGTTCGAACGTTTCTTGCCAGGAGTAATATTAATCATTCAACCCTTACTTCCTTTAGGGTCATCCAATTTTATATACATGTATCCATTATACATTGTAGTCACAAGCCAGGGCTCCAATAGAAAACAATCGTTTTATACTTCTGATTGGACTACCCTGATTATAAATAAAGCTGTCTATCTATCTCTGTTTTGTATTATTTGAAAAATGCGTAAAGATTCATTGCCACAGTAAAATGCAATCAATGTTCTAGTCTATGTACATCTCCTCCTTTGATTCCGTGCAAGGGAAATGCGACAATGTTCTCAAGGGAAGGGGCGAGCTAGGCAATTGTAGAGAGGAGGTTAAATGCATGGAACGCCCAGAGCTCTCCCCTTACCCTTGTCCCGCCTTTTTATATATATTTTTTTGTTCCCGCCTCCTACATGTACATAATTATGTATATGATCTACTACACTCACCAACTATGACTGAGGATGGAATCATTCCTGGTGTAGTGGTAAGACCGCACTGTGGGGTACGTTTAGAACTGGGTGTTTGATGAGATGTCCTACTACTTGAAGCAGGGGTCTTTAAACCTGTTCCTGGGAAACACGAGCTGCATGCAACATATAAATTGTTGTTTAAATTACTAACAAACGCACTTTTTTCTAGTTACATTTCAGATGCATGCGGTTTACCTCCGAGAACCTGATAAATAATAAGATGCATGCGGTTAATACCTCCGAGAACCTAATAATAATAAATAATAATAATAATAGAGGGACTCAATAATAATAATAATAAAATAATAATAATAATAATAATAATAATAATAATAATAATAATAATAATAATAAAAATAATAATAATAAATAATAATAAGTCTCAATGCTTTTTACAATGTTTTTAAGGGAGTAAGTAAGAGCAACCTATCTCTCTTGCATGACCTGTCCACTGCAGTAGCTCTGCCTCCCCATTAAAGTTTTTTCTCGCTTAGATCTAGTTTTTGAAGGTTACAGATATTTCCTAGTTTAGTTATACAGCCGTTTCAAAAAGGTTGTCTTGTGAAAGAAACAAATACTGCATACCAAAATGCAGTACTTTATAATTATCTTTACAAGCTAAACCAACATTTCTAATATACATTATTATAACATATCCTACAGGCTACAAACATAAAAAACAATCACTTTTACTGTTTGAAATATTTTGTGGTCCCTCGACCACTGGAATATTCAGTATTTTCAAAATAACATTTTTGAAATAGCTGTATTATCTATATTTACCAAATTATGTTATGTTTAACTATTTAAACATACCTTGAAGATGTACTTATACATCTACTTGATGTTGATCTACGAGGAGTCCGTGATGGCAAAGCTGGACCAAAACTTGATAGAAATGAAGACGAGGAGGATGTTTTCGCTGGGATTCCGGCACCAAATGGAGTTGAATCAAAATTGAAGTCTAAAAAAAGAGCAAAATGTTCCTACGTAAGCTTATAAAGCTTTTAAAACTATAATAAGTTGCTCAGTCAATGTAAAAACAAAATAGAGTCCCATATAATCATAGGTAATTAAGTAAGTTAAGACCAAAAAAATTGATTTTGTTTGCATGTTTAACATATTTTTACTCGGGAAGCTTAACAAACTGGATAGACTGAATGTTCTCATTTCTCGTTGAGAACAGAGTAGTCTTACCATATTTTGCCTGCCTCGTCGCTGCACACATAACGATTTTCTTGATTTGCTTTCTTTCTTCAGTATTCTCGTATCTTGACTTGACTTTTTGACAAACAAACTAGTCGTTTTGTAGTATTTAAACTCGTCAGAGTGGTATTTTTAGTTCTTAACAGTAAAACAAGCACAAGTTAATATTTTCTGAAGCTTTCAAGTACAAACTACAAGGAAAATCGTTTCGCTGTTGACTTGTCGAATCGTAAAGGAAGGTCAGTCGAGGTCAGTCAAGGTCATCAGAAGCGCGCGCGCGTTGTAAGATTTCCCGCCAAAATTGATGTTAGTACACAGGGAGCCCAAGCTAACCCAACGTAATAAGGATTCAAGACCCTACCTTTTTTCAAGATAAATAATGCCTTAGCCACTCCTCTGCATTTCATATTTTTTTTAACTGCGCTCGTCTTATCGACTGGGTTAAGGTACTTGTAGACAAGGTTAGGTCGGGTCTACCCTGCTAAGAGAAATAACTGTATTTTCCGCACTTTCAGAGCTTAGTTAATAGGTTAAAGTATATATTATTGACTGAGTCGGCCATGCCCTGGCCGGAGCTAAATATTTTCCCATCCGGCCCTCTTTTTCCAATGGTTTTACTAAAGAGCGCGGGAGTAGGGAAATACGGCTTTTTCCGGACCGACTTTAATACGCCATCACGTCCGGATCGTCCGGACCCTGGTTTTATTAAGAGCGCGCGAGTCGGGAAAATAATCGGGTTAGTATTATGTACTTATTGAATGAGTGGGAGGGTCGGACGGGAAAATATTTGGCTCGAGGTCATGGAACTAGGTCCGTACAGAATGACCGAGAGCCAAATATTTTCCCTTCCGGCCAGACCTAACTCATTCAATAAGCATTTTATCATATGACCATTTCGGTACTAAGCATCATTCAAGAACACAAACGCGCGATTACGCCAGAAGAACCAATCAAAACATTTTATCCAAAAAAAAAAGGTTTTGTTCACTTTTGTTGTTCACATTTAAAAAATAAATTTTGCTGCAAAAAAAGCATAAAAAATCTCCTGACAAAAATCGAGCAGGGCCGGTGGGCTTTTTCCGGACCGGGTACGTCAACACGTCCGGCCCTTGCCACGTGACGTTTTCCCAATGGTCATATGGTAAGATAACTTCCCGTACAGATCGTAGTGAAAACATCCTTTTTGTGATTTTGTGTGTATTATTTTGTTAGTGCGCAGAACTATAGTACAAAATGCACAAAATCAAAAGTTTTAACATGATTTTATTTTTTTGCAGAGCTTGGGTTACCTGTAGAATGCATCTTACATAATACACGTATACGAAGATCGATCCTAACGCTTAACTGTTTTCCTCTCTCTATTTTTTCTTAAATCAGTACAAGTGAATATATTATCTCCCAACGGCTAAGCACATCAAACACACAAACCACTAGTCTGATATTAGAGTTGTTTTCGTATGAGTGTGAAAACTACGGCACGGAGTTACGGTCACGGTAAGGAATCGAATACATCTATTCAGCCAATCACAGTGCGCAAAGTCATTGCTCAACCAATCAGAATGCTTCGGTGACTGCACGGCACGAACCGCACCGTAAATACTTCCCACTCACACGAAAACGATTCTATTACAATGCAAATATTGTTACCTGATAAAGTTTTCAAACACTATGAGGTACCCGTACCCGTGGTAAGAACATCTGCGTGCTTTCTCCCCAATATACATGTGTACACTTATTATTTTACACATATTATCAGACATAGTTAATATAATATAAATGGAAACTAGCGAGTAAACTAGTTTGGGCTGCGTCAGTGTATTCTTCGTGTGCAACCAAATTTCGAAATATTATTTCCTTTGCCAAATAAAATAAAATGCTGATGAGCTTGTAGAGCTATCAAAATAACAACTCTGGGCCAAATTTTGGAGCACTAGAGCATTTCTTAACCGAGCTATGGGCGAACGAAGTTTCCAAATATTCCTGTGTGTTTGCCATGTTGGATGATAAGCTGTTGTCATCCAACATGGCGGCCAAGATTTCAAAAAATAAAATTCAAGCTTAGAGTTGATATACATCACTTAATTTCACTACTTCTAAACATGTACAAAACTAAAATGTGACTAGCGTTTGGTAAGAGTTGCGTGACACAATTCAAACTTCGAAAACTCGCGACACAAAACATCGAGCCCATCTGAAAATTTCTACAATAATTCATATCACAATTCTCTAAAACACTGCAAAGAATCAAGTTGATAGGATTCATAACTAAATTTTAGTATTAATTTCTGAGGTATTTGACGTCACTTGCACACGAAGAATAGTGATAAATTCAATGATAAAGGAAAATATATAACACAGTAAAAAGAGTACTTACCTTTACCAGGGCCAAAAAAAAAAAAAAAAATCTAAGGGGGACATATTTCAGTACCATCGAACAAAAACAATAATTAAGTTTGAAATACAACTCTAGCAGTTGTCAGATCCGATGTTCGTTGGTTCGAGTAGAATATGGAGAATATTACGTAGCATCGAAGTTTCCTCATATATTTATTGTATTTTCATGCAGATTTTTCAGAAATCACCACATACACTAAGACAGGCAAATCATTATTATTATTATTATTTTGTTCAGCTAGGTGAGGTGATTTTTTTTGCGCCCAAACTACCGCGTAAATTTAAAGCGGCAATTAAAAAAAAATAGCGGAAATCCCGCGCTCTAGAATAAACCCTGCTTTACTGACGTTTTGAGCCTTATCCCTTCGCAGGAGTAAGAGGAAGACAAGTACATGTACATACATATAGTGATTTCGACAAAACTTCATCTCACAGTATAAACATCAGTGTGGCTTCTCTTCTTCTCTCCATATGCATGTATTCGAAGATGTTCAATGAGGGTTTGTTTAAAAGAAAATCCCTTATCACACAATGAACATTTGAATGGCTTCTCTGCTTGGTGTATTTGGAGATGAGTAGTGAGATCCCTTTGAGAGTAAAATGCCTTTTCACATACAAAACATGTGCATGGCTGCTCTGTTTGGTGTGCTTGAAGATGATTAGTGAGATCCCTTTGAGAGTGAAATGCCTTTTCACATACCAAACATTGGAATGGCTTCTCTCCAGTGTGCCTTTGAAGATGAATTTTCAAATGGCCTTTTTGTCGGAATGACTTTTCACAAATAGAACAGTTGTGTGCCTTCTCTCCAGTATGAATTTGGACATGAGCTAAAAGAGAGTGTTTTTGGCAGAATCTTTTCTCACAAATAGAACATATAAAAGGTTTATCTCCAGTATGGATCGTTTCATGAGCTTTACATTTGTGTTTTTGAGTAAACTTCTTATCACAATAGGAGCATTTGTACGGCTTCTCTCCAGTATGTATTCGTATGTGAACATTGAGATGATTCTTGCGATAGAATGCATTACTACAATAAGAACATTTGTATAGCTTCTCTCCAGTGTGAACTCTTTGATGAACTTGAAGGGTTTGCCTGTGAGAATACTCTTTATTACATTTGGAACATTTAAACGGTTTCTGCTTTTGCACGCTGGTAGCACAGTTGGTAACCTGTTCAGTATCATTTTCATATGTTTCAAGAAGGTGAGTTTCCACACTATTTTCAGTAGATGAATGAACTTCATCAGTGGGGGAATTAGCTGCTTTCTTAGTAGCTCCTGGTTTGTTCACTGTAGCAATATCCTTCTGTACCTCAGGTTGACCGATGGCACAGGTAATGTCCTCAGTATCTACCAAGTGTTCAGTAGCATTCCCATCTGTGTCAATAAGGTGACTTTCTATGTTCCTTGTCAAATTAGAAGTAATATCTTTATCTGCTGATTGGGAGCTGGTTTCAAAAGGTTCCTTTTCAGATGGCAAATTTAGTTCCTTTAAAATTCCAAACATTGATGAATAGTTATCTGCGTCAGGGTTTAAGGCCTCATTATGTACAACAATGACATCTTTCATTCTATTCACATGAACCACATTCACGGTGTCATTGCTCTCTGTATTTCCATTTGCAATCAAGCTGCAACTTGACAAATTCATTGAAATAGATTGACCTTCAGCCTTATATAGATGTGACACTATTTGCTGTGGTTGACTTTCACTTGCTTTATCCATGTGGACAACAGAAGCATTTTTCAACGAATTCCCATCAACTGTACTAACTGAATTATGACCACTATCACCTAAAACTGTTGGATGTGGTTGACCTGCATCATCGATGTTGTCGTCAGTTGAACCTGTATCGATGTACATAGAAGTACAGCCATTACTACAGCCATAATCATCTGTCTGTGTTGCAATACTACAGAGCTCCTTGTATATTATTGGTTGACCATACTTGATATTGTCCTCCATTGACAACTGCTTTCCAGAACACAAACAAAGATAAACCTTATTAAATTATTAAAATGAATAATAAATGTACATTTGATTAATATAAAATTTAGGACTTGACGAGATTTCAAAGCTCAAGCCAGCAATATTATTATAAATACATGTACTGGTCCCAGTTGAGGCGAAGTCTGAATTGGAGGCCTTTGAACGACTTCAAATACTCAATAATAAGTCATCTAGGAAATTATGTGATTTAATAAATTAAACCAGAATTTTAACTTAAATTATTAGAATTGAGTGACAATAATAATATTAAATGTAAATACATACCATGTAGAGGATATTACATGACCGCTTGGAAATATGGAATTTATCTTTGAGTGTTGAAAAATAGATATCACAAGTGCGCGCAGCGAATGAATGAGATATTTCTCAACATGAGAATATAAATTCTGTATCTCCAAGCATAATTTACTTTTTATCATATAACAATCAGTGGTAGAAAACACAGATTTTCTCTTTTTAATTTTAAAACAAAAACACATTGGTTGAAAAATGATATCTTCACATCACAACTGGCCACTGGTAGCGGTGTTGATATGGATATTACGATGTTGCTATCACTGAGCCAGTATACCACTGATATTGTTATATGATCAAATGCGATTCTCACAGGTCGCAATCCTCGCTGGTGTAGTGGTAAAGCCTTGGGATAGCAAGCAAAAGGGAGTTAATTACTTGGGCACTAACGGAGGAAGCCCAAGTAATAAAATGGGCTTTTTTTTTTTCATTGGCCACAAACGGGTCGAATAGTTTCCAAACGCCTATCGAACTAAATCCAAAAGTATGATTCACTCAAACGGGTCGAATAGTTTCCGAGCGCATATCGAACTAAATCCAAAGTATTGTTCGCTCTACGAAGGCAGATAAAAATAGAGCACATAATAATGGTTTATTGGACAATATGCCTACAGGTGCATATGTAGCGTCGTGCCCTTTGGGTATTGGAGTAGTATATATAGTAGTTTTCACTGTGTGTGTTAGTTGTCTACGGTCATCCCCTGGCATCGATTGGTGAAAGGTCAGAAGAATCCTTGCCACGAGGTACGATTTTGAAACGTTCGCCAATCGCTAATAATTGTTCTAGATAGTTGAATCATTAAAAAGCCTGCTTATCAGCTTATCATCTGTTCATGTTATTGAAGATCTAATAAATAGTTTTCACAATCGATGTGTGACATATTAAAAGCACATGTTTATTGTGTACAAATGGATGTACAACCAGCGGATACCAATCAATACTAATTGAAACTATCGATTGCAATGGAATCACACAACTCTCCTTCATTGATTGGTCATCGATCATCAGTATCAATCAATTATTATATTGTTATCAATTGGTATTGGGTGCATGATATTGATTATTATTTTAATATAATTATTTGAGTACTAAATTAATTAACTTACATTGTTGTATTGTGTGGTCCACTTATGTTCTCCTGTTACCTTGTTGTAGATAAACAGAGTCTGTCCTGACTTACATTGGTATTCTCTCCAATATTCAGTACTCATTTTGTTGGTTTATAGCAGTTTTATCCTCTAAAAACATGATAATAATGGCAATCAATTCTTAGTCTTCTCTAAAGCAAGATTTATTTGTACATGTAGGCTGTAGGTCAGTCGAATGTTTACTTGTCGATACTACGGTGGCCCTGAGGTGACATCAACTTCGCTCTCTATACTAGAAGATATGTACACGTTTGTATAAGATACAGGTTGCCGATGGCGATCAAGCTAGTCACAGCTAAACCTACCTTGACTACTTCTTCCGGTATTGAGGCTAAGAAATGGCTGAGAAACGTTACACGGAACACGTAAGACCGTTCCAACCGTTGAGAATGATGTAAAACGTGGGATATCGAATAACAAGAGACACAAGATATTTCCAGCCGTTCGTCTGTCAGTAATTAGCAGGCGTTACTGAGTCATTTGGGAATAGCCGACTGGGTTTCCTGTGGTTCAGGGCCCGCGATACAATGGGTCAGTGCTAAACAGTCACGTGTTGTTTGTACTTATCGATTGTTTGCCGCCTTTGGTTTGGTTTTTGGTTGTTTTCAAATTTGTTGATAAAAGCTTCGTTTATCAAGGTAAGAAATGTGTTTGTTGATGTCTACATCACACAGTAAACAGGTGAATACGTTCTACTGAGCACTGCATCAGTACCCATCAGTACAGTAAGCTTTTTAAATACAGTTAAGGTTTATACATGTAAAAAAGTCTTAAGCTCGACAATCCTGTTTAACTAACTTAAATATAAAGTGAGAGTCGTATCCCCATAATAGCAGTGCTACATTGTAAGTAGATTCACACGTTCAAAAGATATTATTTTATTTTATGTTTTGCCCAGAAGTAGCCCATTGATAATACAGTTGTAATAGACCATTTTTAATACCGATACGGCGGCCATCTTGAATTATGGGATGTCCAGGGTGCAAGCTAGTGAAAAACTACGAAAAACTACGAAAACCTAATTTAAATCAATGAATTTGTACAAAATTATACAACAATACACAACACATGTAGATAGTAAGCCATATACAACATTATGGTTAGAGTGAAATAGAAAAATAATATATTGACGCAACTCCACATGTACAGTTTTTGGGAGTTTTTATGTCATTTGCACCCTGAGCATCCCATAATGTTTTAGCCAAAACAATAGAATCCAAAATGGCCGCCGTATCGGTAAAAAGGACTATTGATAAATAAAATCTCAGTGAGTTTATCAATGGCCCATTTCGTGGTTAATGACGTATTTCTGGGTACCCTGTGGATTAACACGGAAGCGAGGCAATTTCGGGCAAATTCAAGCGGCTTGTTTACAAAATAATCGCAGTATGATTTTTTTCTGTACTGAACGATCGCAAAAAAAGATAGAAAAATACCGTAGATTTTGTTGTTACTCATTTGACATGACTCGGGCATTCATGTGCATTTTGTTGCCCTAACAGCGAAAGAAAAAAGGTGGCTTGTGTGAAAAAGTGTAAAATTTCAAGCCATAAAGAAAGCGAAAGTACCCGAGTCAACAGATTCTTTCCCAAGAACAAGAAAGAAAAGAGAGGTTAAACACCCACTTTCCATCTTATGCTTTTCTTTTACAACTCAGATGACGACTCGGTGTCCTTGTCGATTCTTTCCAGGTGAAAAGTAAGTGTTGAAAGCAAGATCAGCCAGCTCTTTCTTCGTACGATTTTTGCCTGAGTCACTAGTTTGAACAACGTGTAGTAGAAGAAATTCACGTAAAACCGGTATTTTCTTAGTTAAAAAAATACTCCTTTGTCACAAAACGTCGACTATCTACTTCTTCAATCTCCTCAAAAAATGTCCCAGTTCCTCTAATCTTTCTCTTTTCCAATATAATACCGTCATGTACGACTTGTCACAGGAGCCATTTTGTGGCAAAGCCGGCGGAATGTGCCCGAAATTGCCTCGCTTCCGTGTTAATCCACAGGGTACCCACAAATACGTCACTAACCGCGAAATGGGCCATTGGCTATGCATGCACTAACAGGCCACGTGACCCAACCCTCTTAAATCGAGCAGCAGTGTCAAAATGAACTCCAGAAATGAAAAGAACAGCTCAATATTAATTGTATGAATACGAAATTTCAGCTCATAATGTTTACCACAGCAGAAATGACATGAAATGTAAAATTGCAAATTTTATTAAGATTCGTATGGAAAAATGTGCTGGATGCCATCCAATGCCATCCAATGCATTACATACAAATTCTTAGAAAACACTCAATTTTATATTTGATGACATTTCTCCTGTGTCAAATATTATGACCTGAAATTCTGCCTTCTTACTAATATCGCTCGAGCTGCTCTTTTAATTTCTGGAGTTCATTTTAACACTACTGCTTGATTTAAGGGTCACGTGACCCGTTAGTGCATATGGCCTATTAATATCAATTACTGTGATCGATCAATTTATTATCAATGGATATCAATTTATCAAAAAAGTATTTCCAATCATTTTTCTTGTCGAGACATAAATGTATAGTCTTCTAGCTACTTGTACAAATGTATAACCTACCCGAAATAAACCGTTAACCATTGAGCCTATTAATAATTTGTTTCAATCTAGAGTCACAATTTATTTATAAGTGCATTGTATTTTCTTGAACCCGAGAGAATAATGTTGTGAATGGATTTTAATATTCCCCCAAAACGACGTCACAAACAAAAAGATCTGAGCCGACGGTAAACGGCAAAATGGCGGATGATATTCCATATTGAACGTAAATTATGTTGATATCTAAGAAAGATTTACAAAAAATAATATTCAAGTAATGCTAGTACAAGAGATATCTAACTTCCTTGCAAAAATAAATTTTGTCTTCAGTTCCCCTTTAAGCGTTACCACAGCAGAGGTCATACGTTGTCCTGAACAAAACCTTCACCTTTAAGAGATTGACTATAGAATCCCACTAACTCAAACTGACTCAGTTAACTCAAACTCCCCGCTAAGGTCGAACTCTGTAATTTTATTTTCCCTTCATTCAAATCAGAGTCAAATTTACCCTGTTTCCTTTGGGAGTTTGAGGTAGCGGGGTTCTACTGTAGTAGTACATACAGCTAATTCAGAAAACTTTGTCGGTGATCGACTTCAAGCCTACACGATTAGACCGAAAAGGAGTATGGGTAAAAATCAATGAGTCTATAAATACACTATCAAAAAGGAACGTCTCTCACGGAATATGAATCATATCTTCTTCTGTTTCCTTGTTTTGAAATGCGTAGGCATACATTTACAGATTCACCTGCCATTGTCACCAAATACGAAAGGCATGCAAGTGAATTATCATATCTACCCATACTCCCTTTTGGTCTAGTAGGCTTGAAGTCGATCTCCGACAACGATTTCTGAATTAGCTGTATACATAAGTCGAAATACTGTACGTACAAATAAAACTGAATGACGGTTAAATGACAAAAAAACTGTGAACTAGTGAACTAGCCATACATGTACATTTGTACATTGATAGTAAAAATATGACACAAAAGATTTAACATGATGAGAATGACAATAACAATAACAATTCATGAATCAAGAAAATCTGAGTGAGTATCAATTAATTGCCTATCAATTACTGATATCCATTGTTATAACCCATCGATACATTTTCGTGTGCGCCCATTGGTTAAAACGGGTCACGTGGTACAATTTCACTGGACGGATGTCAGGTAATATTCCCCAGTTTTGAGATGATATCCCCTACTTTGGAGAAAAATGAAATTATCTGAACTTTTTTAAGACTGTAATGTATTTTTAGTAGGTAAATTAGCTTGTATAACATACATGTGGTGTACTTTTTCCCTTTTGGGGGATTTTAACATTGATATGACAGGTATTTGATGTATTTTTATAATTTTGCGATCCTTAAACTACGAACAAACATCAAAACCGGCACCCAAAAAGTCACTCAAATAAAACCCAAAATATCAAGAAAACCACTCAAAAAGCTTCAAAAACTATCAATCTTTTATTTTTGAATACGTTTTTAGAAGTTTACACATGAAAAGATCTCAAACGAAACGGATATTTGAACTAGATGAAACTTGTTTTCTTCATCCGTCATTTTGTTTCGGTTTCTTCAACATTGAAGTCGACGTAGAAAATTTATCGAAGGGTTAGAAAATAAATAAACCCCTTTCTGGCTTACTGGTATATTGGCTGATAATGTCCTTGGCTTATAGATGGTCCTCAAAATATCACAGTTGCCCTCGAAGCTTCGCTTCTCGGCCAACTGTTCATTTTTCGGACCATCTCTCAGCCGTGGACATTATCAGCCGATATACCAGCCGCCAGAAGGGGTTTTATTTACTAAATATTAAATAATTAATTGATATCAATTATTATCAATGGTATCAATTGTATCAATTTCTATTAATGGGCAACATCGGGTGTTGTTTGTTCATTTTCGACTGAGCCATTAAACACAACGTGTATGGTAGTCCTCATCAGACAGACATCAGGCTCATGATTTACCATATTTCCTCAAATAAAGGCCTCCCTCCAATAAACGACCCCCCTTCAGGAGAAAAACCGTTAATATACGCCTCCCTCTTTTAAACACCCCCTTCTAATAAATGCCCCCGCCCCATAGAGGATGCCTCCCTATAGAGGGGCGTTTATTAGAGACACCTACTCGAAGGGGGGCGTTTATTAGAGACACCCACTCGAAGGGGGCCGTTTATTAGAGACACCCACTCGAAAGGGGGCATTTATTAGAATAGACATGAAAAACAAATACTGACATTAAAAGATTCCTGTTTTTATTCTTTAAATGTCTACAACTGACTCATTACCGCTTATGTTTTTCATCTTATTGTTGATGACTCGGGAAACATTTCCAAGGCAAAATTTGGAGTTTCAAAATATATCTTATGCCTCCCTCTAATAAACGCCTCCTCTAAAACTTCAAATCCAGTGTTTATTTGAGGAAATACGGTAATACAACTACATGTACATACCGGTATGTAAAGTCATATTGATGGTTCTATTTGTTTCACGGTCTTTACTAGTAGAAGTAAGAATAAGAGAGAGAGAGAGAGAGAGACTAACGATTGGACTTCAGGTCCAAGATGGCGGAAACTGAATAATGTGTGAGTTGACTAACTTTTCAGATTGACCACAATTAACCAAAATAAGTGTTACTTTGTCCCCAGGGCTGGCTTGTTTTCTTTCCTCTCCTCCCCTACCCCTGTCATTACTGGGTTTCGGAGGATTATTTGAACAATACGGTATATATAAAACCATTTTCGATAGGTATTGTAGCTGTCTAATATTTCATGGTGAGGGATTTAGTAGGGGTTCATTTGTTCCAGGGATCCCCCGTCCCCCATTTTCACCCTCCCACTTCCTCATTTTTCCCCTACCCTGCCCCCACTGAGTAACTCATTGATTTTCAAGTATAATAAATTTCCATACAAGTGTGCTGCTTTATGTCATTGAAAATGATTTTGAATATAACCATCCAATATTTCAGATTGATATCCAGATATGAAGAAGTCCAAGCAAATAGATTCAACTTGGTGTAAGATTTACTGTAAATCAGGAGAACTACTCTTCTGCCTGAACAAAATAACTGGAGAAAAACGCTGGCCAAACTCTTCTACCGACTCAAATGTAAGAATAACAATAATATTTATTTAAGTTAGTACATACATGTACTTTTAACTTACGTATAGCAAGTTTACATGTGTATGTCCACATGTATGTTATAAATACTCCTTTTTACAGTTCCCTGCGCCATCTTGAAAGGTACATGTAGCCGAGCCTTTGCATTGAAGTGAGACCAACGACGAACTTGCAATAATTATACAGTTGTAGATACCTTTTTAACACCTTGGACAATTCACATGTGATTGTCTCTATCATTGCAAGGTCACCGTTGGTCTCACTTCAATGCAAAGGCACAACTACCTTTCAAAATGACACCGGGAGCTGTAAAAAGGAGTATTGTACACATGTACAAATGTACATACACCTGTTTTCAAAAACGTTGTCCTTTTACAAAACACAAAATAGTAAAATAGTAAAAAGGAATTAATTAGAGAAACAATAAGCCAGAGTTCAGCTTGAGTGCATTTCTTTTGTTTCTCTATTAAATTAATTCCTTTTTTGCTATTTTACTATTTTGTATTTTGTAAAAGGGCAACGTTTTTGAAAACAGGTGTATACAGCTATTTCAAAAAACGTTGATACTGAATAATAGTGTATTCCAAGACCGAAATGCATTTTGGGACTCGTGTAATATTGTCTAAAGTAAAAATAAAAAATAATAAATAAATAATAATATTTAAAAAATAAATAATAATATTTGATGATAATAATAAATAATAATAATAATAATAATAATAATAATAATAATAATAATAATAATAATAATAATAATAATAATAATAATAATAATAATAATAATAATAATAATAATAATAATAATAATAATAATAATAATAATAATAATAATAATAATAATAATAATAATAATAATAATAATAATAATAATAATAATAATGATAACTTTATTCCTCAAAACAAATTACAAATAAGAGATAGAAAAATAGATAAAAATCCTTATTTACAAAATTTAATAATAATAATAATAATAATAATAATAATAATAATATTTAATAAATAAATAATAATATTTGATTTGATTTTTTGTGTATTCCATCAGAAACAATATACTAGCTCCATATGGCGAACAAATCGCTGTATATTTACTTTTTATTTCAAAATAACGAGGCCCACAATGCCCTTTGGTCTTGGAATGCACTATTCAGTATGCAGTATTCAGTTTTCAACGTTTTTGAAATTATTAGCTGTATGAGTTTATGATTAACGTATGTACAATGTACACACCTATTCCAAAAATCATTGGCATCCTTGCCGAAAGCAACAAACAAGAAGCTGACAACCACAAAGGGGTGCTTATTAGGGAGAGGGTGCTTATTAGCAAGGGGGCACTTATTTAATTTTTTGGAAAATACCAAAATCTGAGTCGATACATGTATATGTTCAGAACTTTATTAATAATGAAAATTGGAACAGCAACAAGAATTGATAATGTGAAAAAATGGCTTTGTACATTCATGGAGCTGGGTCATTTATTGTGATTACCACGTCATCATGTTGCTCAGTGCTCAATCAATGACAGATCTTTGTTCAACAACAACCATCAACAACAACCATTAAGTAGCGTTCCGTGTAAGAATGATAGCAAAAGACAATAGACTGCGGCATTGAGCTCGCCTCACACACGATTTTGCTTGAATATGTGTAACATGCTGTCTCAGATACCAACTATCAAAGTTACAAGGAGAAAATAGAGGAAACTGTGTGCAGTTGCCCATTTTTACTGTGAAAACTGAAGGAGAACGCAATGCAGCCAATAGAAAAGAGGGAAGACAATGGATATTTGATTCACAAATTTGAGAACTTTCCTCACACACAATTTTCTTTAAAATCAAACCAAAGTTAGTTTGATTAAAAGTGAATTAAATTCTCAAAAGTTATCTAATGGAAATGTATTCCTTGGTTGGGTTTCTATTGAATTTATGAGTATGAACCAATGAAATTGCAAGAGAGAAGAATGGAAAATTAACACCTTTTACATTCCTATGCCGTTCATGCTATCGTTCTTACACGGAACACTACTTAACAACAACCATCAACAACAACAACCATTAACAACAACCATTAACAACAACAACCATTAACAATAACAAACATTAACAACATGAACAACAATCAACAACAACCATCAACAACAACAACCATTAACAACAACAACCATTAACAACAACCATCAACAACAACCATTAACAACAACCATTAACAACAACATTTATTTAATTAACCTAGATATTGATATCAATACATAATTTATATATATTTGACACTAATTTTTGCTAAGATAGAGTAATCAATATTTAAATTTTTATCATAATTATATAGTTATAGTAGTTTGGGTTTTTATTGTATATTTATATTGGGTTGGTAGGGGTGGTGATTGAATTAATTATAGATTAGGAGTATATACTTTTTATAATATTATATTTTAGATTTTTTAGCACGTGCACGTTCTCACGAGTTTTATTGTACGCTCTTTTGTGTTCTACGTGAATAAATAAATTATTAAAAAATTATTAAATTAAAATTAAAACAACCATTAACAACAACAACCATTAACAACAACCATTAACAACAACAACCATTAACAACAACCATTAACAACAACAACCATTGACAACAACAACCATTAACAACAACCATCAACAACAACAACCATTAACAACAACCATTAACAACAACAACCATTACAACAACAACCATTAACAACAACCATTAACAACAACCATTAACAACAACCATTAACAACAACCATCAACAACAACAACCATTACAACAACAACCATTAACAACAACCATTAACAACAACAATCATTAACAACAACCATTAACAACAACCATCAACAACAACAACCATTAACAACAACAACCATTACAACAACAACCATTAACAACAACCATTAACAACAACAATCATTAACAACAACCATTAACAACAACCATCAACAACAACAACCATTAACAATAACCATTAACAACAACAACCATTACAACAACAACCATTAACAACAACCATTAACAACAACCATCAACAACAACAACCATTAACAATAACCATTAACAACAACAACCATTACAACAACAACCATTAACAACAACCATTAACAACAACCATCAACAACAACCATTAACAACAACCATCAACAACAACCATTAACAACAACAACCATTAACAACAACAACCATTAACAACAACTACATGTATTAACAACAACAACCATTAACAACAACAACCATTAACAACAACCATTAACAACAACAACCATTAACAACAACAACCATTAATAACAACAACCATTAACAACAACCATTAACAACAACAACAACTATTAACAACAACCATTAACAACAACAACCATTAACAACAACCATTAACAACAACAACCATTAACAACAACAACCATTAACAACAACAACCATTAACAACAACCATTAACAACAACAACCATTAACAACAACAACCATTAACAACAACCATTAACAACAACAACCATTAACAACAACAACCATTAACAACAACCATTAACAACAACAACCATTAACAACAACCATTAACAACAACAACAACATTAACAACAACAACCATTAACAACAACCATTAACAACAACCATAACAACAACAACCAACAAACAACAAACCATTAACAACAACAACCATTAACAACAACAACCATTAACAACAACAATTAACAACAACAACCATTAACAACAACAACCATTAACAACAACAACCATAACAACAACAACCATTAACAACAACAACCATTAACAACAACAACCATTAACAACAACCATTAACAACAACCATCAACAACAACCATCAACAACAACAACTATTAACAACAACAACTATTAACAACAACCATTAACAACAACAACCATTAACAACAACAACCATTAACAACAACCATTAACAACAACAACTATTAACAACAATCATTAACAACAACAACAACTATCAACAACCATTAACAACAACAACAACTATCAACAACAACAACCATTAACAACAATAACCATTAACAACAACAACCATTAATAACAACAACCATTAACAACAGCCATTTTAACAACAACTATTTATGCCATCAAGTAACGCTCCTGATAAGAACTGTAGCGCTCTACGGCAATGGCTGCGCAGTAAGGGCTTATTTTACTCCAATTAAATTCAATTAAATCAGGGCCTCTGATTGGTTCAAAATGCTATTATTTTCCGTAAAAGTTCCGATTTATTACGATTTTTAATGATATTCCATGAGTTCATTGTCCAAACCATCATTCGGCCGAATTTCGTGGGAATCGTATGTGGGGAACCAATCGAAATGTGTTTGCCGTACAGTCACATGGACATTCCACTCGTTCCGCTGCGATGCCATGCTTTTCTCGTCTTTGTAAATCATTTACCTGGTTTTGTCGATCTTTTGGACCTCTTTTGGTCAATTCGGACCAACATCGAATAAATACAACTCAAAACCTCAAGAAAACTACACAGGGGACTTCAACAACTATTATTCTTTATTTCTAGTATTTTTTAGGGAACGATATAGAAAAATAATGCTTTTGAGAAACAAACAAACTCATACTTAAAACTATAAAATGACCGGTTGAACGAAGATTTTCGAATCGCTCAAAACCACTCAAAAACACAATTTCTTGCTCAGATTTCTACACCAACGTGTTCTTTAATTTTCAGACTACTGTTGTGAATACATTTTTGAGAATCTCATACCCTTTGAAGGTTTTATCAGAGCTCATTCCTGATCCAACCGAACGAAAATCCAAAGATGTCACGATCCACTGATTTCTACGTTTGGACTACCTATGACCACAGGAAGCCCAATTATACAACTTACACACACGAACATTCAGTGAAAATCCTTATCGTCCAAGAAGATAAGCACACGAATAGCTGGACGTCTATGTGTTCTACATGTACTAGAAAGGAAACCACAAGCTTATATTTATGGTATTTTATATTTTGAAGTCTAAATGAAAAAATTGACCGACAACAACCTTTACTCGTTGAATACATTTTTATATACCACCCCAAGATAATGGTCTCTTGATTTTACTTTTAAAATGTTCAAATATTTTCACTCTAAGAGCGAAATATAAAACATACCGCATTGATCACGAAAGATAACTGCGACATGTGCTGGTTCCAGGTAGAAAAGGGAAGCTTTCAAGCAAAAATCAAACTCGTATACAAAATTTCACTATCCTGAAAAACCTTTGTTATTCAAATGAAGAACTCTTTGTAGAACGAGGCATACAACAATATGAACTATTGTTATTCAAATTTTCAGGAATTCAGGACGGTGATATACTGAGAAAGCCCCCACACTGACACTTCCACAGGGATCCCAATTCTACTCTGGTTCTTAGCATGTACTGGTTCAATCCGGCACCAGGGCACGAGTGAACCCTGCTAACAGGGTCTAGTTAAAGAATTAATTACAATGTACAAACACTTCCACCTGCAAATACAGTAGTCACACCTAATCCAGGCTGGGGAAGACAATTACAATACATTGTACTTTTAAAAAGTAATCCCGAATAGTGATATTCCTCTTGGTCTTAGATACAAATGTACATGTAATCTATTTGTTGTCAACATTAATTTAATAGCCTCCTAAAGCAGACGCATATCCAGGCTTCCGTTTTACTCCGCCAGCCACCAGCGTCTGCTCAGATGAACCACACATTCCTTTCCAGTGGATTAGCCAATCAGAACGAACCTCTTAAATCTGTGGTCCTCGTTTATGATTTTCTTTGGAGTATGTAATATCATTATCTGTGGTCATTTAAATGGATTTCAAAAACTCATGCATAATTAATGAGCAATTCGTCCAATCAGAAGGACGAAATCCATCACGTGCATGTACTGTACCTTTATACCCAGTAATGCACTGCTTATTAGTATTCTTTATATAAAGAATTCTAATGAGGATGGCTTTGTACTATATAAAATATGAGCAGCCGATCTGTATGGAATTTACAAACTCGAGCCGTAGGCGAGAGTTTGTAAATCCCATACAGATCGGACGCGAATATTGTATAGTACTTATCGAATCCAACGATGTATAGGTGGATGTTTTACTATAATTTTGATGATAGGAAGCAGTTTGGCCGAGAAAATTGAACTTAAAGTTGAATGCAAATGAGGACGAATCTGTATCCGATTTACAGATGTCCTTCTATTGTATTTAACTCATTAATTATTCATGAATTCGATAAATATATATAAAGCCATCCTCATTAGTATTCTTTATATAAAGAATACTAATAAGGGAAGGTCTCATATTGGTGTTGTGTCATTGACCTCCCTGTTCCCTGTACGGGACGACGTACAATGTATATCTTTTTTGTAGTTATATGAGTTTCCTCAACCCAAATTTATTGATCAACCAAGCTTTCGGGCTAATAGCCCATCATCAGGGTTAGAATAGTCAATCTTCAGTTACAATCAGCTGTTACAAACAAAAAACGCGTGTAGAAATATAATTGCTGGGTTTTGCAGTTTTACCATATGTACATGGAGTAACGGAAAGGATTTAACGAGTCTTAGGACAATATAACATCAAGTCCTGCGTTAAACCCCATCAAACGCTAAGACAGATACTCTCCAAGCCCAAGGATATTGTCACTGCGGACAAGAAGGCCGGTGTAGTTTACATGGTACCATGTGCTGAATGTGACGCGCTTTACATCGGAGAGACTGGAAGGTCCCTTTCAACGAGAAAGAAAGAACACGAAGCAAGTGTGCGGCTTTGCAAGCCAGAAAAATCGGCTTTAGCAGAGCATGCAATCAAGAAAGGACATTCTATCGCCTGGAACAGCACCAAAATATTAGTAGAGGAGTCAAGATGGCACCAAAGGAAGTGGCATGAGTCATTATTAATAGCTAAGAACACTAATTCGATCACCAATAGAGATAGCGGTAGAATTCTTCCAAACAATTATATTCCATTGATTAACAAATGTTAATGTTAGCTTGTAATTTGTGTTTTATCATGTAACTCATTGTAGTATTTTTTATCTTTTCTATTATGTTATTTATTTTATTTACTTATCTGTAATTGTTTACATTCTATTTGTCTGTGCATATGATTAGCACGCGCTACGTTATGCGCGCATGTATTTGTACATGCGTTTTTTGTTTGTAACAGCTGATTGTAACTGAAGATTGACTATTCTAACCCTGATGATGGGCTATTAGCCCGAAAGCTTGGTTGATCAATAAATTTGGGTTGAGGAAACTCATATAACTACAAAAATGTCAATACCAACCCACAAACAACTATTGAATGTATATCTTGTCCGGAAAGATCGCTCCTTGGTCACACTTTCGGACCGTCGTTCAAATGTGGGATCTTTTTGAGAATATTAGTAGTATTGGTGCGCATGTGTGAGGCGTTAGAAGTAACATGATACTGCTATATTTGTGTTTTCCTTGCTGTTTTTTACTGAAATCATCCGAAAATGTATTATTTTGGAAGATCGTTTTTGAAGCTGTCCAATAAACTCGCAGATCGTGTTTTATTGGGTTTAAACTCGATAAAACACTCCTGCTCGTTTATTAAACAATACTTAAAATATCATCATTCATCGGATTATGAATTTGGTTTGCAACACAATGTCTCTAAAAATAACTCGATGTGTGGGAACTGTTTTGAGCACAAAAGTATGCTGATAATACAAGTGATTTCATTGGCTAATTCAATGGTCCGTCAATTCAATGGTTCAACGGAAGCCTGGACACACATCTGCTTTAGGAGGCTATTATTTAATACAATGTAGCTGTTTATATGAAGATACAGTAGTCCTATATATTGAAATAGTTTATATTTTCCAGAAAATAATAGGAAGCAAGCAAGCCACCAATAATCAGCCATCAGACAGCAATGTTTGCAGTGTAGCAAATCAGGAGTCTGGAAGACATGGAAATGCTACTGAACAAGTCTTGTCAGCAACTGATACTATCAACAGTGCTACCAGTGATGGGATAAGAGCAATGGATTCCGAGCAAATTGAACAAGTCCCTGGCTCTGTATGTGAAGATGTTTATGAGACAAAAGTAAATAAATGGTCAAAAATTCAGTCATTGCTGTGTACGGATATTCCAGTTGGAGGAATATACACATGTACTCAATGTGAAAAGACTTTTCGGCATAGAGGCCACTTTGCTGCTCATTTACAAAGGCATACTGAAAAGAAATTAACACACAAATGTTCTTATTGTGATAAGATATTTCCCCGGAAAAGCCACTTCATTGTTCATCTCCGATCACATACTGGAAACAAGCCATTTAAATGCTCTTATTGCCACAAAGGATTTTGTCATAAAGGCAACCTCACCGCACATGTGCGAAAACATACTGGAGAGAAGCCATTTAAATGTTCTCATTGTCGAAGGGCATTTATGTCGAAAAGTATTCTTAATTATCACATTCTAAGCCACACAGGAGAGAAACCATTCACATGTTCTGTTTGTGCCAAGAAATTCAAGCGGAAACGTAGCCTTACTGATCATCTCCGAATACATACTGGAGAAAAGCCTTATGGGTGTTCTTTTTGTGACGCAGCATTTCGGATGAAATGTATTCTCACCAATCACCTCCGAACTCATACTGGTGAGAAACCGTACGTATGTTCTATTTGTGGTAAGAAATTTAGACATAATAACAGTCGTACTAGTCATCTTAGAATGCATACTAGGGAGAAACCATATAAGTGTTCTTATTGTAACAAGAAATATGGGCATAGAAACAGCCTCGCTGATCATGTAACATCACATACTGGAGAGAGGCCATACAAATGTTCTTTGTGTGATAAAACCTATCGGTACAGAAATACCCTCAAAATCCATCTCGACAGAAAACATACTCAATAAATCTGAATCAAATTTGTGTTTTTAAATGAGTGAGTTGCTGGCCATCAGCCCTTCGCATTTTATCCCATCGCAAAGGTTTCTGGGGGTAAATAGCCTGCCAATACAGCCGCTTTTTGACGCTCGCCACAGGGATCTCCCGCAAGAAGCGTCTGCATTGTGAGTGCAGAATTCCTGTACTGTGACGTCATATTTGACCCGATTCTGGTCAAAGAAGTTGATTGGTCAGCTTGCTGGTAATCGCATTATTTCTGTTATTTGCATAAATTAAACTCACCGAAACCAGAACGACCAGAACAAAATATAACAATGTCGAGATGCAGGCAATTGTATTGAACATATCATATCCACAGATGAATAAATTCACTCAGTGTTCTACAATAATATTCAAGATACCAGTGAGTTTGGCCATGAAAATCAAAGTTAAAGTCTACATGTATGTAAATGAAGACGATTTCGAATCAGAAATACAAGCTCTGCTACGATTATGATTTCAATTCACGTTTTGCAAGAAATTTAAAACAAGCTCGGCAAAATATTGTTTCGACGGGACAAGATCATTCCTGTAGTTCGCACATGGTTGCCAAATCAACTCACAGGCTACAAATCAACAAACTCAGGCCGTTTGGATTTAGTGTTCACAACATGAGCGGCTGTGTTGTATCAGATTTACAACACGAGATGTCATGACGTCAGAGGTCACAGTACAGGAATTCTGCACTCACAACGCAGACACTTCTTGCGGGAGACCCCTGTGGCGAGCGTCAAAAAGCGGCTGTATTCGCAGGCTAGGGGACAAACAAAGTGATAAAATACATGTATGACTGTACATGTATGTCATTGCAAGCCAAATGACTACAATGTAGGAGTTTTACATAATTGCCAACAAACAAATGGGGAATTGTATGCATCAAGAGCTGGGATAATAATAGCAACAAACTAGTTAAATTCACTCAACCATAAGCATTTTGTCAGAAAATGTTGTTTTATTTGCCCCCTGCCATACCCAGAAACCTTTGCAATTGATGGGATAATATGAGAGGGCCTGGTGACCAGCAACTCATTCATTATCGTAAAGTTGATTACAGTGCATTGAGGTAACATGTGATCACCTTTGATGTATTTGCAATTTTTGGACTCATCCATAAAACAATAGACTGTTTGTATAGCTATTTTGTTTGCTTATTGGCTATAGTAATGGGGACAAAATAATATGAATACATTAAAGGTGGACACACTTGTCAACGTCACACACCTTAGTTAGAAATAGTTCACAACTAATGTATTGTTTAGTCAATATTAGAAATAGTTCACAACTAATGTATTGTTTAGTCAATATTAGAAATAGTTCACAACTAATGTATTGTTTAGTCAATATTAGAAGGAAGCCATGCAAAATAGTGTTCTTTACTAAGCTTATCACTTGAGTGAGAAACAATGTATTTTTTTTATGTTGTTAGGGACAATGCAGTATGTTTCATGTTACATCACCAGTGTTTAGGGCAGAAGGTTGCAGAAACTACGTTCGACAAAGACTCAATAACAACATGTAAATTATGTTATTTAAAGTCATATTTCATATCTGGTTTTTGTAATTTTCCCAAATTAAGACACTAATGATTGTAATAGCTATATGTAGATGCTGTGCAAAGAATTCGAAAATTGTTCCAACGGTTATTGCTTTCTTTATACTCGTGTTTTGTATCAGACTAGACATGTTCAGTGCGCCAGTTCATTAAAAAGACCCAAACATACTCTGTTGCCCCTAACAACATCACAGTTTTAATGGCAAAACATAGGTACGAATAACATTGTTTCTCACTCAAGTGATAAGCGTAGTTAATGAACTGATCAGCTCTAGGATTAAGTATTTTTATATTTGAGCTTCGCATTTAGGAGTTATGGAGGTTTGAAATCTGGATATGCAAATCAGATGACGTCACCCCAGGCTTTTTGCCTAACTTCATTGTTTTCAGTAGATCCCTTCCCCGATATGGGGGAAACTTTTATATGAAATAATTTATATAGTCTACAAAAATAGTTTACGAGTTCAAAAATATTAATAATTTGCACAAGGGCGTTTTTGAATAATAAATGAAGCCCGGGGTGACGTCATCTGATTTGCATATCCAGATTTCAAGCCTCCATAACTCCTAAATGCAATGTTCAAACAAAAAAATACTTAACCCTATTGCTAATCAGTTCATGTACATTCAATTTTTAATACAATTGTAAAGGGGCCTAGGAGTACTTTAAAGACAATAGTCAATGTTATTTGGTAATTCAATCCATGCATGATAATACAGGTCATAGACAGAAGATAACAAACAATTTGTAGTGACAGGAAGATATATTAGAGTCGGCTTTATTTAACCTGTGGAAGCTGTGATGTTCTAGTGTTCTCTAGAGCATCAGACTCTGGGTCAAAGGGCCTGGGTTCAATTCCTCACATTGTAGCAAGACACTTTACTTTCACAGTGTCTCACTCCACCCAGGCTCCGTTTGCACAAAAGATGGCTAGCACTATCAAACGGATAAAAATGATGCAGTTGTCCAATTAATTGTATCTGTAGAACTTATCCGATAGTGGATAGTGCTAACCACCTTTTGTGCAACCGGGGCCTTGTGTATAACATGGGTAACAGTGAATAATTAGTTAGTAATCTAACTAGAGTACAAGCAATATTTCTGTGAAACAGAATTACTTTTAATTATACAGTACATGTAGTTTATAGTATTTAAAAATACAGTACATGTAGTTCTATGTCTATATGACTTTTTAGCTTTTTAATTTAATACTAAAATACTAATCAAATCTATCTATTTAAATCTAATACCAGTAGCTTCAATAGATTACTAAAGTATGACATCACTTGAAAACCACATAATGATATGTGATTGACTTTTGTTTGGCTTGTGTCAAAATGTCATTTATGTACGAGCATTAGGTTCAGAGATATTGTAGTGCAAAGTCCAGAATGTCCCCATACAAAGCCTGTCTTATTATTGGCATTCGTTCCAACCAGTATGAACCAATAAGAGACTTTGTATGGGACTACAATTTATAACTTCCCATATCTCCGTAGCCTGAGAAAACAGCCCTCCTTTCGCTCACTCCCCGGAGTCACTCCGCAAAAGAGTGCCCCCGGGGAGTGAGCGAAAGGACGGCTGTTTTCTCGGGCTAATATCTCAGACATTTTTCTCTCAGATGAACCAACATTTTCTATCAGCTTATATTTCAACAAATTATATTTGAAAACAAACTTATCAAACAAAAAGAACAAAACAAACACACGAGTTCCCAGTGGCTCAGTGGTTAGAGTGCCTCTATGACTAGTATCCAGGAGGTCATGGGTTCAAATCCCGTCTGGGCTGATCTGGGCTCAGTATTTTTCTGAGTCTTTTTACGCTTGATGATGAAACCTTACGAACTACATTACTTTTTTTTTTGTGATGCCATCACTTTAGTGCAATACATCAGAATACAATACATGTAAGAGTATCAGTATTTCCCCATAGGGATTTTCAACCATTTACATTGAATTGAGTGAAATAATAAAGAAGTAAACAAGATTCAATAAACCTTTATTCATTTCTTGTTTTATCACCATTTGTAAGAGCATCGAGATGTAATGTGATGCGCTCAAGAAATTAATAGATTATTATTATATTCTAATAATAATAGTAATACTGTATATGCATATGCCTGTGTTATGATAAATACGTTAATAATATTCATGAAAAATATTCTCGATTCTGATTGGCTAAGAGCAGTGCAGTTGAAATGTAATTTGCACTATTCCTTTTTTTTCATGAATATTATCAATAATATTGGTAATCATACGATTTCTCGTTCAATTTGGAATAATTTGCACTGTGTGTTTTTCAAAGAGCTCAAATTGTGCTAGCCCGTAACTCGAAACCATATAATTACCTCTACTAATTTTATAAAGTAGACTGGCACCTAATACAATGTCATGCAGCGCTGTTCATGAGGATGTCCAATGACTATTAATTTTTACAGGGTTTTAGTATATTTATATGTACATGTAATTTTATTATGTGAGGCCACTTGTAAGTTTATAAGTGATTCACTTCTTTGAAATAAAGTATTCATCTCATATCGCCTCACTTTAACAAATATTTATTTAAAATGTTCATAAAATGATGCAGATGACGATGATCATTGTATTATAACCATTTTGCACCAAATAGCACTACGTGAGAATCATCAAAAGAGGTAAAACCAATTTTTGTCCAACAAATTCCATCAGATGTATACAGTGTAAAGTGTTGTGTAGATAAGCGAAAGGTCGTGGGTTCGATTCCAGGTTCATTTATCAAAATATTTTTTTCTTCATAACAAGGTTGTAGTAGAACATTTCTAAGTTTATTCCCCACATATAGATGACCGAGAGAAGAATAGAACGAGGTTCAGTTAAATAACTAGATATATAGCCCGGGTCAATATCCGGGATCCATACCACAGGTAGCCCAACGTTTAACACGTGACAGAAATCCGGATACAAAAAGATCGAAAATCTGGCATCCAGACCACAGGTAGCCCAACGTTCAAATGACATAAATCCAGATACCAAAAGTGATGGAAAATCTGGCTGGCATCCAGACCACCGAGATAGCCCAACGTTTAACACATGACATAAAATCCGCCGATATACCAAAAGATCGAGTGCTATCACAGGTAGCCCAAGCTCAGTATCAGTGGCGTAAATACAGTAAATGCATGGGCTTTCTCGTTCTGGAGTACTTTAATAAAAAAATAAATTTGTCTTTATACGCCTCGTACTTGTTCCTTGTGTTGTCGTCCTTTACCTCTGTAGGAATTTCTATGCCATTCCGCTTGAAATTGAGAGAGTTTACTGAAAAAAAACACTTTTTCCTACCAGTAAGAAAACTAGACGCTGTACTAGCGTGAACTTCATTTATATCGTCATATACAGAAGTAGTTTGAGCCCATTACCACATTAACTAATGTACTGTAAAACATAATTTTCACAGTCAACAATACCAACTTATGATCAGAATGATTGATCAAGACTAGGTGCCACAGGGAGCCCAAGCAATACATTTGTCCATTTGGCCTGTCAAAAGTACAGCAGAGTGTAAACTGCTGGTTGCAGGTCAAAAGTACAGCAGAGTGTAAACTGCAGGATGCAGGTCAAAAGTACAGCAGAGTGTAAACTGCAGGTTGCAGGTCAAAAGTACAGCAGAGTGTAAACTGCAGGCTGCAGGTCAAAAGTACAGCAGAGTGTAAACTGCAGGTTGCAGGTCAAAAGTACAGCAGAGTGTAAACTGCAGGTTGCAGGTCAAAAGTACAGCAGAGTGTAAACTGCTGGCTGCAGGTCAAAAGTACAGCAGAGTGTAACCTGCAGGTTGCAGGTCAAAAGTACAGCAGAGTGTAAACTGCAGGTTGCAGGTCAAAAGTACAGCAGAGTGTAAACTGCAGGTTGCAGGTCAAAAGTACAGCAGAGTGTAAACTGCTGGTTGCAGGTCAAAAGTACAGCAGAGTGTAAACTGCAGGATGCAGGTCAAAAGTACAGCAGAGTGTAAACTGCAGGTTGCAGGTCAAAAGTACAGCAGAGTGTAAACTGCAGGCTGCAGGTCAAAAGTACAGCAGAGTGTAAACTGCAGGTTGCAGGTCAAAAGTACAGCAGAGTGTAAACTGCAGGTTGCAGGTCAAAAGTACAGCAGAGTGTAAACTGCTGGCTGCAGGTCAAAAGTAGAGCAGAGTGTAACCTGCAGGTTGCAGGTCAAAAGTACAGCAGAGTGTAAACTGCAGGTTGCAGGTCAAAAGTACAGCAGAGTGTAAACTGCAGGTTGCAGGTCAAAAGTACAGCAGAGTGTAAACTGCAGGTTGCAGGTCAAAAGTACAGCAGAGTGTAAACTGCAGGTTGCAGGTCAAAAGTACAGCAGAGTAAACTGCAGGCTGAAGGTCAAAAGTACAGCAGAGTGTAAACTGCAGGTTGCAGGTCAAAAGTACAGCAGAGTGTAAACTGCAGGTTGCAGGTCAAAAGTACAGCAGAGTGTAAACTGCAGGTTGCAGGTCAAAAGTACAGCAGAGTGTAAACTGCAGGTTGCAGGTCAAAAGTACAGCAGAGTAAACTGCAGGCTGAAGGTCAAAAGTACAGCAGAGTGTAAACATATATGGGCTGCATGTTATGGGGAAAAAACACGAACTTTACCGTCTTTGGGCCGAAGAATTACCGAGTCATTACAGTGACGAATGTCCATGCTGTCGTAAGAAGTATTGTGGCCTGGTTTGAAGGTTTCTAGGCGTGTGGAGGTAAACCAAATGTAAATGAATTGTCGGGAATTAAACTTGAATTTTTATAAAGTCGCCATATATATTGTTTTGTTCGATCAGAAACGTATTAGTTGCGCATGCCCATCCACTATCATGTTGTCTTGGATTTTTGTAGTTTGCCCATATGGGTCTAGACCACCAAAACCATATGAGGTCATTTTTTTATTTCTTACACCCTAAGTGATACGTACCAAAATCCGTAATTTATATCCCTAAAAGAGACGACGATCATCCCCGCCCACATGGGAGCCCCCCGGGTAAATATATCGCAAATTAGCAAATAGACGGATAACGAGTAAATACGCATGTAGCATATTTATATAAGTAAATTGACTGCAATTTGCTGTATGCTGCACATTATTGTGAGAAGAGTTAGAACAGCGAGAGTGAGATCGAAAATAACTTGTATGAGTTCACTTAGTGTGACGACCAAAACCCCAATATCTATCAACACAATTGTCGTGTCTCCGGCGACTTGACACCGTTGTTGGAATACGTCCCTGCAGCACACACCACTGAACGAAACACTATATCCGTGAAATAGTTAACTAACTAAATAGTACTAATTAGCACTAATTATAAAACCAAGAAATAGGTAAGCATGAAAATCACGCGTGCACATAACCAGCTATCTGAACGACAACCGACACAAGAAACGAATCAAACGCACCCCTATTTTATTCGTCAAATTCCCGCTTTCTCCCACAAGAAACGAGTCAAACGCAGCTAAAATAAAATAACGACACGGACACAAGAAGCGAGTCAAACGCAACCCCATTTTATTTATCCCCCTGTTAATTCTCAGCTGCAACATGTAACTAAACTGAAATCAGTAGAACGCTAAATAAACTTGAATGAGCTCGGAACATCTGAACTGGTCATGTGTACGTACGTAGACTGGCTCAAAACTAATGGTTCTAGTCATTTTTTTCTTGCTGCATCACAAACAAAAACAAAAATAACTCAGTTATATAACATAATTACCATTTCTTTTTCCGTTGCACTCATATTCTTGCATAATAATAAATAATAATAATAATAATAATAATAATAATAATAATAATAATAATAATAATAATAATAATAATAATAATAATAATAATAATAATAATAATAATAATAATAATAATAATAATAATAATAATAATAATAATAATAATAAATAATAATAATAATAATAATAATAAATAATAATAATAATAATAATAATAATAATAATAATAATAATAATAATAATAATAATAATAATAATAATAATAATAATAATAATAATAATAATAATAATAATCAAGAATGGATGAATCAACCACACATGATGGAAAGCTCTCGCTGTGACTTGAGCTTTTTATTTTTAGCTTGTTGTGAGATTCACACCTTTCACACGGACAGCAATTGTATGGACAGTTGTTCTTGTGTTTTTTTTTTTTTTAACAACATTTCTTTTCCGTGCATCCTGCACTTAACGCAGGTTCTCTTTGCTGGAGTTTCCATTATTAATGTTTTGTTTATCAAAAGAAAGAACGCGCAAGTAAAGGTGCAGTAATACGGGCAACACAATGGTGCAACTTGTCGCGCAAGATTGTTCAGATTGTTGCGTTGCAAGTTGCAGAGCAATGTTTCTCGTATTACCACCGATTGCGCAACTTGTCGCGCAACACATTTTCGTGTTGCAGGTTGCAAAACTTTGTTGCGCAAAGTAGAAGCACTTTCTACTTCATTCAACAAAATTTTGCAACACCGAAAATTTAATTTGTTGCGCGACAAGTTGCGCGAACGATGGTAATAAGAGAAACATTGCTCTGCAACTTGCTACGCAACAATCTGAACAATGTTGCGCGACAAGTTGCAAGATTTTGTTACTCGTATTACCGCACCTTAACAGTGTTTAAAACTTTGCTGTTTGAGTGCACACGCATTGCACGTGCATTCGACAAAACGCATTTGACACGACTCACTAAATTCTTATTTAGCACTAATTAGTACTAAATGTTAGCGCTAATTGTTTCACGGATAGAGTGCAAACACTAAAACCGTGAAACAGTGCTAACTTTAATTAGCACTAAATAGTGCAATGTCTTTTGTTTTCTACTGTTCCATTGGTGCTATTTAGCACTAACTAGTTTGTACTGTTTCACGGTTTTAGTGTTTGTACTCTATAATATTTGCACTCTATCCGTTGTCGATAAGAGTACAGATAATGAAAAACCGTGTTCGATTTGTTAAACATAGTGATGTTATTGCATTGAAAAGTACTGTTGCGAGTACATGTACGTGTTTCTACTGGCATGGTTGTAAATTACTATTGTGTACTGTTGCATGCACATGAACGTGTTTCTACTGGCATGGTTGTAAATTACTACTGTGTACTGTTGCGGGTACAATGCACGTGTTTCTACTGGCATGGTTGTAAATTACTATTGTGTACTGTTGCGGGTACAATGCACGTGTTTCTACTGGCATGGTTGTAAATTACTATTGTGTACTGTTATTGCGGGTACATGTACGTGTTTCTACTGGCATGGTTGTAAATTACTATTGTGTACTGTTGCATGCACATGAACGTGTTTCTACTGGCATGGTTGTAAATTACTACTGTGTACTGTTGCGGGTACATGTACGTGTTTCTACTGGCATGGTTGTAAATTACTATTGTGTACTGTTGCGGGTACATGTACGTGTTTCTACTGGCATGTTTGTAAATTACTATTGTGTACTGTTGCGGGTATATGTACGTGTTTCTAATGGCATGGTTGTAAATTACTATTGTGTACTGTTGCGGGTATATGTACGTGTTTCTACTGGCATGGTTGTAAATTACTATTGTGTACTGTTTCGGGTACATGTACGTGTTTCTACTGGCATGGTTGTAAATTACTATTGTGTACTGTTGCGGGTACATGTACGTGTTTCTACTGGCATGGTTGTAAATTACTATTGTGTACTGTTGCGGGTACATGTACGTGTCTCTACTGCTATGGTGGTAACTTACTATTGTGTACTGTTGCGGGTACATGTACGTGTTTCTACTGGCATGGTTGTAAATTACTATTGTGTACTGTTGCGGGTACATGTACGTGTTTCTACTGCTATGGTTGTAACTTACTATTGTGTACTGTTGCGGGTACATGTACGTGTTTCTACTGGCATGGTTGTAAATTACTATTGTGTACTGTTGCGGGTACATGTACGTGTTTCTACTGGAATGGTAGTAAATTACTACTGTGTACTGTTGCGGGTACATGTACGTGTTTCTACTGGCATGGTTGTAAATTACTATTGTGTACTGTTGCATGCACATGAACGTGTTTCTACTGGCATGGTTGTAAATTACTACTGTGTACTGTTGCGGGTACAATGCACGTGTTTCTACTGGCATGGTTGTAAATTACTATTGTGTACTGTTATTGCGGGTACATGTACGTGTTTCTACTGCTATGGTTGTAAATTACTATTGTGTACTGTTGCGGGTACATGTACGTGTTTCTACTGGCATGGTTGTAAATTACTATTGTGTACTGTTGCGGGTACATGTACGTGTTTCTATTGGCATGTTTGTAAATTACTATTGTGTACTGTTGCGGGTATATGTACGTGTTTCTAATGGCATGGTTGTAAATTACTATTGTGTACTGTTGCGGGTACATGTACGTGTTTCTACTGGCATGGTTGTAAATTACTATTGTGTACTGTTGCGGGTACATGTACGTGTTTCTACTGCTATGGTGGTAACTTACTATTGTGTACTGTTGCGGGTACATGTACGTGTTTCTACTGGCATGGTTGTAAATTACTATTGTGTACTGTTGCGGGTACATGTACGTGTTTCTACTGCTATGGTTGTAAATTACTATTGTGTACTGTTGCGGGTACATGTACGTGTTTCTACTGGCATGGTTGTAAATTACTATTGTGTACTGTTGCGGGTACATGTACGTGTTTCTACTGGAATGGTAGTAAATTACTACTGTGTACTGTTGCGGGTACATGTACGTGTTTCTACTGGCATGGTTGTAAATTACTATTGTGTACTGTTGCGGGTACATGTACGTGTTTCTACTGGCATGGTTGTAAATTACTATTGTGTACTGTTGCGGGTACAATGCACGTGTTTCTACTGGCATGGTTGTAAATTACTATTGTGTACTGTTGCGGGTACATGTACGTGTTTCTACTGGCATGGTTGTAAATTACTATTGTGTACTGTTGCGGGTACATGTACGTGTTTCTACTGGGCATGTTTGTAAATTACTATTGTGTACTGTTGCGGGTATATGTACGTGTTTCTACTGGCATGGTTGTAAATTACTATTGTGTACTGTTGCGGGTACATGTACGTGTTTCTACTGGCATGGTTGTAAATTACTATTGTGTACTGTTGCGGGTACATGTACGTGTTTCTACTGCTATGGTTGTAACTTACTATTGTGTACTGTTGCGGGTACATGTACGTGTTTCTACTATTGCATGTTTGTAAATTACTATTGTGTACTGTTGCGGGTATATGTACGTGTTTCTAATGGCATGGTTGTAAATTACTATTGTGTACTGTTGCGGGTACAATGTACGTGTTTCTACTGGCATGGTTGTAAATTACTATTGTGTACTGTTGCGGGTACATGTACGTGTTTCTACTGGCATGGTTGTAAAAATACTATTGTGTACTGTTGCGGGTACATGTACGTGTTTCTACTGGCATGGTTGTAAATTACTATTGTGTACTGTTGCGGGTACATGTACGTGTTTCTACTGGCATGGTTGTAAATTACTATTGTGTACTGTTGCGGGTACATGTACGTGTTTCTACTGGCATGGTTGTAAATTACTATTGTGTACTGTTGCGGGTACATGTACGTGTTTCTACTGGCATGGTTGTAAATTACTATTGTGTACTGTTGCGGGTACATGTACGTGTTTCTACTGTTGTAAATTACTATTGTGTACTTGTTGCTGTTGCACGTGTTTCTACTGGCATGGTTGTAAATTACTATTGTGTACTGTTGCGGGTACATGTACGTGTTTCTACTGGCATGGTTGTAAATTACTATTGTGTACTGTTGCGGGTACATGTACGTGTTTCTACTGGCATGGTTGTAAATTACTATTGTGTACTGTTGCGGGTACATGTACGTGTTTCTACTGGCATGGTTGTAAATTACTATTGTGTACTGTTGCGGGTACATGTACGTGTTTCTACTGGCATGGTTGTAAATTACTATTGTGTACTGTTGCGGGTACATGTACGTGTTTCTACTGGCATGGTTGTAAATTACTATTGTGTACTGTTGCGGGTACATGTACGAGTTTCTACTGGCATGGTTGTAAATTACTATTGTGTACTGTTGCGGGTACAATGCACGTGTTTCTACTGGCATGGTTGTAAATTACTATTGTGTACTGTTTCGCGGTACATGTACGTGTTTCTACTGGCATGGTTGTAATTACTATTGTGTACTGTTGCGGGTACATGTACGTGTTTCTACTGGCATGGTTGTAAATTACTATTGTGTACTGTTGCGGGTACATGTACGTGTTTCTACTGGCATGGTTGTAAATTACTATTGTGTACTGTTGCGGGTACATGTACGTGTTTCTACTGGCATGGTTGTAAATTACTATTGTGTACTGTTGCGGGTACATGTACGTGTTTCTACTGGCATGGTTGTAAATTACTATTGTGTACTGTTGCGGGTACATGTACGTGTTTCTACTGGCATGGTTGTAAATTACTATTGTGTACTGTTGCGGGTACATGTACGTGTTTCTACTGGCATGGTTGTAAATTACTATTGTGTACTGTTGCGGGTACAATGCACGTGTTTCTACTGGCATGGTTGTAAATTACTATTGTGTACTGTTGCGGGTACATGTACGTGTTTCTACTGGCATGGTTGTAAATTACTATTGTGTACTGTTGCGGGTACAATGCACGTGTTTCTACTGGCATGGTTGTAAATTACTATTGTGTACTGTTGCGGGTACATGTACGTGTTTCTACTGGCATGGTTGTAAATTACTATTGTGTACTGTTGCGGGTACATGTACGTGTTTCTACTGGCATGGTTGTAAATTACTATTGTGTACTGTTGCGGGTACATGTACGTGTTTCTACTGGCATGGTTGTAAATTACTATTGTGTACTGTTGCGGGTACAATGCACGTGTTTCTACTGGCATGGTTGTAAATTACTATTGTGTACTGTTGCGGGTACATGTACGTGTTTCTACTGGCATGGTTGTAAATTACTATTGTGTACTGTTGCGGGTACATGTACGTGTTTCTACTGGCATGGTTGTAAATTACTATTGTGTACTGTTGCGGGTACATGTACGTGTTTCTACTGGCATGGTTGTAAATTACTATGTGTACTGTTGCGGGTACATGTACGTGTTTCTACTGGCATGGTTGTAAATTACTATTGTGTACTGTTGCGGGTACATGCACGTGTTTCGTGTTTCTACTGGCATGGTTGTAAATTACTATTGTGTACTGTTGCGGGTACATGTACGTGTTTCTACTGGCATGGTTGTAAATTACTATTGTGTACTGTTGCGGGTACATGTACGTGTTTCTACTGGCATGGTTGTAAATTACTATTGTGTACTGTTGCGGGTACATGTACGTGTTTCTACTGGCATGGTTGTAAATTACTATTGTGTACTGTTGCGGGTACATGTACGTGTTTCTACTGGCATGGTTGTAAATTACTATTGTGTACTGTTGCGGGTACATGTACGTGTTTCTACTGGCATGGTTGTAAATTACTATTGTGTACTGTTGCGGGTACATGTACGTGTTTCTACTGGCATGGTTGTAAATTACTATTGTGTACTGTTGCGGGTACATGTGCACGTGTTTCTACTGGCATGGTTGTAAATTACTATTGTGTACTGTTGCGGGTACATGTACGTGTTTCTACTGGCATGGTTGTAAATTACTATTGTGTACTGTTGCGGGTACATGTACGTGTTTCTACTGGCATGGTTGTAAATTACTATTGTGTACTGTTGCGGGTACATGTACGTGTTTCTACTGGCATGGTTGTAAATTACTATTGTGTACTGTTGCGGGTACATGTACGTGTTTCTACTGGCATGGTTGTAAATTACTATTGTGTACTGTTGCGGGTACATGTACGTGTTTCTACTGGCATGGTTGTAAATTACTATTGTGTACTGTTGCGGGTACATGTACGTGTTTCTACATGGCATGGTTGTAAATTACTATTGTGTACTGTTGCGGGTACATGTACGTGTTTCTACTGGCATGGTTGTAAATTACTATTGTGTACTGTTGCGGGTACATGTACGTGTTTCTACTGGCATGGTTGTAAATTACTATTGTGTACTGTTGCGGGTACAATGCACGTGTTTCTACTGGCATGGTTGTAAATTACTATTGTGTACTGTTGCGGGTACATGTACGTGTTTCTACTGGCATGGTTGTAACTTACTATTGTGTACTGTTGCGGGTACATGCACGTGTTTCTACTGGCATGGTTGTAAATTACTATTGTGTACTGTTGCGGGTACATGTACGTGTTTCTACTGGCATGGTTGTAAATTACTATTGTGTACTGTTGCGGGTACATGTACGTGTTTCTACTGGAATGGTAGTAAATTACTACTGTGTACTGTTGCGGGTACATGTACGTGTTTCTACTGGCATGGTTGTAACTTACTATTGTGTACTGTTGCGGGTACATGTACGTGTTTCTACATGGAATGGTTGTAAATTACTATTGTGTACTGTTGCGGGTACATGTACGTGTTTCTACTGGCATGGTTGTAAATTACTATTGTGTACTGTTGCGGGTACATGTACGTGTTTCTACTGGCATGGTTGTAAATTACTATTGTGTACTGTTGCGGGTACATGTACGTGTTTCTACTGGCATGGTTGTAAATTACTATTGTGTACTGTTGCGGGTACATGTACGTGTTTCTACTGGCATGGTTGTAAATTACTATTGTGTACTGTTGCGGGTACATGCACGTGTTTCTACTGGCATGGTTGTAAATTACTATTGTGTACTGTTGCGGGTACATGTACGTGTTTCTACTGGCATGGTTGTAAATTACTATTGTGTACTGTTGCGGGTACATGCACGTGTTTCTACTGGCATGGTTGTAAATTACTATTGTGTACTGTTGCGGGTACATGTACGTGTTTCTACTGGCATGGTTGTAAATTACTATTGTGTACTGTTGCGGGTACATGTACGTGTTTCTACTGGCATGGTTGTAAATTACTATTGTGTACTGTTGCGGGTACATGTACGTGTTTCTACTGGCATGGTTGTAAATTACTATTGTGTACTGTTGCGGGTACATGTACGTGTTTCTACTGGCATGGTTGTAAATTACTATTGTGTACTGTTGCGGGTACATGTACGTGTTTCTACTGGCATGGTTGTAAATTACTATTGTGTACTGTTGCGGGTACAATGTACGTGTTTCTACTGGCATGGTTGTAAATTACTATTGTGTACTGTTGCGGGTACATGTACGTGTTTCTACTGGCATGGTTGTAAATTACTATTGTGTACTGTTGCGGGTACATGTACGTGTTTCTACTGGCATGGTTGTAAATTACTATTGTGTACTGTTGCGGGTACATGTACGTGTTTCTACTGGCATGGTTGTAAATTACTATTGTGTACTGTTGCGGGTACATGTACGTGTTTCTACTGGCATGGTTGTAAATTACTATTGTGTACTGTTGCGGGTACATGTACGTGTTTCTACTGGCATGGTTGTAAATTACTATTGTGTACTGTTGCGGGTACATGTACGTGTTTCTACTGGCATGGTTGTAAATTACTATTGTGTACTGTTGCGGGTACATGTACGTGTTTCTACTGGCATGGTTGTAAATTACTATTGTGTACTGTTGCGGGTACATGTACGTGTTTCTACATGGAATGGTTGTAAATTACTATTGTGTACTGTTGCGGGTACATGTACGTGTTTCTACTGGCATGGTTGTAACTTACTATTGTGTACTGTTGCGGGTACATGCACGTGTTTCTACTGGCATGGTTGTAAATTACTATTGTGTACTGTTGCGGGTACATGTACGTGTTTCTACTGGCATGGTTGTAAATTACTATTGTGTACTGTTGCGGGTACATGTACGTGTTTCTACTGGCATGGTTGTAAATTACTATTGTGTACTGTTGCGGGTACATGTACGTGTTTCTACTGGCATGGTTGTAAATTACTATTGTGTACTGTTGCGGGTACATGTACGTGTTTCTACTGGCATGGTTGTAAATTACTATTGTGTACTGTTGCGGGTACATGTACGTGTTTCTACTGGCATGGTTGTAAATTACTATTGTGTACTGTTGCGGGTACATGTACGTGTTTCTACTGGCATGGTTGTAAATTACTATTGTGTACTGTTGCGGGTACATGTACGTGTTTCTACTGGCATGGTTGTAAATTACTATTGTGTACTGTTGCGGGTACATGTACGTGTTTCTACTGGCATGGTTGTAAATTACTATTGTGTACTGTTGCGGGTACATGTACGTGTTTCTACTGGCATGGTTGTAAATTACTATTGTGTACTGTTGCGGGTACATGTACGTGTTTCTACTGGCATGGTTGTAAATTACTATTGTGTACTGTTGCGGGTACATGTACGTGTTTCTACTGGCATGGTTGTAAATTACTATTGTGTACTGTTGCGGGTACATGTACGTGTTTCTACTGGCATGGTTGTAAATTACTATTGTGTACTGTTGCGGGTACATGTACGTGTTTCTACTGGCATGGTTGTAAATTACTATTGTGTACTGTTGCGGGTACATGCACGTGTTTCTACTGGCATGGTTGTAAATTACTATTGTGTACTGTTGCGGGTACATGTACGTGTTTCTACTGCTATGGTTGTAAATTACTATTGTGTACTGTTGCGGGTACATGTACGTGTTTCTGGCATGGTTGTAAATTACTATTGTGTACTGTTGCGGGTACATGTACGTGTTTCTACTGGCATGGTTTGTAAATTACTATTGTGTACTGTTGCGGGTACATGTACGTGTTTCTACTGGCATGGTTGTAAATTACTATTGTGTACTGTTGCGGGTACATGTACGTGTTTCTACTGGCATGGTTGTAAATTACTATTGTGTACTGTTGCGGGTACATGTACGTGTTTCTACTGCTATGGTTGTAACTTACTATTGTGTACTGTTGCGGGTACATGTACGTGTTTCTACTGGCATGGTTGTAAATTACTATTGTGTACTGTTGCGGGTACATGTACGTGTTTCTACTGGCATGGTTGTAAATTACTATTGTGTACTGTTGCGGGTACATGTACGTGTTTCTACTGGCATGGTTGTAAATTACTATTGTGTACTGTTGCGGGTACATGTACGTGTTTCTACTGGCATGGTTGTAAATTACTATTGTGTACTGTTGCGGGTACAATGCACGTGTTTCTACTGGCATGGTTGTAAATTACTATTGTGTACTGTTGCGGGTACATGTACGTGTTTCTACTGGCATGGTTGTAAATTACTATTGTGTACTGTTGCGGGTACATGTACGTGTTTCTACGTGGTTTCTTACTATTGTGTACTGTTGCGGGTACATGTACGTGTTTCTACTGGCATGGTTGTAAATTACTATTGTGTACTGTTGCGGGTACATGTACGTGTTTCTACTGGCATGGTTGTAAATTACTATTGTGTACTGTTGCGGGTACATGTACGTGTTTCTACTGGCATGGTTGTAAATTACTATTGTGTACTGTTGCGGGTACATGTACGTGTTTCTACTGGCATGGTTGTAATGGTTGTAACTTACTATTGTGTACTGTTGCGGGTACATGTACGTGTTTCTACTGGCATGGTTGTAAATTACTATTGTGTACTGTTGCGGGTACATGTACGTGTTTCTACTGGCATGGTTGTAAATTACTATTGTGTACTGTTGCGGGTACATGTACGTGTTTCTACTGGCATGGTTGTAAATTACTATTGTGTACTGTTGCGGGTACATGCTACTGGCATGGTTGTAAATTACTATTGTGTACTGTTGCGGGTACATGTACGTGTTTCTACTGGCATGGTTGTAAATTACTATTGTGTACTGTTGCGGGTACATGTACGTGTTTCTACTGGCATGGTTGTAAATTACTATTGTGTACTGTTGCGGGTACTGTACGTTTTCTACTGTGTAAATTACTATTGTGTACTGTTGCGGGTACATGTACGTGTTTCTACTGGCATGGTTGTAAATTACTATTGTGCGGGTACGTGTTTCTACTGCGGTTGTACATGTATTGTGTACTGTTGCGGGTACTGTACGTGGCTACTGGTGGTTGTAAATTACTATTGTGTACTGTTGCGGGTACATGTACGTGTTTCTACTGGCATGGTTGTAAATTACTATTGTGTACTGTTGCGGGTACATGTACGTGTTTCTACTGGCATGGTTGTAAATTACTATTGTGTACTGTTGCGGGTACATGTACGTGTTT
>JAUJYZ010000290.1:0-268811 GCA_033675265.1 Actinostola sp. cb2023 | reverse complement strand
AAAATTACTGCACCGTGAAAGACACTAGAATCAGTCTCACAGGTCTCCACAGGACCAGCACCTTCAAGAAGTGACACTGCTGTTCCAAAGCCACAGGACAGCTCGCAAAATACCGAGACCCATTTATAACTAGTTTGGATTTATTACGTTTATATTTTCTATATTTCTATATATTTTCCCAAAAAAATCCGGTCCATCCGCCGGGTCCATCCACCAGGTCCATCCGCAGGGTCCATCCGCAGGGTCGATCCACCAGGTCCATCCGCCAGGTCCATCCGCAGGGTCCATCCGCGTTTTACAGCGACCCAGAGAATGTTGTGAGCGGATTTTACTATTCCCCATAAACGACGTCACAAACAAAAAGATCTGAGCCGACGGTAAAACGGCAAAATGGCGGATGATATTCCATATCGAACGTAAATTATGTTGATATCTAAGAAAGATTTACAAAAATTAATACTCAAGTAATGCTAATATAAGACATATCTAACTTTTTTGAGAAAATAAATTTTGCCTTCAGTTCCCCTTTAAGAAACAGTTTCTTAAAGGGGGAGGTGTGACAGAATAAACATTGACTTTGAATTCCTTAACATAAGTACATTGAATGGTTAATTTAAGACCTTTTGTTCGTAAAAGTTCAATTTATTCAAATAGACTGAGGTTATGTAACCTTTACAATGTTACATTGTATTAATGTTCGTATATATACGCCCTTCTTGAGTTGATTATTCAGTCGCAGTAAAGTCTCAGAAGAGTCAGTGCGAAGTTTCAGAAGTCTAAGACGTTCTAGAAGAACGTAAAAAGCCATTTGCAGCGGAATAGCGCTATCAACGATAGAAGTAAGCAGGGAGCTTCGAAGGAACTCTGAAGGTAAAACGACTGAAGCGGGCGAAAGCGACCACAAATACTATTAAAATACAAGAGAAAGGAAACACTCAAAAAGAAGACTGACGACTTGGTTTCAAACTTACAAGAAGACTGCAAACTTACAAGGAAACGTACAAGGAGACTGCCAGGTCGAGCTGGGGCGGCATCCCATGTGTTCGGTAACATACTGTTTTTGTTCTAGATATTTTTTTAAAAGATTCTACAGTGGTAGCTCTGCTTGTGATATAACCTCTCTGTTTGCCTTACGAAATATGGTAAACTGGAGAAATGTTGTGTCTGACCCACACAATAGACCAGATCAGTACAAACGCTTTATCAATTTGGTGGTGGATGCTGATATCATAGCAGCAGCAATGCATTTCTTTGGAATGGAAAGTAGAGATGTTTTTCTACAAAGTATCCATTTAATGAATCAGATAGTAAGTTATTGAACGGAACATAAATCTTAATTATATTGTTGAAAATCATAATTGGACACGTAGCCAACTCGAGATAAAGGGGCGATTTTTTCAACATTTTGATTTCAAAACAAGAAAAGATCGACGTTAGGACTTCAATTTACGTATATAGAATATAACTTACGGTTATTTCACAGCTGCTTAGGATTTCCAGAAAAACAGGAGACTTTAGATCCTTCAAAATATCCAAGATGGACTGATCGTAGGAGAATAAACAAATCCTCCTTTCCGTCATTTTCTCAGGAAAACTTATATGTGCCAGCACGACATTCGCTTCTAAACACGGACAGCTTTCCAGGGAAACTTTTACGGTGCATTCTTCGTCGATACAATGAAGAAATATATGTTTTTTCCCTTGAAAACACTGTGCCTCTCGAGTCCCTACCTCCAAGAAATCCATGAACGAATGAAGTGGTCATGTGACACGAAAAATTGATAATATAGTTCATTCGCAAAGGATTATGGGATAGGTAGCGCATCCTCCTTGGTAGAAGGGTTGGTCTAACTCTTGATGTAGTTACTTTTGAAAACGAAGGTGCCTCATTGGAGATATTTTCACTGCAATATTGTCAAATTTACACTATTGAAAAATGTTGTGTGACATAGGTAATGATTGACATCTGTCAATCAACTTTCCGCGCTTGTGTTATCATACAAAGTCGTGGCGCCTTGTCAATTATATTGTCACTTGTATCTTTCAATCAACTTCGAATCAGTGTTCAAGCAAGTTTAAACGCTTTAGCTTTCAAAGTTGAAAGACTTCTCAGTGGAAAATGTCAACGAAATGTATGTTGGTGCTTTCGTTGATTATTCTAAATTGTAAGTCAAATGTTATGATGTTGTTTATAGTCTGCATTGTGATATGTACATGTACAGACATGTACATCGTACGATGTGACATCGATGGTCAAAACTTTTCAAAGATATCAGTGCTTCTGCTATAAGTCAACAAAAGGCATACAATTACTCACATAAAAGAAGAAAAGAAACTATTGGGTGAGCAGGAAAGAGGCTTACCTTTATAGTACTTTTCAAGGAAATATTTGAATAATTACTGAAAAAACGAGGGGGTTGGTCTAACTCCCCCGAAAATGGATTAAAATCGGAGCTACTTTGGCTTGATGAGTTTTCAGGTGAGGCCTTTATTTTGGTTGAGTTTCATTGAAATCGGAGAGATGGCAAGTATCATCCCTGCCTTGTCCTATGACGGATGCTCTCTTAAGGATATGGTATACGTTTGTGCGGTCTCAGAACTCGAATAAATGAAGAAAAGTTATGTTTTGTGGGTTAAGTAACATGGGTTTCCTGTGGTGTGTGTCAATTTCATACTGCTGCTGTAAAGAAAATTTGATAGAGGCCAAACATTTTATTCCTGATATTATTAGTAGAAGGCAAGGAGGATGCGCTACCTATCCACACTAATGCTTTGCGAGCGCGCTTTAGGGCGAACTGATTAACTCGATAATAATAATAATAATAATAATTTATTAATTTATATTGCGCACTTTTCATAAAATGATCAAGTGCGCATTACAATAACTATAACTAATTACAAAAATGTACATAGTCGAGGCGGATTTGATACTCATGTTTGTTTGGAGTTTTCGAGGAGATTTCTGTTCGAATGGCCATGCAAAGGTAAGGAAATGGTTTTCTAATACTTACTTTATGTTCACTATAAATATTAGCTTCAGAGTTGCTTTTGTAAAGGTTATTTTTATTTTTTAAAATTTATCGACATTTTATGAATTTTTTGAGCGCTTCGAAAATGCTCAAGTAGCTATCAGAAAACATCAAAAGTCCTTGTTGAAAATGAAATCATTTGAGAAAATACCCCTTTTTCTTTAAATATGAATACATTTTGTTTCTTATTCTTGCAAAGGTCCCCTAAGGTCCCCTCGTTTAAGCCCAGAACAAAAGCCATGAATTTTGCCTTTTTTATGGTCGAGCGACTCTTAAACAATAACAAATCTCATATGGCTTCGTTCGTACACATACATCAGGGCGCTATAATAGCGCCCTGCATACATGTATGTTGACTGATATTATTGTCTTAGAAGCTCCTGAACATTAAGAATGTGTTCTTTCTATTTTATATTTTTTAGAAACACCATGACTACAGGAATCACTCCCCACGACAGGAAAGAGAACAAGCCAGCAGCTGAGCGAGAATCGTCTCGGAGATCTCTTGCATTTCAACAGAGAGATCCAGAAGCTATACAAGTGAGTCTTTGATTATCATTTTAACCTTTTATTTTGTCTATTTATTTTTGTTTTAATAAATATATTTGCCACAGATATATATATATAAGTTTACGCGTAAGTTTATATGGTACAATTTAATTATTAAATCATGTACACGTATACGCAGGTGGTTGGCTCTCCATCTTCATCTGACCCAAGTGCAAGTAGGACTTCTTCATTTAGAGCAGTTATTCAACGCACATTTCGTATTGGGAGATCTCCTGGCAAACTTTTAAAGGGTCCAAGAAGAAATTGTTCAAAGGCTGAAGATTGTGCTCTCATTCAGTATGTTGCACTGTATAAAGATCAACAGCATTCAGAAGCAGAGTGGCCTTCTATGAAAACTGAACAAGGGCAAATACACAAGTATTGGGTTGAAGCAGCAAAATACATTCAGGCTACTGCTGGAGTACCTCATATCCGTTCAGGTGAATAAATTAGTTTTCATTGTAACGATATGTGAAAAACTCAATGTTCTGTTCAAAACACTGGCTAGCTAGAGTATATACATGTACTTACATGTACAATGTATGTATTTCATTACAGCTCAGTCAGTACGCCAGAGAGTAGTTAATCGTCTCAGGACTAAGTACAAGACTGTTGCTGAAGCAGAAGACGCACATGGACTTACTGCAGAATTCTACCTAGGAGAGGAACACGACAAAGAGAATGTAGATGTGCCTCCAGACCAGCCAAAGATATGTCAAGCTTGCTTGAGTGGTGTCCCCCCTATCATTATCAAACAAATTGAAAAACTGACTGAAAATCAGCTTGTTGTCTTGCATTCTAAGTTACTACAAAAAGTCTCTAATCAGTGCCTTAATAAGCTGCTACTGAGTATAATATCTAAACTCACAAGTAGTAATGATATATCCTTGTGTGACATCAATAATTCACTCCTTGCCCTGATGAAAAAAAGATCAACCAAGGATGTACTGCATATTGTTGACAATCCTGTGAGTGATGTAGCTTCCAAAATAGGAGTAACTTGGAATATGAATGGACTAGTTGGAACAGCTTGCAGGGCAATGCATGAGCTACAAGAGAGGTTGTGATTGAAGTCACTGGAAACATTGAAAGTCAAGAGTTCAGACGGACCCTCAACACAGAGCTTGGATATCCTGAACACCCCAGAGCAGCAACAACTGATGATGTAGAGTGTTTTTTGGGGATAACACACAGTCACCTTGGCAATGCTTTCACTCTTAAAGTCTTCCATCAGACATGACCAAAGCTTGTAAGGTACAGTATGTGGTTCTAACTATGAACGGTTCTAATTGTGAACACTGGGTACCAGAGGCTATCATTTTATCTCTTTCTAAACTCTACGAGAGCGCCTACGACTCGAGAGAGATAAAATAATAGCATCTGGTAACCAGGGTACACATTAACTGAACAGTGTTCACAATTAGAACCACATACTGTACATACCGGTATATCAAAGTAACTTTTATTTATGGCATACATGTAGGATGAAATATGTACTTACATTGTAAGTACTGTATATTGGCAGTCTGAACATTCATTGCTTATATTGCAATACCCAAAGCCTATTGGTCAGTAGTGCAAGCTGGGAGACATTTGTTGAGAATGTTTTTAATTTGTTGGCACAGGTATTAATTGTATTATGGATTAATTGTATTTGCCGTCACAGTTGATATATCTTTTGTTTCAGAGAGTTTTCTAAACGCCTCAATGCCAACCTGCCATTTTATTATTGGACAGCCAATGAGCGCTACAGAGAAGATCCACTTGATAACTTTGATGTCAGACCTGATGATGATGATGATGATGATGATGACGATGATGGTGATGATGGTGCAGGTGGACAGGCCAACAGAAATACCTTGCGCCTTCACAGGGTACGAAGAAACCAGAGAGAGAGTCTGGCCCAATTTGTGTCTGGTAGAGCATTTCTACCAGCCAGGAATGCCAGAACTATTAGACAGGAACATCACCGTCCCAGGGCTGGTGTACCACCTCCATCTGGTTTCTTGTTCCCAATTGAGGAAAATAATCAGTAAATGGACTGTCACCAATTATTGAATAAACAATTTATTGAATTAATCATATCAGCTACTTATAGCAAACATAATAAATTAGTTTAATTAAATAATATATTATTGGTTGTCATGTGATGTCAAAAACTGGCATCTTCTACATACATGTACATGTCGGTAAAAAAACAAATAATGTTCAATTTGACAAAGTTACTTGATTCATGTTATTAGTGAAATCACTCTACCTTTATGTGTATAATTAGATGGGATCATTGTATTTGTAATTGGGATTAGTTGGTAGCCAGTTGTTATACTTGGTGATTAAAATTACTGGACAATACAACCAATCATTCAAATCTGGTATGTACTTATGACTGATAAACTTAAATTGTACACTTTGAATTTCATTGCCTAGCATTGCAGTTTTCAATTTCTTTATTTTTTGCCTTGCAATATAACCCACACGTTGCCATTTATTAGCAATGAAAGATTCTACAATCATAGCATTTTTATCCCTAGGGTTGGTGGGTTCTGAAGTGACTCTGATTTGAATTTCCTCATTATTAATTTCCTTATTCTTGCATTCTCTCAGTGCCTTCTGGCAATCTTCATGATAACTACTGCCTTTTAATGCAAAATGTTCACTAAATAACTGCCTTGCCTGTTGTTCATATTCAATATTATCATCATCATCAATATCTAAATCTATTAGGGCCTCCATACATGAATCATCATCTACATCACTAGCATCAGATACTTATTCTCTAGCTGGTTGCTGTACTTAATTGGTCTGTGTGTTCAGTATTACAGTTCCAGGAGGATTAGACCCAGTACAGTTGCAATTACATTTCTCTAAATCTAGCCATGGTACATGCCTTAGTTCCTCGTCATCTTCACCTTCGTAATCAAGGATTGGCTTGACATTATGAGATAGAACACTTAGGATGACATCGAAATCAAATATTATTGCCTTCTGTCTTTGTTCCACCTAATATCAAAACCATGGAGCAAGTTAGTATTATATTATAGCTAAGTTCAGAGAATATTTGAGGGTAACATATTAATAATGGAAACTGAACAGCTATCTTCACAGATAGTAAGTTATTGAACGGAACATAAATCTTAATTATATTGTTGAAAAAATCATAATTGGACACGTAGCCAACTCGAGATAAAGGGGCGATTTTTTCAACATTTTGATTTCAAAACAAGAAAAGATCGACGTTAGGACTTCAATTTACGTATATAGAATATAACTTACGGTTATTTCACAGCTGCTTAGGATTTCCAGAAAAACAGGAGACTTTAGATCCTTCAAAATATCCAAGATGGACTGATCGTAGGAGAATAAACAAATCCTCCTTTCCGTCATTTTCTCAGGAAAACTTATATGTGCCAGCACGACATTCGCTTCTAAACACGGACAGCTTTCCAGGGAAACTTTTACGGTGCATTCTTCGTCGATACAATGAAGAAATATATGTTTTTTTTCCCCTTGAAAACACTGTGCCTCTCGAGTCCCTACCTCCAAGAAATCCATGAACGAATGAAGTGGTCACGTGACACGAAAAATTGATAATATAGTTCATTCGCAAAGGATTATGGGATAGGTAGCGCATCCTCCTTGGTAGAAGGGTTGGTCTAACTCTTGATGTAGTTACTTTTGAAAACGAAGGTGCCTCATTGGAGATATTTTCACTGCAATATTGTCAAATTTACACTATTGAAAAATGTTGTGTGACATAGGTAATGATTGACAGCTGTCAATCAACTTTCCGCGCTTGTGTTATCATACAAAGTCGTGGCGCCTTGTCAATTATATTGTCACTTGTATCTTTCAATCAACTTCGAATCAGTGTTCAAGCAAGTTTAAACGCTTTAGCTTTCAAAGTTGAAAGACTTCTCAGTGGAAAATGTCAACGAAATGTATGTTGGTGCTTTCGTTGATTATTCTAAATTGTAAGTCAAATGTTATGATGTTGTTTATAGTCTGCATTGTGATATGTACATGTACAGACATGTACATCGTACGATGTGACATCGATGGTCAAAACTTTTCAAAGATATCAGTGCTTCTGCTATAAGTCAACAAAAGGCATACAATTACTCACATAAAAGAAGAAAAGAAACTATTGGGTGAGCAGGAAAGAGGCTTACCTTTATAGTACTTTTCAAGGAAATATTTGAATAATTACTGAAAAAACGAGGGGGTTGGTCTAACTCCCCCGGAAATGGATTAAAATCGGAGCTACTTTGGCTTGATGAGTTTTCAGGTGAGGCCTTTATTTTGGTTGAGTTTCATTGAAATCGGAGAGATGGCAAGTATCATCCCTGCCTTGTCCTATGACGGATGCTCTCTTAAGGATATGGTATACGTTTGTGCGGTCTCAGAACTCGAATAAATGAAGAAAAGTTATGTTTTGTGGGTTAAGTAACATGGGTTTCCTGTGGTGTGTGTCAATTTCATACTGCTGCTGTAAAGAAAATTTGATAGAGGCCAAACATTTTATTCCTGATATTATTAGTAGAAGGCAAGGAGGATGCGCTACCTATCCCACTAATGCTTTGCGAGCGCGCTTTAGGGCGAACTGATTAACTCGATAATAATAATAATAATAATAATTTATTAATTTATATTGCGCACTTTCATAAAATGATCAAGTGCGCATTACAATAACTATAACTAATTACAAAAATGTACATAGTCGAGGCGGATTTGATACTCATGTTTGTTTGGAGTTTTCGAGGAGATTTCTGTTCGAATGGCCATGCAAAGGTAAGGAAATGGTTTTCTAATACTTACTTTATGTTCACTATAAATATTAGCTTCAGAGTTGCTTTTGTAAAGGTTATTTTTATTTTTAAAAATTTATCGACATTTTATGAATTTTTTGAGCGCTTCGAAAATGCTCAAGTAGCTATCAGAAAACATCAAAAGTCCTTGTTGAAAATGAAATCATTTGAGAAAATACCCCGTTTTCTTTAAATATGAATACATTTTGTTTCTTATTCTTGCAAAGGTCCCCTAAGGTCCCCTCGTTTAAGCCCAGAACAAAAGCCATGAATTTTGCCTTTTTTATGGTCGAGCGACTCTTAAACAATAACAAATCTCATATGGCTTCGTTCGTACACATACATCAGGGCGCTATAATAGCGCCCTGCATACATGTATGTTGACTGATATTATTGTCTTAGAAGCTCCTGAACATTAAGAATGTGTTCTTTCTATTTTATATTTTTTAGAAACACCACGACTACAGGAATCACTCCCCACGACAGGAAAGAGAACAAGCCAGCAGCTGAGCGAGAATCGTCTCGGAGATCTCTTGCATTTCAACAGAGAGATCCAGAAGCTATACAAGTGAGTCTTTGATTATCATTTTAACCTTTTATTTTGTCTATTTATTTTTGTTTTTAATAAATATATTTGCCACAGATATATATATATAAGTTTACGCGTAAGTTTATATGGTACAATTTAATTATTAAATCATGTACACGTATACGCAGGTGGTTGGCTCTCCATCTTCATCTGACCCAAGTGCAAGTAGGACTTCTTCATTTAGAGCAGTTATTCAACGCACATTTCGTATTGGGAGATCTCCTGGCAAACTTTTAAAGGGTCCAAGAAGAAATTGTTCAAAGGCTGAAGATTGTGCTCTCATTCAGTATGTTGCACTGTATAAAGATCAACAGCATTCAGAAGCAGAGTGGCCTTCTATGAAAACTGAACAAGGGCAAATACACAAGTATTGGGTTGAAGCAGCAAAATACATTCAGGCTACTGCTGGAGTACCTCATATCCGTTCAGGTGAATAAATTAGTTTTCATTGTAACGATATGTGAAAAACTCAATGTTCTGTTCAAAACACTGGCTAGCTAGAGTATATACATGTACTTACATGTACAATGTATGTATTTCATTACAGCTCAGTCAGTACGCCAGAGAGTAGTTAATCGTCTCAGGACTAAGTACAAGACTGTTGCTGAAGCAGAAGACGCACATGGACTTACTGCAGAATTCTACCTAGGAGAGGAACACGACAAAGAGAATGTAGATGTGCCTCCAGACCAGCCAAAGATATGTCAAGCTTGCTTGAGTGGTGTCCCCCCTATCATTATCAAACAAATTGAAAAACTGACTGAAAATCAGCTTGTTGTCTTGCATTCTAAGTTACTACAAAAAGTCTCTAATCAGTGCCTTAATAAGCTGCTACTGAGTATAATATCTAAACTCACAAGTAGTAATGATATATCCTTGTGTGACATCAATAATTCACTCCTTGCCCTGATGAAAAAAAGATCAACCAAGGATGTACTGCATATTGTTGACAATCCTGTGAGTGATGTAGCTTCCAAAATAGGAGTAACTTGGAATATGAATGGACTAGTTGGAACAGCTTGCAGGGCAATGCATGAGCTACAAGAGAGGTTGTGATTGAAGTCACTGGAAACATTGAAAGTCAAGAGTTCAGACGGACCCTCAACACAGAGCTTGGATATCCTGAACACCCCAGAGCAGCAACAACTGATGATGTAGAGTGTTTTTTGGGGATAACACACAGTCACCTTGGCAATGCTTTCACTCTTAAAGTCTTCCATCAGACATGACCAAAGCTTGTAAGGTACAGTATGTGGTTCTAACTATGAACGGTTCTAATTGTGAACACTGGGTACCAGAGGCTATCATTTTATCTCTTTCTAAACTCTACGAGAGCGCCTACGACTCGAGAGAGATAAAATAATAGCATCTGGTAACCAGGGTACACATTAACTGAACAGTGTTCACAATTAGAACCACATACTGTACATACCGGTATATCAAAGTAACTTTTATTTATGGCATACATGTAGGATGAAATATGTACTTACATTGTAAGTACTGTATATTGGCAGTCTGAACATTCATTGCTTATATTGCAATACCCAAAGCCTATTGGTCAGTAGTGCAAGCTGGGAGACATTTGTTGAGAATGTTTTTAATTTGTTGGCACAGGTATTAATTGTATTATGGATTAATTGTATTTGCCGTCACAGTTGATATATCTTTTGTTTCAGAGAGTTTTCTAAACGCCTCAATGCCAACCTGCCATTTTATTATTGGACAGCCAATGAGCGCTACAGAGAAGATCCACTTGATAACTTTGATGTCAGACCTGATGATGATGATGATGATGATGATGACGATGATGGTGATGATGGTGCAGGTGGACAGGCCAACAGAAATACCTTGCGCCTTCACAGGGTACGAAGAAACCAGAGAGAGAGTCTGGCCCAATTTGTGTCTGGTAGAGCATTTCTACCAGCCAGGAATGCCAGAACTATTAGACAGGAACATCACCGTCCCAGGGCTGGTGTACCACCTCCATCTGGTTTCTTGTTCCCAATTGAGGAAAATAATCAGTAAATGGACTGTCACCAATTATTGAATAAACAATTTATTGAATTAATCATATCAGCTACTTATAGCAAACATAATAAATTAGTTTAATTAAATAATATATTATTGGTTGTCATGTGATGTCAAAAACTGGCATCTTCTACATACATGTACATGTCGGTAAAAAAACAAATAATGTTCAATTTGACAAAGTTACTTGATTCATGTTATTAGTGAAATCACTCTACCTTTATGTGTATAATAATTAGATGGGATCATTGTATTTGTAATTGGGATTAGTTGGTAGCCAGTTGTTATACTTGGTGATTAAAATTACTGGACAATACAACCAATCATTCAAATCTGGTATGTACTTATGACTGATAAACTTAAATTGTACACTTTGAATTTCATTGCCTAGCATTGCAGTTTTCAATTTCTTTATTTTTTGCCTTGCAATATAACCCACACGTTGCCATTTATTAGCAATGAAAGATTCTACAATCATAGCATTTTTATCCCTAGGGTTGGTGGGTTCTGAAGTGACTCTGATTTGAATTTCCTCATTATTAATTTCCTTATTCTTGCATTCTCTCAGTGCCTTCTGGCAATCTTCATGATAACTACTGCCTTTTAATGCAAAATGTTCACTAAATAACTGCCTTGCCTGTTGTTCATATTCAATATTATCATCATCATCAATATCTAAATCTATTAGGGCCTCCATACATGAATCATCATCTACATCACTAGCATCAGATACTTATTCTCTAGCTGGTTGCTGTACTTAATTGGTCTGTGTGTTCAGTATTACAGTTCCAGGAGGATTAGACCCAGTACAGTTGCAATTACATTTCTCTAAATCTAGCCATGGTACATGCCTTAGTTCCTCGTCATCTTCACCTTCGTAATCAAGGATTGGCTTGACATTATGAGATAGAACACTTAGGATGACATCGAAATCAAATATTATTGCCTTCTGTCTTTGTTCCACCTAATATCAAAACCATGGAGCAAGTTAGTATTATATTATAGCTAAGTTCAGAGAATATTTGAGGGTAACATATTAATAATGGAAACTGAACAGCTATCTTCACAGATAGTAAGTTATTGAACGGAACATAAATCTTAATTATATTGTTGAAAATCATAATTGGACACGTAGCCAACTCGAGATAAAGGGGCGATTTTTTCAACATTTTGATTTCAAAACAAGAAAAGATCGACGTTAGGACTTCAATTTACGTATATAGAATATAACTTACGGTTATTTCACAGCTGCTTAGGATTTCCAGAAAAACAGGAGACTTTAGATCCTTCAAAATATCCAAGATGGACTGATCGTAGGAGAATAAACAAATCCTCCTTTCCGTCATTTTCTCAGGAAAACTTATATGTGCCAGCACGACATTCGCTTCTAAACACGGACAGCTTTCCAGGGAAACTTTTACGGTGCATTCTTCGTCGATACAATGAAGAAATATATGTTTTTTCCCTTGAAAACACTGTGCCTCTCGAGTCCCTACCTCCAAGAAATCCATGAACGAATGAAGTGGTCACGTGACACGAAAAATTGATAATATAGTTCATTCGCAAAGGATTATGGGATAGGTAGCGCATCCTCCTTGGTAGAAGGGTTGGTCTAACTCTTGATGTAGTTACTTTTGAAAACGAAGGTGCCTCATTGGAGATATTTTCACTGCAATATTGTCAAATTTACACTATTGAAAAATGTTGTGTGACATAGGTAATGATTGACAGCTGTCAATCAACTTTCCGCGCTTGTGTTATCATACAAAGTCGTGGCGCCTTGTCAATTATATTGTCACTTGTATCTTTCAATCAACTTCGAATCAGTGTTCAAGCAAGTTTAAACGCTTTAGCTTTCAAAGTTGAAAGACTTCTCAGTGGAAAATGTCAACGAAATGTATGTTGGTGCTTTCGTTGATTATTCTAAATTGTAAGTCAAATGTTATGATGTTGTTTATAGTCTGCATTGTGATATGTACATGTACAGACATGTACATCGTACGATGTGACATCGATGGTCAAAACTTTTCAAAGATATCAGTGCTTCTGCTATAAGTCAACAAAAGGCATACAATTACTCACATAAAAGAAGAAAAGAAACTATTGGGTGAGCAGGAAAGAGGCTTACCTTTATAGTACTTTTCAAGGAAATATTTGAATAATTACTGAAAAAACGAGGGGGTTGGTCTAACTCCCCCGGAAATGGATTAAAATCGGAGCTACTTTGGCTTGATGAGTTTTCAGGTGAGGCCTTTATTTTGGTTGAGTTTCATTGAAATCGGAGAGATGGCAAGTATCATCCCTGCCTTGTCCTATGACGGATGCTCTCTTAAGGATATGGTATACGTTTGTGCGGTCTCAGAACTCGAATAAATGAAGAAAAGTTATGTTTTGTGGGTTAAGTAACATGGGTTTCCTGTGGTGTGTGTCAATTTCATACTGCTGCTGTAAAGAAAATTTGATAGAGGCCAAACATTTTATTCCTGATATTATTAGTAGAAGGCAAGGAGGATGCGCTACCTATCCCACTAATGCTTTGCGAGCGCGCTTTAGGGCGAACTGATTAACTCGATAATAATAATAATAATAATAATTTTTATTAATTTATATTGCGCACTTTTCATAAAATGATCAAGTGCGCATTACAATAACTATAACTAATTACAAAAATGTACATAGTCGAGGCGGATTTGATACTCATGTTTGTTTGGAGTTTTCGAGGAGATTTCTGTTCGAATGGCCATGCAAAGGTAAGGAAATGGTTTTCTAATACTTACTTTATGTTCACTATAAATATTAGCTTCAGAGTTGCTTTTGTAAAGGTTATTTTTATTTTTAAAATTTATCGACATTTTATGAATTTTTTGAGCGCTTCGAAAATGCTCAAGTAGCTATCAGAAAACATCAAAAGTCCTTGTTGAAAATGAAATCATTTGAGAAAATACCCCGTTTTCCTTAAAATATGAATACATTTTGTTTCTTATTCTTGCAAAGGTCCCCTAAGGTCCCCTCGTTTAAGCCCAGAACAAAAGCCATGAATTTTGCCTTTTTTATGGTCGAGCGACTCTTAAACAATAACAAATCTCATATGGCTTCGTTCGTACACATACATCAGGGCGCTATAATAGCGCCCTGCATACATGTATGTTGACTGATATTATTGTCTTAGAAGCTCCTGAACATTAAGAATGTGTTCTTTCTATTTTATATTTTTTAGAAACACCACGACTACAGGAATCACTCCCCACGACAGGAAAGAGAACAAGCCAGCAGCTGAGCGAGAATCGTCTCGGAGATCTCTTGCATTTCAACAGAGAGATCCAGAAGCTATACAAGTGAGTCTTTGATTATCATTTTAACCTTTTATTTTGTCTATTTATTTTTGTTTTAATAAATATATTTGCCACAGATATATATATATAAGTTTACGCGTAAGTTTATATGGTACAATTTAATTATTAAATCATGTACACGTATACGCAGGTGGTTGGCTCTCCATCTTCATCTGACCCAAGTGCAAGTAGGACTTCTTCATTTAGAGCAGTTATTCAACGCACATTTCGTATTGGGAGATCTCCTGGCAAACTTTTAAAGGGTCCAAGAAGAAATTGTTCAAAGGCTGAAGATTGTGCTCTCATTCAGTATGTTGCACTGTATAAAGATCAACAGCATTCAGAAGCAGAGTGGCCTTCTATGAAAACTGAACAAGGGCAAATACACAAGTATTGGGTTGAAGCAGCAAAATACATTCAGGCTACTGCTGGAGTACCTCATATCCGTTCAGGTGAATAAATTAGTTTTCATTGTAACGATATGTGAAAAACTCAATGTTCTGTTCAAAACACTGGCTAGCTAGAGTATATACATGTACTTACATGTACAATGTATGTATTTCATTACAGCTCAGTCAGTACGCCAGAGAGTAGTTAATCGTCTCAGGACTAAGTACAAGACTGTTGCTGAAGCAGAAGACGCACATGGACTTACTGCAGAATTCTACCTAGGAGAGGAACACGACAAAGAGAATGTAGATGTGCCTCCAGACCAGCCAAAGATATGTCAAGCTTGCTTGAGTGGTGTCCCCCCTATCATTATCAAACAAATTGAAAAACTGACTGAAAATCAGCTTGTTGTCTTGCATTCTAAGTTACTACAAAAAGTCTCTAATCAGTGCCTTAATAAGCTGCTACTGAGTATAATATCTAAACTCACAAGTAGTAATGATATATCCTTGTGGTGACATCAATAATTCACTCCTTGCCCTGATGAAAAAAAGATCAACCAAGGATGTACTGCATATTGTTGACAATCCTGTGAGTGATGTAGCTTCCAAAATAGGAGTAACTTGGAATATGAATGGACTAGTTGGAACAGCTTGCAGGGCAATGCATGAGCTACAAGAGAGGTTGTGATTGAAGTCACTGGAAACATTGAAAGTCAAGAGTTCAGACGGACCCTCAACACAGAGCTTGGATATCCTGAACACCCCAGAGCAGCAACAACTGATGATGTAGAGTGTTTTTTGGGGATAACACACAGTCACCTTGGCAATGCTTTCACTCTTAAAGTCTTCCATCAGACATGACCAAAGCTTGTAAGGTACAGTATGTGGTTCTAACTATGAACGGTTCTAATTGTGAACACTGGGTACCAGAGGCTATCATTTTATCTCTTTCTAAACTCTACGAGAGCGCCTACGACTCGAGAGAGATAAAATAATAGCATCTGGTAACCAGGGTACACATTAACTGAACAGTGTTCACAATTAGAACCACATACTGTACATACCGGTATATCAAAGTAACTTTTATTTATGGCATACATGTAGGATGAAATATGTACTTACATTGTAAGTACTGTATATTGGCAGTCTGAACATTCATTGCTTATATTGCAATACCCAAAGCCTATTGGTCAGTAGTGCAAGCTGGGAGACATTTGTTGAGAATGTTTTTAATTTGTTGGCACAGGTATTAATTGTATTATGGATTAATTGTATTTGCCGTCACAGTTGATATATCTTTTGTTTCAGAGAGTTTTCTAAACGCCTCAATGCCAACCTGCCATTTTATTATTGGACAGCCAATGAGCGCTACAGAGAAGATCCACTTGATAACTTTGATGTCAGACCTGATGATGATGATGATGATGATGATGACGATGATGGTGATGATGGTGCAGGTGGACAGGCCAACAGAAATACCTTGCGCCTTCACAGGGTACGAAGAAACCAGAGAGAGAGTCTGGCCCAATTTGTGTCTGGTAGAGCATTTCTACCAGCCAGGAATGCCAGAACTATTAGACAGGAACATCACCGTCCCAGGGCTGGTGTACCACCTCCATCTGGTTTCTTGTTCCCAATTGAGGAAAATAATCAGTAAATGGACTGTCACCAATTATTGAATAAACAATTTATTGAATTAATCATATCAGCTACTTATAGCAAACATAATAAATTAGTTTAATTAAATAATATATTATTGGTTGTCATGTGATGTCAAAAACTGGCATCTTCTACATACATGTACATGTCGGTAAAAAAACAAATAATGTTCAATTTGACAAAGTTACTTGATTCATGTTATTAGTGAAATCACTCTACCTTTATGTGTATAATTAGATGGGATCATTGTATTTGTAATTGGGATTAGTTGGTAGCCAGTTGTTATACTTGGTGATTAAAATTACTGGACAATACAACCAATCATTCAAATCTGGTATGTACTTATGACTGATAAACTTAAATTGTACACTTTGAATTTCATTGCCTAGCATTGCAGTTTTCAATTTCTTTATTTTTTGCCTTGCAATATAACCCACACGTTGCCATTTATTAGCAATGAAAGATTCTACAATCATAGCATTTTTATCCCTAGGGTTGGTGGGTTCTGAAGTGACTCTGATTTGAATTTCCTCATTATTAATTTCCTTATTCTTGCATTCTCTCAGTGCCTTCTGGCAATCTTCATGATAACTACTGCCTTTTAATGCAAAATGTTCACTAAATAACTGCCTTGCCTGTTGTTCATATTCAATATTATCATCATCATCAATATCTAAATCTATTAGGGCCTCCATACATGAATCATCATCTACATCACTAGCATCAGATACTTATTCTCTAGCTGGTTGCTGTACTTAATTGGTCTGTGTGTTCAGTATTACAGTTCCAGGAGGATTAGACCCAGTACAGTTGCAATTACATTTCTCTAAATCTAGCCATGGTACATGCCTTAGTTCCTCGTCATCTTCACCTTCGTAATCAAGGATTGGCTTGACATTATGAGATAGAACACTTAGGATGACATCGAAATCAAATATTATTGCCTTCTGTCTTTGTTCCACCTAATATCAAAACCATGGAGCAAGTTAGTATTATATTATAGCTAAGTTCAGAGAATATTTGAGGGTAACATATTAATAATGGAAACTGAACAGCTATCTTCACAGATAGTAAGTTATTGAACGGAACATAAATCTTAATTATATTGTTGAAAATCATAATTGGACACGTAGCCAACTCGAGATAAAGGGGCGATTTTTTCAACATTTTGATTTCAAAACAAGAAAAGATCGACGTTAGGACTTCAATTTACGTATATAGAATATAACTTACCGTTATTTCACAGCTGCTTAGGATTTCCAGAAAAACAGGAGACTTTAGATCCTTCAAAATATCCAAGATGGACTGATCGTAGGAGAATAAACAAATCCTCCTTTCCGTCATTTTCTCAGGAAAACTTATATGTGCCAGCACGACATTCGCTTCTAAACACGGACAGCTTTCCAGGGAAACTTTTACGGTGCATTCTTCGTCGATACAATGAAGAAATATATGTTTTTTCCCTTGAAAACACTGTGCCTCTCGAGTCCCTACCTCCAAGAAATCCATGAACGAATGAAGTGGTCACGTGACACGAAAAATTGATAATATAGTTCATTCGCAAAGGATTATGGGATAGGTAGCGCATCCTCCTTGGTAGAAGGGTTGGTCTAACTCTTGATGTAGTTACTTTTGAAAACGAAGGTGCCTCATTGGAGATATTTTCACTGCAATATTGTCAAATTTACACTATTGAAAAATGTTGTGTGTGACATAGGTAATGATTGACAGCTGTCAATCAACTTTCCGCGCTTGTGTTATCATACAAAGTCGTGGCGCCTTGTCAATTATATTGTCACTTGTATCTTTCAATCAACTTCGAATCAGTGTTCAAGCAAGTTTAAACGCTTTAGCTTTCAAAGTTGAAAGACTTCTCAGTGGAAAATGTCAACGAAATGTATGTTGGTGCTTTCGTTGATTATTCTAAATTGTAAGTCAAATGTTATGATGTTGTTTATAGTCTGCATTGTGATATGTACATGTACAGACATGTACATCGTACGATGTGACATCGATGGTCAAAACTTTTCAAAGATATCAGTGCTTCTGCTATAAGTCAACAAAAGGCATACAATTACTCACATAAAAGAAGAAAAGAAACTATTGGGTGAGCAGGAAAGAGGCTTACCTTTATAGTACTTTTCAAGGAAATATTTGAATAATTACTGAAAAAACGAGGGGGTTGGTCTAACTCCCCCGGAAATGGATTAAAATCGGAGCTACTTTGGCTTGATGAGTTTTCAGGTGAGGCCTTTATTTTGGTTGAGTTTCATTGAAATCGGAGAGATGGCAAGTATCATCCCTGCCTTGTCCTATGACGGATGCTCTCTTAAGGATATGGTATACGTTTGTGCGGTCTCAGAACTCGAATAAATGAAGAAAAGTTATGTTTTGTGGGTTAAGTAACATGGGTTTCCTGTGGTGTGTGTCAATTTCATACTGCTGCTGTAAAGAAAATTTGATAGAGGCCAAACATTTTATTCCTGATATTATTAGTAGAAGGCAAGGAGGATGCGCTACCTATCCCACTAATGCTTTGCGAGCGCGCTTTAGGGCGAACTGATTAACTCGATAATAATAATAATAATAATAATTTATTAATTTATATTGCGCACTTTTCATAAAATGATCAAGTGCGCATTACAATAACTATAACTAATTACAAAAATGTACATAGTCGAGGCGGATTTGATACTCATGTTTGTTTGGAGTTTTCGAGGAGATTTCTGTTCGAATGGCCATGCAAAGGTAAGGAAATGGTTTTCTAATACTTACTTTATGTTCACTATAAATATTAGCTTCAGAGTTGCTTTTGTAAAGGTTATTTTTATTTTTAAAATTTATCGACATTTTATGAATTTTTTGAGCGCTTCGAAAATGCTCAAGTAGCTATCAGAAAACATCAAAAGTCCTTGTTGAAAATGAAATCATTTGAGAAAATACCCCGTTTTCCTTAAATATGAATACATTTTGTTTCTTATTCTTGCAAAGGTCCCCTAAGGTCCCCTCGTTTAAGCCCAGAACAAAAGCCATGAATTTTGCCTTTTTTATGGTCGAGCGACTCTTAAACAATAACAAATCTCATATGGCTTCGTTCGTACACATACATCAGGGCGCTATAATAGCGCCCTGCATACATGTATGTTGACTGATATTATTGTCTTAGAAGCTCCTGAACATTAAGAATGTGTTCTTTCTATTTTATATTTTTTAGAAACACCACGACTACAGGAATCACTCCCCACGACAGGAAAGAGAACAAGCCAGCAGCTGAGCGAGAATCGTCTCGGAGATCTCTTGCATTTCAACAGAGAGATCCAGAAGCTATACAAGTGAGTCTTTGATTATCATTTTAACCTTTTATTTTGTCTATTTATTTTTGTTTTAATAAATATATTTGCCACAGATATATATATATAAGTTTACGCGTAAGTTTATATGGTACAATTTAATTATTAAATCATGTACACGTATACGCAGGTGGTTGGCTCTCCATCTTCATCTGACCCAAGTGCAAGTAGGACTTCTTCATTTAGAGCAGTTATTCAACGCACATTTCGTATTGGGAGATCTCCTGGCAAACTTTTAAAGGGTCCAAGAAGAAATTGTTCAAAGGCTGAAGATTGTGCTCTCATTCAGTATGTTGCACTGTATAAAGATCAACAGCATTCAGAAGCAGAGTGGCCTTCTATGAAAACTGAACAAGGGCAAATACACAAGTATTGGGTTGAAGCAGCAAAATACATTCAGGCTACTGCTGGAGTACCTCATATCCGTTCAGGTGAATAAATTAGTTTTCATTGTAACGATATGTGAAAAACTCAATGTTCTGTTCAAAACACTGGCTAGCTAGAGTATATACATGTACTTACATGTACAATGTATGTATTTCATTACAGCTCAGTCAGTACGCCAGAGAGTAGTTAATCGTCTCAGGACTAAGTACAAGACTGTTGCTGAAGCAGAAGACGCACATGGACTTACTGCAGAATTCTACCTAGGAGAGGAACACGACAAAGAGAATGTAGATGTGCCTCCAGACCAGCCAAAGATATGTCAAGCTTGCTTGAGTGGTGTCCCCCCTATCATTATCAAACAAATTGAAAAACTGACTGAAAATCAGCTTGTTGTCTTGCATTCTAAGTTACTACAAAAAGTCTCTAATCAGTGCCTTAATAAGCTGCTACTGAGTATAATATCTAAACTCACAAGTAGTAATGATATATCCTTGTGTGACATCAATAATTCACTCCTTGCCCTGATGAAAAAAAGATCAACCAAGGATGTACTGCATATTGTTGACAATCCTGTGAGTGATGTAGCTTCCAAAATAGGAGTAACTTGGAATATGAATGGACTAGTTGGAACAGCTTGCAGGGCAATGCATGAGCTACAAGAGAGGTTGTGATTGAAGTCACTGGAAACATTGAAAGTCAAGAGTTCAGACGGACCCTCAACACAGAGCTTGGATATCCTGAACACCCCAGAGCAGCAACAACTGATGATGTAGAGTGTTTTTTGGGGATAACACACAGTCACCTTGGCAATGCTTTCACTCTTAAAGTCTTCCATCAGACATGACCAAAGCTTGTAAGGTACAGTATGTGGTTCTAACTGTGAACGGTTCTAATTGTGAACACTGGGTACCAGAGGCTATCATTTTATCTCTTTCTAAACTCTACGAGAGCGCCTACGACTCGAGAGAGATAAAATAATAGCATCTGGTAACCAGGGTACACATTAACTGAACAGTGTTCACAATTAGAACCACATACTGTACATACCGGTATATCAAAGTAACTTTTATTTATGGCATACATGTAGGATGAAATATGTACTTACATTGTAAGTACTGTATATTGGCAATCTGAACATTCATTGCTTATATTGCAATACCCAAAGCCTATTGGTCAGTAGTGCAAGCTGGGAGACATTTGTTGAGAATGTTTTTAATTTGTTGGCACAGGTATTAATTGTATTATGGATTAATTGTATTTGCCGTCACAGTTGATATATCTTTTGTTTCAGAGAGTTTTCTAAACGCCTCAATGCCAACCTGCCATTTTATTATTGGACAGCCAATGAGCGCTACAGAGAAGATCCACTTGATAACTTTGATGTCAGACCTGATGATGATGATGATGATGATGATGACGATGATGGTGATGATGGTGCAGGTGGACAGGCCAACAGAAATACCTTGCGCCTTCACAGGGTACGAAGAAACCAGAGAGAGAGTCTGGCCCAATTTGTGTCTGGTAGAGCATTTCTACCAGCCAGGAATGCCAGAACTATTAGACAGGAACATCACCGTCCCAGGGCTGGTGTACCACCTCCATCTGGTTTCTTGTTCCCAATTGAGGAAAATAATCAGTAAATGGACTGTCACCAATTATTGAATAAACAATTTATTGAATTAATCATATCAGCTACTTATAGCAAACATAATAAATTAGTTTAATTAAATAATATATTATTGGTTGTCATGTGATGTCAAAAACTGGCATCTTCTACATACATGTACATGTCGGTAAAAAAACAAATAATGTTCAATTTGACAAAGTTACTTGATTCATGTTATTAGTGAAATCACTCTACCTTTATGTGTATAATTAGATGGGATCATTGTATTTGTAATTGGGATTAGTTGGTAGCCAGTTGTTATACTTGGTGATTAAAATTACTGGACAATACAACCAATCATTCAAATCTGGTATGTACTTATGACTGATAAACTTAAATTGTACACTTTGAATTTCATTGCCTAGCATTGCAGTTTTCAATTTCTTTATTTTTTGCCTTGCAATATAACCCACACGTTGCCATTTATTAGCAATGAAAGATTCTACAATCATAGCATTTTTATCCCTAGGGTTGGTGGGTTCTGAAGTGACTCTGATTTGAATTTCCTCATTATTAATTTCCTTATTCTTGCATTCTCTCAGTGCCTTCTGGCAATCTTCATGATAACTACTGCCTTTTAATGCAAAATGTTCACTAAATAACTGCCTTGCCTGTTGTTCATATTCAATATTATCATCATCATCAATATCTAAATCTATTAGGGCCTCCATACATGAATCATCATCTACATCACTAGCATCAGATACTTATTCTCTAGCTGGTTGCTGTACTTAATTGGTCTGTGTGTTCAGTATTACAGTTCCAGGAGGATTAGACCCAGTACAGTTGCAATTACATTTCTCTAAATCTAGCCATGGTACATGCCTTAGTTCCTCGTCATCTTCACCTTCGTAATCAAGGATTGGCTTGACATTATGAGATAGAACACTTAGGATGACATCGAAATCAAATATTATTGCCTTCTGTCTTTGTTCCACCTAATATCAAAACCATGGAGCAAGTTAGTATTATATTATAGCTAAGTTCAGAGAATATTTGAGGGTAACATATTAATAATGGAAACTGAACAGCTATCTTCACAGATAGTAAGTTATTGAACGGAACATAAATCTTAATTATATTGTTGAAAATCATAATTGGACACGTAGCCAACTCGAGATAAAGGGGCGATTTTTTCAACATTTTGATTTCAAAACAAGAAAAGATCAACGTTAGGACTTCAATTTACGTATATAGAATATAACTTACCGTTATTTCACAGCTGCTTAGGATTTCCAGAAAAACAGGAGACTTTAGATCCTTCAAAATATCCAAGATGGACTGATCGTAGGGGAATAAACAAATCCTCCTTTCCGTCATTTTCTCAGGAAAACTTATATGTGCCAGCACGACATTCGCTTCTAAACACGGACAGCTTTCCAGGGAAACTTTTACGGTGCATTCTTCGTCGATACAATGAAGAAATATATGTTTTTTCCCTTGAAAACACTGTGCCTCTCGAGTCCCTACCTCCAAGAAATCCATGAACGAATGAAGTGGTCACGTGACACGAAAAATTGATAATATAGTTCATTCGCAAAGGATTATGGGATAGGTAGCGCATCCTCCTTGGTAGAAGGGTTGGTCTAACTCTTGATGTAGTTACTTTTGAAAACGAAGGTGCCTCATTGGAGATATTTTCACTGCAATATTGTCAAATTTACACTATTGAAAAATGTTGTGACATAGGTAATGATTGACAGCTGTCAATCAACTTTCCGCACTTGTGTTATCATACAAAGTCGTGGCGCCTTGTCAATTATATTGTCACTTGTATATTTCAATCGACTTCGAATCAGTGTTCAAGCAAGTTTAAACGCTTTAGCTTTCAAAGTTGAAAGACTTCTCAGTGGAAAATGTCGACGAAATGTATGTTGGTGCTTTCGTTGATTATTCTAAATTGTAAGTCAAATGTTATGATGTTGTTTATAGTCTGCATTGTGATATGTACATGTACAGACATGTACATCGTACGATGTGACATCGATGGTCAAAACTTTTCAAAGATATCAGTGCTTCTGCTATAAGTTAACAAAAGGCATACAATTACTCACATAAAAGAAGAAAAGAAACTATTGAATTGGGTGAGCAGGAAAGAGGCTTACTTTTATAGTACTTTTCAATGAAATATTTGAATAATTACTGAAAAATCGAGGGGGTTGAGCTTGATGAGTTTTCAGGTGAGGCCTTTCTTTTGGTTGAGTTTCATTGAAATCGGAGAGATGGCAAGTATCGCCCCTGCCTGGTCCTATGACGGATGCTCTCTTAAGGGTATGGTATACGTTCGCGCGGTCTTAGAACTCGAATTTGCTTTTTTTAGCTTATCAGAAAGAACACATTAGAAACTATGATTTGGTGAAAAAATAATTCGAATCCGAATTTTTCTTTTTGAGTTATGGACGAAAATGTGCGCCGTCGAATCAACAAACACGAAATGTGTCAACTAACTAACACTTGTTGGGCGCCCTGTTGATCGCGCGCGAAAGAACATCCGGTAATTTGAAATTCCGTATTTGTTGGGGTATCTGTAAAGTCCAGACTGGACCGGTCCGGACCGGACAGTTACGGACGCCGGATCGGATGCCGGACCGGATGCCGGACGCTTGAAAAAATAAAAATAAAAATAAATAAATAAATAAATAAATAAAATAAAAAAAAGAGAAAAAAAAGAAAGAAAAGGTTAAAATAAACAAAACAAACAAAGAATAATTAAGCTCATGTCTAAATTTTCCCTTGCTTATTATAATTGAGGTCGGTGTTAAATACTATATTTGCAGAATGTTCTATCTTTGCTTTGCATTATCGGTAAGGTTCCACAGGCCCTGACCGTCAACTAAATAAAGTATTAAAGTTATTGAAGAAGATCGCTAAAGTCAATCAGAGCATTTTAGAGATCGATGGAAAGGTAACATACATTGAATGATCACGTTTATTATATAAATCTGTAATTTATCAAGTATAATCTTTCTCAAAATCATTATCCACCCGTTAACAATTTACCATATACTAGTCAGTGCAATATGAACTATACTATGCACAAACTTATCGAAACACAACAAATGTCAGGCGTGTACTGACATTGGCAGACAGCCCAACCAAATTAAATCATATAATTATGCAGCAACTAAACATATAATAAAATACTGATTTAAACACAGTCGAACCTCCTGTAAGAACAATGTTCTAAATCAGTTTTGATTCATTAGCATATGATAACCAGGGGGGTACTTGCCCCATCTTTCGCATATTTAAATAGCATTTAAAAAATGCTAACATACACTTCTTTGTAAAATATCATAAATTCAAACATGCATAACTTTTCCATTTTACAAGCAATCTCAACAATACTTCACAATTTTACATTTGTTGACATGACAGATTTGATGAATATTTTGTTACTTCAGTTTGTGTTTTCTAAATTCCCGAAATTAAACGTTAAGGGAGCTGAACCTATACTGATATAAGGGAACTGAACTGTTATATAAGTAAATGAGAAATCAACAACCGAGTTTTAACTGTATTACAATTCCACAACTCTCGGCATTTGTCACGTGTTGTCATTACAATACCTCAGAACACGCCTAAGGTTGTCCTCAGGAAATCAAGGTGTTGTGAGGACAGCACAGGACGAATGAATTGTGGGATAGTGATATAGCTGAAACTAGGTTGTTTTTCCCGAATACACGTAACATTGCAATGCAAATAAACGTTGCATTGCCGAGATCTTGTTTCTCCTGCGGTGTTGTACTTTCTCATCATATTGGAGACAACAACCAAGTCATAAGGCGGGATAGCAATGTGGCCACCTGGCTTGAGAGTATTAGAACAACCGTAGCAGACGCTGACTTGTGGAGGGCAAAATACCAAAGGGTATACTATAAATGAACCTGCAGGTGGCGTGGGATAAGGTGGTCATTGTATGCCCTGTTGTAGGCTTGTAGAAGTGGGACTTGGGAGTTGTTGCTGGCCCTGTCGTTGGCCGTGTTGCTGCTGGCCCTGTTGCTGGCTTGTAACGGCAAATATGACAGAATTTGAAGCTGACATTGAAATATAGCTTGGGGGTTGTACGGGACTAGGAATAGGCATTTGTAAAGCGCGATGTTCAGGTCCTCCTTGGGTAGTTGGTTGGTTTGTTCGCGGCACGTAGGTCATCGTTTCCGATGTCTTGCTTCGGCCTCCCTTTCGTCTGGAAAGTGAGGCAAGATTGCATCAAGTCTCGATCTTCGTCCGATGAATCCATGTTTCTTCTCCTGTTGAACTTGCAAACTGATGGTCTGATCAAACCCCCTGATCATAGTCATGGCCTTTGAACGCTGGTGACCATCCGCCGAAATTAAACAATGTAACCAATGAAAATGCGACTTTTCCGACCTTTGGCCAAGAAAGTCTCATGTGTTTCTTATTATCTATTGTGTTAGATCGATAAGATCAGTATATTGCTTCATTTCACAATCTCATGCATGGGAACATGCATGTGGAACCAATGACAGCGTTAAACGTAACACGAAAAGTATGCAATATTAAGCAACTAGCATCCGGCATACAAGGAATACCTGTCATCGAGATTGTTTTGTAGCTATCACGAGACTTGTCCCATTCGCCATGCAAAAGTAGTTTATTAGAGGCAAACCATTTATCGGTTTAGTCAGAATTATTATAATATATATTTTGGAAAATTAAAATATTTTTGTGGCTACTCCACTTATTATCTACATACATCTACATTAGGGGGTCCTGCAAAGGGGGATACCCATCACTGCAAGACTTATATGTGGGTTTGAATGAGCAATGGCACATGGGGCAAGTCTTGAATTTTTTTAGGGTCTGTGTACAATAAGTCTGACAAAGATCGATCGTAAAAGTATAGAATTTCCCTTGAGTCTTTGATAGCTAGGGTCCACTTTATATCGATCTGTCTTGAACAGGGTATGAATTTTCAAGATGTCGCGATAGGATCAGGGTTTACGGACCACAGTCGGGACAACGTACCCTATCAAAACCCAGAGTACCCCAACCCCCCCCCCCCCCCCCCCCCCGTTATCATATGCTAATGAATCAAATCAAAACTGATTTAGAACATTGTTCTTACAGGAGGTTCGACTGTGTTTAAATCAGTATTTTATTATATGTTTAGTTGCTGCATAATTATATGATTTAATTTGGTTGGGCTGTCTGCCAATGTCAGTACACGCCTGACATTTGTTGTGTTTCGATAAGTTTGTGCATAGTATAGTTCATATTGCACTGACTAGTATATGGTAAATTGTTAACGGGTGGATAATGATTTTGAGAAAGATTATACTTGATAAATTACAGATTTATATAATAAACGTGATCATTCAATGTATGTTGACCTTTCCATCGATCTCTAAAATGCTCTGATTGACTTTAGCGATCTTCTTCAATAACTTTAATACTTTATTTAGTTGACGGTCAGGGCCTGTGGAACCTTACCGATAACGCATGCAAAGCAAAGATAGAACATTCTGCAAATATAGTATTTAACACCGACCTCAATTATAATAAGCAAGGGAAAATTTAGACATGAGCTTAATTATTCTTTGTTTGTTTTGTTTATTTTAACCTTTTCTTTCTTTTTTTTCTCTTTTTTTTATTTTATTTTATTTTATTTTTATTTAATTTTTTTATTTTTTTATTTTTTTTTCAAGCGTCCGGCGTCCGGCGTCCGGCGTCCGGCGTCCGGCGTCCGGCGTCCGGCGTCCGGCGTCCGGCGTCCGGCGTCCGGCGTCCGGCGTCCGGCGTCCGGCGTCCGGCGTCCGGCGTCCGGCGTCCGGCGTCCGGCGTCCGGCGTCCGGCGTCCGGCGTCCGGCGTCCGGCGTCCGGTCGGCGTCCGGCGTCCGGCGTCCGGCGTCCGGCGTCCGGCGTCCGGCGTCCGGCGTCCGGCATCTGGTCCGGTATCCGATCCGGCGTCCGCATCTGTCCGGTCAAATCTTTACTTTACAGAGACCCTATTTGTTGACGTATAGAGAGCGTGCATTGTAGTGACTAGCGTTGTTGACAAAAAGTTCAGTTCGAGAAAAAAGCGTCTTATAATACATAATAATAATACATCCGTTGATAAATTAATGTCTAAGAAAGTCGAAAAGTCCCCTTGGTCTTGATCGAGAAGAAAACCTGGAAGAAAACGAGCTTCGACGATGTAAAGTGTAAACTCGCCGCGAGCTACCAAGGATCATATTATCAACAAGAAGACTTGGTTCTTGACCAAGAAACCACCAACACAAACCAAAGAGAATGTGGTCCAAATAGGCGAAAACTATGTATTGAATACTCGTCACCAGAAGAAAGCGAAAGTGAGGAAGAAACAACCTCGAATGAAGATGGTACATGGTCAGTTATCGATCTTTGCAGTCTCCAACTTAGCCTTGACAAGATAGCGTGCTGTAATAAATGTGGCGGGAAGATCGACATTCTAAAAGAACAAGAATCAAGGTTTGGACTTGGAGAAACGTGGCTCTTAGAATGTCGAAAGCAAGGCTGCCAAACTACGAAGTTCATTTATACATCGGTTTTTCGATATAAATCGTCAATCTGTGCTAGCATTTAGACTGATTGGACGGGGACACAATGCAGCACAAAAACTTTCGAGCGTGCTAAACTTGCCAAAGCCCGTAAATAAGAAACCATGGTCTGAGCATACTAAAGCTCTAGAAGAAAATATTAAAGATGTGCTTGAAGAAAGTTTATCGAAGGCTGCATTGGAGGTAAAGAAGGTAAAGTGTGATTCGGGAGAAGCAGAGAACGAAGAAGATGATGATGAAGGTCTGAAGAAAAAGTCGTCGATTGTGGTGTGTCATTAGATGGTTGATGGAACACTAGAGGATGGTCTGCCCTTGATGGAGTCATTGCGGCAGTATCAATTGATACTGGAAAAGTATTGGATGTACAGTACCTAACCAACTCATGCCCTGGTTGCTCTGCCAAAGAGTATCAATTGAAAGAGGAAACGATTTCAAAAAGAGAGTTCTTGAAATGGTACATAGAACATGAACCCAACTGTTATCTAAACCATGATGGAAGCTCTCAGGTATGTTTACAAAAAATATTTATTATATAATTATCGATGAACAAGACGCTCAATGAGCGTACACTCGGGCATTATGACAATGACAGTTGCGTGACAAGGGAGACTAGCTAGAACGATGAGTTAGCACTTCTATTCCCCCAAAACCATACATTCTCAGTACACTCGGGCTTATGACAAGGACAATGTCAGTTGCGTAAGGAGGGACATGACAATGACTGACAGTTGCGTGACGAGGGAGACTATGTATCAGTATGTGTCGGTGAGTAGATAAAAATCTCCGAATCGTACTTCCGTAGCATGTACTTGGAACGTCCAGTTGAGGTTCATATTCATGGTCAGACGGTTCTGATAACATCTTTGGTTTCTTCGTTATCGCAGAGGAAAGTTGAACTTCGTATCTTTTAAACATCCAATTGACCAGTTCAGACTACGGTATGATGTGACAAAGCTCGACCAATCTGCTGTCTCTGCCTATACATTGAAAGATCTTGTTCGATTTATCTCGAAATCAGAAAGGAATTATCGATTAAAAATCAAACGCTGCTTCTGTTAGATTTAAGATGTGACCTCAAGTGACCTCAAATACGTTTAAAGACGTACGACAGCGTACCTTAAGAGTCGGACATCTTTATCTATGAGTCACCGACACAAATATTCTCCCTTGTCACTGAGCGTCTTCTTCTGTAATAGATCCCTAAAATCTAAGGACGTTTTGATTTCGATTGTATTTTTTGCCGTTCACTGACCTGTTTTGAGCGTGGAAATTCTGTTCTAACAAGGATCACACAACTGTAATCGTACTGAATTTTTCAAACGTGGAATAAAATAAACATCCATCGTGAGTTACTGACAATATTAAACTCGACTGGCTCGATTGTTTGCATGACTTCTGTACATATAGCTTTCTGTCAATAGATGTAGTTACATCGCTGGTCGTGAGTTTAATTATAAATACTCAAGGACATACGACTGGACTCTCAGTTTCTTTGCGATTGCTGAAAAGAAAACACCAAGATAAAGATATATTTGCTCAGTAAGTATTGTCGCGACCTAATTTTAGAACTGCCGCCTAGCGCTATTTAAAACAGAATTTCCACGCTCAAAACAGGTCAGTGAACGGCAAAAAATATAATCGAAATCAAAACGTCCAGAAGCTGAATAGTCGGGTATTATGAATCACACTTCTGAATCAGTACATCTGGCTTCAAGTTGTGATATACATGCTCACGTCGGGCACAAAAGCGCACGAAATCGGCAAAGGTTTTCGGGAACGTTCGCCATATTGGACGTGCGTATATTTTGGAGGTCTGGTGACTAATTAATTTGTTTTCAAAGTGGTCTTCTTTGCCCTCCCCTACATAGTAGTTTTTGTCGTTCTAGGAGTTTTTATGGCGGGAAATGAAAAGCCACGGTTTCAAGCTTTCATTGAAGACAAAAACAAAGCGACGATGGCACTCTCGCGCGAAAATATGAATTTTTGAAGATCGTCGTTTCATCGATGTTTATAATGTTTGCTTCAATTTGTCGAAAACAGCTTGTTTTTGGCTTCATTCATTTTCTTTCCGTTCATCCTTAATGAACCACAATGTACTTCGTTGTGTTGTTGGGAGTATAAATTCCAATCGTATCGTTTTCAATTTTTGATTTTCACACCGTACGATTTTATTTTACGGTTTTTGTACGACTGATAATGACCAAACGAAACTACAAACGGTTCCCAGTTGGATTATATATGGGACTTCAAGGTCAGAAGCGATTCAACCACAAGAAAATCTGGAATGTTTATACACAAGTTCAGACGAAGACAGTGGAGTTACATAGCAAAACAAAACGTCTGAAACGTCTCGCAGAGAAGGTAACTTACTATTAAGTTTCTCATAATTACTTAACATAATCTTTAGTAAATGAAGTAGGAAATTGGTAGGAAATTAGCTAGTTTAAAGTCCATGCACATGTTATATTCGAATGCACGAATATGTAATAATTAGTTACTTATCATTTGAACTGGCACTACTGGATTAGCCATTGACATAAGCTTCAAATAATTATTTAAGGTAGAAGAAGTAGACAGGGAGATAGCTGATGAGTTTGTAGTCAGGACTCCACCGAGGAAAAGAACCAAGTACCTTCCAGAGAAGTCAGTGAACCAGAGACGAATGGAACCAACTCGGTAGACCTTTGTGCTTGCAAATTAACATAAGCTTAAAGTAACCTTAAGTTTATGCCTTGGACATTAATTTTGTTCTTTATAACAGATATAAAGACGACGGTTTAAGCATGGTTCTAAAAGAGAGAACATTGAGGAAAAGAAGAGAGGAAATGTTTATGGCTGCTCAAGAGATTCATGGGGGCAGTTCAAGGGATGGCACACCTGGGGAAGTTGGCCTTGTTGATGCAGTGCTGAAGAAATGTAGTGAGAAGATAGTGGAGCAGGAAATTCAAAAGAATAACAGGATGAAAAACAAAGTTTTACCTACAATATACAACAAGAAAGACAAGTCATTTGAAAACTCTAATGATAATTTGGTTAGAAGTGTTTCAGTGTACTACAGTGGGGGTGTCATGGGTAAAAAAAAGTACCGCTCTGTTTATAGGGATAGTGCATTTAAAAAGTCAGGTGGTAAGTCAAAACGTATTACTCTAAATAACTATAATATACCTAAACTTGTGCCTTATAACAAGTTAATGCCATTCATCAAGAACATCAATATTGGTAAGCTACATGCTGTTAGAGATTTATGTGATGGCCTTTCAGAGCAGGATAAGGTAAGTGATGTTTACAGAGATCTGACTGAATTGGTAACTAATCTAGCTTCATTCTATATAAGTGAGGACTCTTATGATCTTGTTTGGTTTGGCGGTGAAAATAACACTTTTCATGTGTCCATAGGTGGAGATGGTGCTCCCTTTGGTAAAGAGGAAACGGCGTGTGCTTGGCTAGTCAGCTTTCTTAACATTGGGAAAGCTGTTCTTAGCAGCAATGAAAACTATCTTTTGTTTGGTGCTAATTGCACAGAAAATTGTGTTCCTGTCTCTAGGTTTTTAAACAAGATATCCCAAGAAATTCAAGAAATAGAGCAAAAAACCTTTTCAATTCAACTTATTGATAACACGTTTGTTAATGTTAAATTTGTTTTCTCTGAATTGCCCAATGATATGAAAATGCTTTGTTTTTTGGCAGGTGAGCTCAGCAATAGTGCCAAGTACTTCTCAACCTTTGCGAATGTAAACAAAGAGGACAAAAACAACATCAATGGCACATTTTGCTTGGAGGGTGGAGACTCGTGCACCTGGAAACCATGGGCATATACTCATCGTATTCAGGTTGCTAAGAAAGTGGAGACCTTGAAAAAGACCCTAGAAAAAAAGAAAATAACACAATCAACTAAGAGGAACAAAATCACCCAGTACATTTCCACTTGTAATAGCAGACAAGAATTTGCACCTTTGTTGGGGAAATTAATTGACAAGGCTCATGTTGACCCCTTACATGTGAAAAATAATGCATGTGCCCATGCTCACAGGTTGATTTTAAATGAAGTGTTATCCTTAGCTAGTTTGCCTAACAACGCCTGCTTTTTACAGGTTCCACATACGTCATGTTTTTTTAAATACATCGATGCCATGCGTACAAAGTGCAATCTTTCAAGATTGGCCAAGAGAATAATTAAATGGTTTGATGAATCTCGAAACTCAGGTAAGGAGTTTGAATACCGTTTTACTGGTAGAGATTCAAGATTTTTTCTTCATAACTTTATGTTATTAATTTCTTCTGTAGATAATGAAGGTAAGACAACGTCAAACGATCTTCACATTATGTCTTATGTTTGCCTTTACTTACGTGATGCTGTCTCTCTTTTTTCACGTGTTAACATTTCATCTACACAGATTGTTGAGTTGAAATTAAATTGCTTTAATTATTTCCGTGCTTATGCTCTTTTTATGAGTTCAAACCCAACTGTTTGGACTATTGGCCATATAGTCCCAGCCCATACAGAGCATATGAAACAACTCTATGACATGGGTTTGGGACTTAATTCCATGGAAGGAAGAGAGGCCAAACATATTTTTATCAGAAAATACAGTGAGAACACTCTGCCCAATCAAAGATGGGAACAGATATTCCGCCATGAATACGTCTCACTAATTTGGCTGAGACAAAGGGGCTACAACACTACATCATCATCAAGGTCATCAAGCAGCTCTTCGGCGTACATTCCACAGAGGGTGGAGAGCCAAGAGTTCTGTTATTGTGGGATGAGTAAAGACTTTACAGCTGAAAGGTGTTGGTATTGCTCCCATCCTCTGAGGAAAAGAATCCAGGTGTGTATTAAAGATGGAATCAAATCTATGGTTTAATAATATATCATGTTGATCTGTTTATAGCAGAGGGTTTTCAATGTTTGCAGGGATGCAATCAATCATAAAATTAATTAAGAAGTGTTTCAAAAGTCATTCTACTAATGAATTGTAGTTGTAAGTCAGATGGCTTAATGTGGATATGTATATTATTAGCCATTATTTTGTTCTCTAAAAACTGACTTAGTAAATCCTTTCATATTTCATTAAAAACCCTGCTGCAGCTTGTCATCTCAAATTTGTCAGTATATGAATATATTATAATGGAAATATAGCAGCGGCAAGCAAGGTGTTACTTTGCTTACAACAATAAGGTAAGTGTTATTTTAATGAAGTACATTTTACATGCTTCTCAGGTGTCAATCCACTGTACTGCAGAAAGGTATGTTATGAATATTCATGATGGTACATGTACAGTTATGACATTGAGTGACATATATGAACTGGAAAACATCTGGGTTTCAAAATGAAATCGCTTTACATCTATCCATGTACTACACGTAATACCATCTGTTGTCAGTGCAGGCAATAATTTTATCATTACAATATTACATGTGTATATTTGTTTGGGTACATGCAAAATCATCATAATTTACTTTTTGAGTCTATGCAAAAATTACCAGTAATAATGAATACAGTGGAACCCCGTTATAACGGACAGCGAAGGGACCAGAGAAAGTGTCCGTTATACCGGGGTGTCCGTTAGGCGGGGTTCCACTGTATATACCGTTGGAATTTAATTTGACATAAGACTTACCACCGTTAGAAAATAATTGCTGTAGTTATTAATGCAACTATACCGTTGGAATTTAATTTGACATAAGACTTACCACCGTTAGAAAATAATTGCTGTAGTTATTAATGCAACTATACCGTTGGAATTTAATTTGACATACCGGTATGTTTTAATATAGTAATCGGTATAAGTGCATACTGTTGGAGTCTAACATAGTACTTACCAGCACTGCTAATACCGGTATGTTTATAGTAATCGGTATAAGTGCATACTGTTGGAGTCTAACATAGTACTTACCAGCACTGCTAATACCGGTATGTTTATAGTAATCGGTATAAGTGCATACTGTTGGAGTCTAATATAGTACTTACCAGCACTGCTAATACCGGTATGTTTATAGTAATCGGTATAAGTGCATACTGTTGGAGTCTAACATAGTACTTACCAGCACTGCTAATACCGGTATGTTTAGAGTAATCGGTATAAGTGCATACTGTTGGAGTCTAACATAGTACTTACCAGCACTATAACCACTGTTGGAAAAAATGTAAACTAATTATACAGAAATACTGTTGGTTAGTGTAACATAGAACTAACCATTGTTGGAAAAAATGTAAACTAATTATACAGAAATAGTGACTTTGGTTAGTGTAACATAGAACTAACCATTGTTGGAAAAAATGTAAACTAATTATACAGAAATAGTGACTTTGGTTAGTGTAACATAGAACTAACCATTGTTGGAAAAAATGTAAACTAATTATACAGAAATAGTGACTTTGGTTAGTGTAACATAGAACTAACCATTGTTGGAAAAAATGTAAACTAATTATACAGAAATACTGTTGGTTAGTGTAATTATCTGTTATTGGTGCAATCAATGTAAGATCATGTTTGATGTTATACCTGCAGGAACTATTATTATCTCACAGGTCATTCATTCCATTAGAGTACTAACACTAAAACTGTGCAACGTTTGCACTAAATAACACTAATTTATTAAATAGGAATATCACTATGTAGTACTAAATAGTACTATTTATGTTGCATGGTTTTAGTGTTTGTACACTAGCAGGTACTCAGGCGACATTGATGATACCCCATACTTTGTTTACAAAAAGGTTTAATTACATTTTGTATTATGCATGAGTACAAGTATTCTTCTTCTTCTTCTTCTTCTGTACAAATAAAAGAGGTCAATTTACATGGATGTGTTGTTTTTACTTCATTGTCATAATAACTATTATGCACCAACACTGTCCATACTAGTTTACTCGCTAGTTTTCATTTACATATCAAAATAACATTATTTTTGAATACTGAAATATGATTTGATCATCACACTACATCAGCATTTGTATCAATGGAAACCAGCGATTAAACTAGTATGGACGGTGTATAATAATACAAGAGTGAAATAAATGAATGACAGTATTTTTAATCCATGGTCCTTTTGATCCATGGTCGTTTCGATCCAACTTACAAAATTAATGAAATCTACATGTATACAGAAATTTAGTCACCACAGATTATGAATAATTTGGCAACCATACAAGTGCTAGTACTGAGTTTAGAGTGTCATTGTTTGGACATCAACACTGATAGGGGTTTTATTTATATTGATTTCTTGTGAAAGTATGTGAGTGCTGTATATTCTGTATTACTATTACAGTGTGATTGCATTGATCATTCACTTTTATAGCATTTGGTTGGCTCCTAAAGGAACCGTTGTTTGGTATTCGGCCCACTCAGCCTCATGCGTATGCACCTGCACACAGGTGTGAATAGGCCCTCAGCAGTCTCCTAGTTTGGTGTTGTTGTCAGTTACATGTACATACTGTTCCCAATGGATGAAGATTTTAGATTGTACAGTTGTCGGTGCTCTTTTACTCTGACGGATGGCTTAGGTTCAAAATGTTAGTAAGTTAAGTAATTCTATCTTTTGACACAGTGTTTCAACTATAAATCCAATCACTCTAGTATGGACGTAGGCTTGAAATGTTAGTAAGTTAAGTAATTCTATCTTTTGACACAGTGTTTCAACTTTAAATCCAATCACATTTGTATAAATGAATGAATTCATCTTGTATAAACTATTCATCTTGTTCATTTGTGTAGAGCATCAACTTATCTTCACATCTATGCTGGGGGAACCCATGTAAATTCCACTCTCCGTAATAAAACTGAATGATTAACTGTCCTATATTTTTCTTATATACAAAACCGAAATCTTTCTCTTGTGACACGATGACTTTTACCTTGTGATTGTATCTCGATCCTGATGTCAGTTTTCTGGTGAAGTATTTTTTCACCTCTCTAACATTTATTGCAGAAAGACATGAAAAGAATTTCTGTAATAAATCAAGAGGTGATAGAAATAACTTCAGCCTTTCGATTGGAGGCAACATAACACTGAGGTTCAGTCACTCCAAAGTCTCCCAAAACCTGGCAAGAAGTGATGAATACATCGTAGGGAATACTGCGGGTGATTTCTGCATAGTACGGTTTTCTTAAGGCAACTCTTCCTGACAATCTCCTATAAATGGCATCCAACCACATTCTGGACTCATTTCCAAGTATTGACCCTCCAGAAAGGGTGCGTGTGCAAAGACGTCGACGTGCAGCTAGAATCAAAATGCATAAACAAGCTTTTTAGACACTTTGCTGAAAGGTGAGTTATATTCTCATAAGACGGAAAATATATTTCTATTTCCAACATACCTGTTAGTTTCGTATCCATTTCGATCGTATCTTCACTTTCAGTGTTAAGAGATTGACGAACGACGGGTAACAGGACATGTTTAGCATTTTCGCGAAAAAAGTTCGAATTAAACCCTTCCCCCCCGTCAAGAGTTAATCCATTCTTCTACAATTTCTGCCTGTCTATCTGATCTAACTTCAGGCTCTTCCTCATCTTCCTCAACGTTTAAAACCTGTTCTATCACCTCCTCACGATTAAACCTTCTAGCCGCCATTTTGTTTTGGTTTTCAAATTTTCCGCTTGTTTGGGAGTCCGCTGATCACACGGAATGGCGAACATTGCCGATTTTGGGGTCATTTGTGCCCGACGTGGCTTGGCTAGGCAGTACTCAGTTGAGTTCACATTTAAGTCAACATTAGAGTTCATTTGTATTATAGTTCTTGAGTTCATTTGATTTGCTTTTGAGCTTGAGTTCAATTGTTTACCTTTTGACTTTGAGTTCAATTGATTTGCTTTTGATGATGTAGTTACATCGCTGGTCGTGAGTTTGATTATAACTAGAATCCTGACCTTTCATATCTTGAAGATCTCAAACTGCTAATCTAAGATTAAATAACTACTTGAGTCCTGTGTGTCGTTTGTTTAGCGATTAGAGCGGTTTTCCGCGAATTCAGGGACCGGAGAGTAGCTTGCTCCCTTATCTGCTGAGTTATCTTGAAACTCGATACGATCAAATACTTGGCATTTTGTGTCCGACGAAAAATAAAAATAAAAAGTGTATTTTCTAACTCGGGCTTCCTCCGGAAGTGCCCGAGTAAATATCTATATTTCTCTCCGAAAAATTGTTATCTTCACACATGAAGATAACATGTTATCTTCACATGTGAAGATATCATATCGTAAAGGAAAAATTATTTCTAAACAAAACAAAATGTTTCATTGATAATTATATAATAAACAGAATATTACATGGTCGCTTGGAGATACGAATTTTATCTTCTCGTGTTGAATATCTCTCACTCGTTCACTGCGCTCACTCATGAGAGATATTATCAACACTCAAATATAAAATTCGTATCCGCGCGCCCATGTAATATCCTCTATTTATTATTATTATTATTATTGATGTGATACATATTTTCGAGGCTTAGTTTATTTATATTTTTCACAGGCTAAATAATAATAATAATAATTTATTAACTTATATTAATTGTGTACTAGTTATCAATTATCAATTTCATTTTTTTCTGAGGGTTCATGGTTAGGTTCAGGGTTTTATATATGGTGGGTAATTGTTTGTAAATGTATCAATGTATTTGTCTCTTGATTCATTTTAAAATATCTTAATATCTTATTGTTATGCCATTCGGTATACTCCATATGTTGGTGATGGTGACAGCAAGTCATACGTTGAGGTTTGTAAGCTGCAACCATATGGGCCATCCTTCTTCATTCCAAAAGAAGACTGCATTGCCCATGTTTCCAAAAGAATGGAGACAGCACTAAGAAATTTGTTGACTGCATATAAAGGTGAAGTATATTACTTTACTCTGTATTTGTATGTTTTATGGCAATACCTATACTATGCAATACTATGGAAATCACTAGAGTGGTAAATATTAGCGGCCAGGAATTTGAATCGGCAGGGCGACAATTTGTATCACGTGATCACAAAATATTTGTCTTATGATCGATCGCTGAGTCGATGTTTCTTCTTGAAATGATAGCGGGAGATGTAAACAGGTAAAAAATGTGATGAAACAAGAAAGGGTCTTGTTGTAAGGTATATATTTTACCTGTTAACCTCTTCCTCGATCATTTCAAGAATACATGTCGACTCAACAACATTCGATCATAAGACAACTATTTTGTGATCACGGGATACAAATTGTCTGATCTACCCGGCGATTCAATATCCTTGCGGCCAATTTACCACTCTAGTGATTTTCATAGTATCTGTAAATCTGACATAGAAAATAACCCCCCTCTCATGATAGGAACCAACTGGCATTGCACATTTCCTATCCCATGTTTCCCTCATTCTATTCCACTCACCTTGTCCATGCCCTAATATCTTATTTGCATGTTTTCATAGTTACTTTTGTATATATATCTGGAAAATTATATAATAAATCAAATCAATCAAACATGCACAGTTACATATGTGCTTTTGCTTTGAAAAGGAAAGACATTGATTTAGTGATGCATTTAATATATATCCTATGCTAATAATATGATTGTTAAATAAATTGTAGTGGCTTCATCTGCATTTAAAATGTGTTTAATGAACCAAGCTTTCGGCCATTGCGGCCATCTTCAGGGTTATGAAAGTACACATTTCCTACGTAGCTAACAGAAAGCGGTATCCATGGAATATTAACTGAACAGCGCGCTAACTACATATGAAGCTACATATGCAGATGAAGCCACTACAATTTATTTAATCTGATGCCTGCATACAAGGAAACCCTTAAAATATTATTGTTATTTTTTAATGTTTATTAGGAAAAAAGCTTGAAGATGGGTTGGGGTTAGCTGGCAAAGGAAGACTGACAGCGGTTAGGGTGGATACCCTTCAGAGTTTCTATGGTAAGGCCATCCGTGACAACAAGGGTAGTGCCGCTGGTATGTCGAAAGCCACTCGTGCCATACTGAAACACTACTCCAGTACCCCAGATTGCCCAAGACATGATGACTGCCCAAAAAGAGAGACATTCTGGTGCTCTTATAATAGGGATATAGCTACTGGTAAACAAACACACATTAAGGATCCCCTCCCAGAAGCAGTTGTAAAAGTCATTCAGCCTGTGTTTGACAGGCTTGGTAGCGAGACATTTTTAGTTGGGTGTGAAAACTGCCATACCTAAAACAGTAACGAGAAGTCTCCACCATGTAATCTGGAGTATGGCACCCAAGGAGCAACATGTATCACAACAAGAAACAAGCCTAGCAGTTTCATTGGGTGTCCTTATCTTCAACAGTGGGATGGAATCATGTCTGTCAAAGTTGTTTCCAGCATGTGGTCTGACAGTCTGTCCATCCATGACTGAACAGTGGCAGAAAATAGACAACAACAGGATGCAAATGTCAGATTACTATGCTCTACATTCAGTAAAGCAAAGGCGTAAGAAAAGAGACAAAAATCAAAAAAACAGATGATGGTTTTGTTCACTGAACGAGTTATGTACAGTTCACAGAAGTTTTATACCAGGAAATAGATTAAATGTAATTTAGTATTGGTGCATTTAGAAAAATCTCACCTGACATAGGTACAATGTAGCTTACAATAAAATGTTACATACTGCTAATAAGGAGATTCAAAAACATCAAAATTGAAATTGTTTTGAAAATCTGAATATTATTTTTTTACAACTAAAGGTCTTGAGACAAAAAAAGAGATCTGTACTTCTATCACCTCGAGCACTCGAGCATTGTTACATTGTTACATTTAGATATTTAGATAATTATGACCAAATGAAGTTCATTTTGCAATATTTGGTGGTACAGCCATGGTTTGACAAAATTCCTCCATTGTTACTTGATATGCATCCTGATATAAAGCAATAAATAAATGTCATAAAGTGATTCCAATAAACCTGGGCATTACTAACTGAACTAATGCACATTATTATGACTCACTCACTCACTCACTATTGTTTTATTTTGTTTAATTATCTGATAAACACTGACAACCAACTAGTAGTGTCCAGGTTTATTGGAATCACTAACATATTGAGCTAAGCTTATTGCTTTATTTGCATGACCTATTATATTACAAGTATTGCAAAAGCATATTTTACAAACAACGAATAACAAAACTTGATAACTAAAGCTATATAATAACGTTACAATATAATTTTATAATTATAATGACATTGTTTCAGTATATTGATATGAATAAATTTCATTGTTTATCATAATACAATCATACAATATAGCTAATTGCATAATCGTTGTCGGGTTGAAAATCATAAATCATAGAAGCTGAGACCGCAAGGATGGATGGGAAATCAGTTCATGACCTGCATTACATACAGATATATTCAATGTTCTCGTAGTTTTGAAGGTATATGAGCTATTTAACTAAGATCCTACAAGTCTGGATAAAAAGGTCGATGATTTGACGTGTTATTTGAGAGTTTTAGTTTCCCAGAATGCCTTTTGGTCATAGCTTTCATGATTTTCAACCTGACAACGATTATGCAATTAGCTATATATGTCCAATCATATAATACAGAGTTCATTAAGAAGGGTAAATATATGTACAAAGTACAAATCATAAATGTATACTATAATTAATTAATTAATTCTGGACGGTTCATTCAAATCTCTAAGTTGAAAACACTTAGATATAAATGTTGATGTATAATATATAACGTTTGGATTTGTAGAATTTAATAATTGATTACAAGTATATTTATTGGATTCAGAACGTCCGAATCACGACTTCAATTCTGGATTGATGCCATAATTGCAAGATATATTGACTTTGTGGGGTCACAGGAAGGTTTCACAGTCACATGGAAAGAATTGGAAAGCTATTCACATCCAGAGAAGCCAGATAAAGTACTACTCTCAGTAAAACAAGAAGATGAGAAGCTATTTGTTGTCAGTATTTGTAACAACAGGCAGAATTCAAGTCCAAGGAGCCTATTATAAGCAATGGGCTTCAACGGAGTTCCCGCTGTTAATTAAGATGATTGAGAAGTTGTCCGCGGCTACAGAATCACAACAATCTGATCTCATGCCTGAATCACAGGAAAGTTTATTTCAAGAATCAGAGAGGGAAGACGAAGGAGATGATGACTCAAGTGTTGAAGTTGGAGAATCAAGCGACGAAGAGATACAAATAAAAGAGCAAAATCATGAAGAATCGGAACTGACATTTTAACGACCCTACAGTGAAATCCCTTGCTGTAACGATAGCACAGATAGAAAGCGATTTCATTGAATCCAAAGCGAACCTTGAAAACGATCTTTACAAAATTCAAAGATCACTGGAAGAAATGTTATTTGTAAAGGACAAACTGGTACGCTTTGAGAATAATCAGAAAGCTTGGATGGTCAGCATTGATGACAGATTATCTCACAATGAAACCAAGATTAACAAAGGAAACAACGAACTGTCATCTGAAGTCAAAACATTACAGGAACAAAAAACCCAACTAGTATCAAAACAAACAAAGATGAAAGAAATTGATGATTTAAAGAAACAAAATACTGATCTGAAACAAGAACTATTCCTTATAAAAGAAATAGTACAGAAACGAGAATGCACTTGAAAGACCCCTTACTGAAACCACATCACATGTACATCAAACCTTGCCATGTCCACAACCCACTACAGAAGAAGAAACCCAATCACGTTCACAAGCAACGGAGGAAAATCAGTCATGGTCACAAGTATTTCAACCAGGAAAACAAGGAGAGAAAAACGAGTCTATTCTTTTACTGTTCGACTCAAACGGTAAATTTATCAAACCAGATATTTTATGTCCAGATCAAATCAAATCAAATCAGATGTCCCAATAGAACATATTCGCACCTACACGATCGGAAACGCCTCAGAAGAAATTCATAAAACTACCTTTAATCCTAAAACTGTTCTTATCCACTGTGGCACTAATGATTTAGTAAGAATGAACCCCGAATCTTTAATCCAAGAAACCCAAAAGTTAATTGAATCTACAACTAGGAAATTCCCTGATTCACGAATTATTTACTCTTCCATCCTCCCAAGACAAGACAACCTACACCCTCAAGTAGTTAAAGTGAATAATACCATGGAACAATACTGTGAATTAAGAACGATCAAGTTTTTAAATAACAATCACATATCTCAACAATATCAATATTATGATTCAAAACATCTCAATAATCATGGGTTTAAATTCTTTGCCAAAAATTTAAAAAGTGCCATTTATGGCACAAATGTAAAAGACAACAGTCAAGAAAAGGTCTACATCAACCAAGTCATTTTTCACCACAACCAAGTCCATTCCCGCCACAACCAAGTCAATTTCAACAACGTGCACAACCAAGTCCATTCCATCCACAACCAAGTCAATTTCATCCACGTGCACAACCAAGTCCATTCCATCCACAACCAAGTCAATTTCAACCACAACCAAGCCATTTTCCACCACAACCAAGTCCATTCCATCCACAACCAAGCCATTTCCCACCACAACCAAGTCCATTCCATCCACAACCACATGCACAACCAAATCCATCTCCACCACAACGTGAACAACGTCAACCCACGTACGCTGATGTAGTAGCAACAACAAATTAACCTTTATATTCTAAGAATTCAGTTGGCATCACAGGATTGCCAGTATCCTTAAAATCTCTTTTACAACAATTACAAATGTTTGTTTAATCTTTTACACATTTTTTACCTTAATAATATTTCGTGTTTTTAAGTGATTGGTTTTTCAAATTTTTATTCTTTCTTTTATTAATATTTATATATTTATATTTCTTTAATTCTCGGTTTTTCTTTCTTTTCTTTTTATATTTCTTTTTTCTACTGAGTAACTACATTTTAACACTATCGTTCGTTTATCACAGTCGATTTGGTAATAGCATTCTCTAAAAACACACATATTAGTTTTTTATTTCATTGATATTTAAATTTATCAGGTAGTATCTTTCGCTTGATTATCATGATAAAGTTTAACAAACGGATATATTTCTGTACGTGGAATATAAACGGTATATGTAACAAACTTCTAGGTGATAAAACTAAATACATTGATTTTATAAATATAATCAACAAACATGATTTCATAATACTTACAGAGACCTGGACAAATGGTATTTCAGAAATAGAAGGATATAGATCCATATCAATTTGTCCTCAGAAGATTCATACCAAAAAAACAAGTGGACGAAATTCTGGAGGTGTTTCACTTATGTATAAAGAATGTTATAAAAATCATGTAGAACTAGTTAAATACACTAAGAATTTGCTTTGGTGTAAGATTTCTAAAACAGTTTTAGGTAAACAAAAAGATTTGTACATTTGCGGTATATACATTCCTCCAGAAAATTCAAAATATTTTAAAATTGAAAATTTTTGATTGAAGATGATATTGATGCTAACCTTAATTCACACGGAAAAAGATTACTAGAAATCTGTAAGACGCTCGATTTAAAAATCCTGAATGGACAAACTAGTGGCGATTCTCTAGGTAAAGTCACATACCATGGTAAGAATGGAGTAAGCACAGTTGATTATATCATCACAGATCAATACATTTTCAGAAGTGCAAAATACTTTATTGTAGAACCAACATTTTTATCTGATCACAGTCCGATCTGTACGTGGATACAATCAACTTCAAACACTATTTCACATTGTGATACAACACGACAAGATTTAAATGCACTTGAATCCATATCTCCTCAATTTATTTGGACTCCAGAATCAATTGAACCATATACAAAAGCAATGTCATCGCCTGAAGTCAGGAATTTAATAAATGAATTCCTATACAAAGATTTCGAAGTAGCAAACGCAGAATCTGTGAAAACAGCTGTTCAACTTGTACAGTCAATTTTCATTAAAGCCGCGAGTATGTCTCTAAAACTTAAACGAATAAAACGTAAAAAGAAAAAAGAAAACATTTGCAACAAGTAATGGTTTGATTATGAATGTAAAAAAGCAAGAAAAGAGCTTAGACAACTTTCAAATCAGAAACATTCTGATCCATCGGATCTTTTACTCAGAAAAATGTATCATCTAAAACTACAGAGTTTTAAAAGATTACTAAAAACAAAGAAACATGATTTTCAGACTGAAAAGTTAGATAGACAGACAGACAGACAGACAGACAGACAGACAGACAGACAGATAGATAGATAGATAGATAGATAGATAGACAGACAGACAGCACTTAACCCGTGAAACAAAATCTAATAGTTAGTGGCTAATAGTCAAATCCAAACAAAACAATGGAATTACAGTTTATTAATATCTACACATGGCTAATATATGTTTCACGGGATAAGTGCCATCACTCTATAGACAGATATATAGATTGATAGATAGTTAGACACCTTATATATTTTAAAATATACTTAATTATATTTTCTCTTTTTCTTTCAGCTTTACGTCCAAAGAAAAAAGGTTGCAAATGGCGACGAAAAAACTGCAATGGACGAAATCACTCACAACTGGATGAGTGATGAGGAAGATTGGGTGGGAGCAAACAAAGGCTGCTGGTTAGTTCGTTCACCCAACTTCAGAAGCGAACGACTAAATCGGCTCTTGCAAGTTCTTCAGGAAAGAGTGGAGAGAAGGGAAACATCATCTCAGCATCCCAAAAACAAGCGTTTGACGGGTGCACCTTCTCTTCGTCCTGCACCTGAAGGCGGTCCAGCATGGGCCCTGGCGGCAAACCACTCCCACCAAGACAGAGAGAACCGCCGGCCTAGATCAAGAAGCCCTTTGTCACGATCAACAGAATCCGCACTGAGTCAGGATGAGATCACTGCTAATGAATCAGAGTATGCTAGCAGTGATGAAGAGGAAACAACGCCAAGGCAATCATCTACATCTTCATCACCAGCATCAAGGCAATCATCTATATCTACATCTTCACCACCAGCATCAAGGCAATCATCTGTATCTACATCTTCACCACCAGCATCAAGGCGGCAGCCAATTTCATCGTCTACACCAGTGTCTAGACATCCCTCACATCTCCTCCACCATCACCTCCCTCACGTCCGACTCCTGTAAGTGTACCACGAGAACGACGACGAAAACGTCGAAACACCAACTGATACTACTCAGTGAACGTTTCTTTAATCAGTTTCTACTGTCGGCTCACAGTATTAATATTGACAACCTCAGTATTGTCAAATGTTAACTTTAATAACAGCGTTACTGTTCTGCAGGGACTTGACTTCCCATCAATATTGTTTATTTGATTTATATATTGATTTTGTACAGCATCATTTCACAGAAAAAGTTATAAGTAATAAAGAAATATGTGATCACGTATTGCCTATGTTTGTACCTACAACTGGTATGCAAAATTAATTTCACGGTGAATTTCACGCTTTCAAAATATCATAGAATATCAGGGATATTTTGAGAAATATCACAGAGTGTCATAAAATATAGGGAACGGCACGGGGAATATCGTTGAGTATATGGTGGCATTTCTGGGAATTCCACGTCGAATATCATATAATATCGGGGACGTTTCGGAAGTTTCACGTTACGTATCAGGGGATATCGAAAGTAATACATTGAAAATCCACGAATATAATTGCTCAATACGTTATGACACTAAAGATTTCAGGAGATACTTGCACCTGAAACTTTAAGTATATACAAGAATCAAGGCATATACGGTTAATGACACGTTAAATATGATAGGGAAAGAGTCCGAATCAGGGAGTATACGGTTAGTGGTACGTCGTGACACTCTGCGTATCAAGTTCCCTTATACGAGCCGGTATTCCCATATTCTTTAAGTATCACAGTGCGTATCGCTTAGTATCTTGGCCCGTATTATTTACTTTTTACACAGTGTGTGCTGAAGCTAAAGAGTGGGTTAGACACAATAAGAATATACACAATGACTGTGGCATGTGTGAAAGAGTTTGACTGGGTTGTACTCAGAATTGGCTATGTGGCTTTGTGGAAATGACTAGGGTCAAGAACTTTTTTAGTATTAATTGGCAAGTCATGATGTGTGACTTGGCAAAAGTACTTCGATTCACATCTGATTCTGCACTAAAGTATGAAAAAAGTGCTAAAAACCATCACCATGAGGGTGGTCAGAGCTGCTCTTGCCCTATGTTCGCCAAAGGATGTCCAATAACAGAGAAATGTCAGCAAATGTCTTCCTCTACAAGTGGATGGAAGATGTTCAGGATCTGAACGTTTATATATTTGAACAATTGTAGACCTATGTAGGGATTATTAATGTTTACTATATTGGAGTAAGAAGCAACAACCACCAATGTTTAGTGCTCATCCATATACATCTAAGTATCAACTCATTGAGATTAGTGATAGGTAATTGTTTTTTTTGGTCTTACTGGTTTAATTTGCTAAATGAAGTGATTTTTTTACTGTTTTTAATTATTATTATAAGCATGTGTCAAAACGTGCATGCATAACATAAATGCTAGACTTTTATTGTTTTAAATCATTCATTTCTACTAGATGTGACAGATTTTTGTACCCCGAGGACCTCTACACATTTATAAAGAGAGTCTTTATAAAACTAGTTAAAACCAGTCAAAAGGTGAAGAAGGCTTAGATGCCCAATTGGAAGAAGTAAACCAAGCATCAAAGGCATGGGCGGTTGGAGGGATGACAGTACCACAGTGGCTTAGGATTTTTAGGAATCACGACAATCTTCTTGAAGTACATAAGTCAATAGCTCCTTTGCATTATGACGTCACACGCGCAAAGCATTCTGGTACTTGTAGTAAATATATTTAGCTAAGAAGAGTGTTAGGTCTGGTAAAGATGACAAGGAATGGGAGGTCCGATCAGAAGACGAACAAAGCAAAAGTTACTACGTACAAGAATCTTCATCGTCCATCCACACAGAAATGCTTTTATTACAACGAAATCCAAACAAAAGAAAAACGCCAAAGGATGTGTCTGTCTCAGGATGCCGTGGAACAACTTTCTGAAACAGAGCCAGAAGTGTGTGCATTCTGTTTCAAAGCTGATCCACCCAGACAGAAGGAAGACACCGTACAGTGGTCGCAATGCAGTGAATGCGAAATATGGACACATATATTTTGCGATTATGTGGAAGATCCAATCAACTATGTTTGTTGCATGTGTCGTTTATAGCCTCAACAAGACGCTCAATGAGCGTACACTCGGGCATTATGACAATGACATTTGCGTGACAAAGGAGATTGGAACGATGAGTTAGCACTTCTATTAACATAACGATGACCCATCACTTCTAGTTTTCGAACCTAGAGCGAACAATAGTTTGATATACACTCGGAAACTATTTGACTCATTTGAGCGAATCATACTTTCGGAATTACTTCATTAGGCGTTCGAATATCATCGCCCCCGTTCAGCCAACCGAAACCCTTGCTTTTGATGAGTTCGTGTACCAGCCCTTTCGAAAATGCTCAACAAATAATTTTTACCGGCGGGGCGCCCCCCAAATTTTAAATACCCTAGTAGCATCGCCTAAATGGGTACAGCAGTCAGTAATTCAGTGAATCGTCTGATCAAGAAAACATATTTAAAATACTCTTTCATAGTTACATGAGCTCTCTGCATGATCTGTTTAATATAATTAAGCTTTAGTGCGCAATTCTAAATTTAAATAAATGAATGAACGAAATGAATATAAACTAGCGTGAAGTCGGGCTTCTAACTGAAATGTAGCCTATTCGGAACTAAATATAGATATCTTAGTGCGATCGTTGCGTGACTCGGTAGAAGATCCTTTCCTTGCAATTTCAGTACTGAATTCGCAAACTCAGCGAATCATGAATGACAATGACATAGTTTATTTGGTACCATAAATATATTCATACAAATACAAATAGCATATACATAAACTAGACATCGCAGAGTGATTTTAAAAACAGTGTTTGGATGAGTGTAAATATGGGTTTAGGTACCTCGGCTCGGTGTCCAGTGAAAACCTCACAACGGCTCTTCATTGCATGCGTGTATCATCAACTCACTTCGATTCGTTCTAAGTTCTGAAGATCTCTAAACCATTTGCAGTACTAGTAATGGATTGATAAATCCATATCTCTATGAATTATTGTGGTTATTTTGAAAACAATACGACATACCAGCTGTAACCTTCCTCCCGAACTGCTAACAAGGTTTGTGAAGAAACCATGTTGTTTAAGGAGCCTTTGGTGACTATGGATGACTCGGTAGAACATGCTTTCTTTGTAAAATCGATTTCACAAACTCAGCGAATCATAGAAATGACAATGACAATAGTTTATTTGGTGCCATAAATATATCTATACCAAATACAAATATAAGCTTAAATAAAATAGACATCGCAGCGTGACTCGGCGAACAATCATGCACAATATTTCCTGCCGATTCTGGGCATTCAAATCAGTGATTTACTTATACAATAATTTCAAAATTCAACAAAATAAAGATATATCAGTGTTATAAGCTTACCACAACACACAATTACAGCGGTACAAAGTATAGAAGACATTTGACTTCGTTTAGATGCGTGACAACAGTCAGGCAGCAAGCAAAGGGATTAGCTATCAAAACAAAATCTACTGGAAAATCAAACCCTCGCTCTCTAGCTTCAGAGACATAATGATATAACATCCAGACGATTCAGACTATGATCTGGCGAAGCCGGCTCACATGGCAAAACTCGAGAAGGTCACATACTTCACATTGTGTGTACCGATATGATCAAATACTTCGCATTCCGTGGCCTAACAAAAATAATAATAACCAATAATAATAATAATAATAATAATAATAAAAAGAAAGCCCATTTTATAACTCGGGCTTCCTTTGGAAGGGCCCGAGTAATGAGTAAAGTAGGTGCTCTATGAATAGTGTCGTTTTTTTTTGTTGTTGTTGTTGTTGTTGTTGTTAATTACAGGCCTGTAGCAAGGCAAAAATTATTGGTGGGGGGCACAACCACAACCTGCCGAGCGACGGCTTCCAAGGTCAAACATACCCAGATAACAAGATAACCAATTCTCAATAATCGTATGTTTATGGTTTTTTTCTAACGGTTTTGGCAGAGAAATGACGTCATGAAATAACTATCAAAAACTCATTTTTGGTTAATTAAAAATTTGTGACTGGAAATAACGCAGATAGTTAGATTGAATGGTGAAAAAAACTTCAAATCCCATTATTAGCTCGAGAGAGATTCTATAATGAAATTTGCATATTTTCATAAAAAATGGTAACAAAATGGCGGAAAATCCAAATTTCACGATTCAACATTTCTTCAACCAATAATGGCATTTGAATATATTTTTAACCATTCAATCTAAAGGACGGTGCAAATGGTGCCAACATGGTTAGCAAATGTTTTAGCAGTGGACTCGCCCATAACTCTTTGCGAAACTACTACAGTGTTGATTACGCCCGCCATTTTATTGCTTTGATAAGAATGAACCCGGATGAGTAGAATAAACGATAGAAAACATGAAAGTGCATTGCAGTTGCTATTCTGCTGGATGAACTCGATGACAGAGAAAAGCAAACGTTTATCCGCAGAGGAAAGACGAGGCATCGGATCAAGAGAAGAAACGAAAAGAGATACTTCACCAACATTGTGAGGGAGTTCAGAGCCGAAGATACTGTAGCTTATCGAGGCATGATGCGTGTGTGTTATGATGCTTTTAAGACTATTCTGAACATCATTGAACCTTTTATTACTCCCTGTCAAGTTACATGGCGTGGACATAAAGTTATTGCAGCAGCAGAGAGACTGGCATTCTAATCCAACCAAACACAACAGAATATCTTGCTATGGCAGCCCTTGTTCTTCAAAAATATTGACGAAGGAGATCATCGAGTAATACTTACTGTTTCACAGGAATGCTTGAATGTGAAGACATAAATGGTGCTGTCATTCAAGGGATTCGGCGCCAAGATTCAAAGGCAGAATCATTCCGACCACTTGAAGTTCCACCCACTGGCCACAATGCATCAAATAATGTCAGGTTAGTGAGGGAGACCTTTAGATCGCAATTCAGATCGCGTTATGCAAAGTATGTCCATTATAATTATGCTCTTGTTGTGTGTGAATATCATGGCTCTAGACGTGATCGTGAACCAAGCAGAATACCTGTGAAAAAGTTGAAACGTCTTTCACAGAAAAGCAGAAAACTACAGAGATCTGTTTGGAGATGTATACTTAAAAACACACCGAAGTCTTCAAAAATGCATTGTCTTGATATTAAATATACAACAAGTCGCAAGGAAAATAATAAAAGTAAGCTTACTGTGAGGTTTGTAAATAAAGTGAGAAAAAAAAAATTTGTAAAGCACGAACATGTTCATTGATCAAGTCAGGTTACAAAACATCGAGTGAAAATACACATGGAAAGAAGGGTATCAATAAATACTTGTCACTGTTTTCATGTCATTTATCAGCGAGTGTGTACAAGAGTGTAGCTCATAGAGGTAATTGTACCAAGTACAAGCTTTGTACTGATATAGAGAAAAACCCTGGTCCTACTATACATTATGTTGACCCTAGTAAAACAATAAAAGCACCATATAATCAAGGGAATGTCGCTGTATTTGGACGAAATGCTGGACAACAATGTGTTGCAATGAGTTTATGTGCTGTGATATACTTCAACATGAAAGGAATAAGCTACCCTGATGACCTGGTACAAGTAATGAATATTGGAAATCAACTATATTCTAGTTTGTCAAATATGTGCAAAATCGCATGTGTCAAACCTATTGTATTGGAAGGAATCGTTCTGTGACGTCACTCCAAGACGCCATCTCAAATCTCACATGTTATTGAAATAGCGACAACTCTTCAAAATTACTACATATTCTTACAGTTTATCAGCATTTAGAAAGCATTTATACCAGAAATTATCTTTTACCTAGGGTTATATATATTTCGTTTTTCATTTCAAACAATATTTGCTCATGAAATGCCCTTTAAGTCGTCTTGTTGTTGTCCCCGACATGAGGAATGGCATCACCCAAAGGTGGATTTGAAGAACTTGTTCGTGGCGAATGCTACAGAGAAAGAGTATTGCTTTGTAAGTCACAAAGACCGTAAAAGAAGGATATGCGTCTACTGCCGGGCCAGCATTAACGCTGAATCAAGCATATCAAAGATTGTAGAAACGCACCAACGCTTTGATCTAGAACAAGACGAGATAAGATTCATAAAACTTATCGAATGGTATGCTTAGCTTATGTATTCCTTGGGATTCATTCCTTGTAAGCTACATGTACAACTACAAGACATGGATTTGGTATGACTCATGGTAGTGTAGATTATATAGCTTTTCAGTTGTAATATATATTAATCTATTTATTTTCTAGACACCAATAGAAGAGCCGTTCGATAACCCAGGCGAAGATACATGTGCCAATGGTTGACTCCACGTGTAGTGATAAAAGCACCCAAGTACCTGAGGATCGTTGCCGATGGTATAGCGACTTACAAGGGTCGAGCAAACGAGATATTCGCGGAGAAATTATTGCTCAGATTCAGATGGTAGTTGAAAAGTATGCAGCACCAAATCAAAGTGCCGTAGACAGCTTGATGTCTGACGTGCTACAAAATAAAAAGTTTCGTACCGTGTTTCCCACTGTAGCAATCGGCAAAGAGTCTTGTCAACAATCATTAGACAGCAAGATACTACAGTCTCTTGTAAGGCATTATCAAAGTTCCAAAGAAAAGGAAAGTAATGAGCTGATAAGACAGCAAGGACAACGGTTGAAATCTAAATTGCTCATTGGCAAGACACTGAAAACCAGTAGCCTTTCTGTAGATGGTAATGTTGCTGGCTCCAATAGAATCGAGGCTGCAAAAAAACTGTTGCGCGGGACGAGCGGAGAAGACTATTGTCTATAGTAGCTTGGGACTTTACATATGCCAAATTGCGTGAGTATTTTGGATGCTCCAAGAGTACCATTACAGCAGCAAAAGTCCACGCATTGCTCTTTGGAAAAGGTGGTACCCCAAAAGACAACATCAAATTCACCCGCCAAGTAATTTCGAAAGATATGAATTTAATCAGTTCATCAATCAAGATGATGTTTCCCGGCCTTCTTCATGCAGAAGTGTACTTGTTGATGGGACAGAGACAGGCGTAAGATACTGTAAAGGACATTGTGCAGCAGTACTTACTTAAATTTCCAAATGGGGTAAAGTGATCCTATATTTACACTCATCTGCCTACTAACTTTAGTCGATAATCGATAAGTCGATTGGGGACCCTATGAATGTACCTTTGGTCATCCAAGATATCAGTCAGCATCAAAGATATCTGAAGACGTCTCTCCTAAATCAGGTACATTATGCCGATTTATGTGTATCCATTTGATTTGAGATATGCAAACTGAAAGTCACTTTCCCATTCCATCTATTCATAATGAATGTGAATAATGATGGGAAATATCGTTTTTTGAAATACTTATAAAACCAATTTTTACAAGTGCCACGCAGCTGCTTACAAGATCTGTTGTGATTGAATAATACAAACAATAGAATTCATTATCTACTCGTTCTATGGTTTTGGTTCTATTGTTTTACTTAATAGTATTGAACCAATAATATTGGACTAGATCTTCTAAGAGCTGCAACCTCACCCAAATTTTATTCTTAAGTCACCTTTATCAAAGACTATATGAGCGTTTTGCCATGACCAGGAAACGTGCCCCCTTTATGGAAGTGTCCCCTGAATAGAGGTGTTTCCACTGTATGATATTTACTACGGTACTTTAGGCTTAGTTCACAGTATAACATTGTATAGCTCCTATGTATCCAAAAATGTATGAATGATCTTAATGTGTCTGATGTTGTGCTCTTGTTTGCTTCCGGTCCAGCGACATTCATCTTGCTTAGAGCTTTGTCTAGATTTTGCCCTTGGTCATTGCCAAGAAGAACACACTCACTCTTGTTCCGATATGAACATTGTATATACTACAGTTGCTAAATTGAAACAAGTCATCAGTGAGATGCCAGAGGACACAAGCAGCTGCTTGTGTCTGTAATGTGTTATATACAAGACAGAATATGTAGAACCCATTTCTTCTTGATTCTCAAGTGCTCTAAATAAGAGGACTTTGTCAGAGATAAAAGCTTACCCCAGTTCAGTCTCACTAACCGATCATCGACTGCTACACCAAATGGCTGTAAAATGGCTCACTTCTCTTTACATCATGTGTGGCTTTGGATGGATAGCGAAAATGTACCCTGGATTCTCCGTTTATTTATTCTCTGGTAAGATTGTCAGTTTATATGTATATATTTCTTCATGTTGTTTAGTCAGTTCAATTGAGTGATGTGATGTTGAATCTGGTCAAAGTTTGATTTTTATACTCTTGATTCCAGTAGGTTGTATTGTGTATCATACATGTGTGTGTCCAACACAGACTTTCCCTCACCAGCCTCAAAGTTATTGTACTCAACCAAATTGAAGGGGTAGACACCGTTCACTTCACTCAGATAAGAGATTACACCAGAGTTGTGGTAATGGAGACCATTATCTGCAATTCAATCATTCAATATTTCAGTGACGATTCCTGTTCATTATTTACTTCATACTATTGCAAATTTAAAAACATCACAAACATATTTATCACAGTCATTTGAATATACTTCGCCCACATCAGACACAAAATCATCCCGCTGGGTCCGAGTGGGCAATAGTCTAGAGACTAGTCAACAGGTTGGAGATTTAATAAAGGTAAAGCTACTTCTCACTTTTTGAATTCAATTTTAAAGGCTGTTATATACTTAGCCTTCTAAAGCAGACAAATGCACAGGCTTCTGCAGTCTGCTTTAGTAGGCTATTACAATGTATCTGCTGTGTTATCACATATTTTATCTAAGAAAAAAACGCTAAATTACAAACATTCTTTTATCATGCATCACATAACCTTCGCAAAATAATATGAAAGTTATAGAAATACTGCAATATTATTTTGGTCAAAGCCATAAGAAACATGATACCATGTGTAACCGGAAATTGCCGTGAAATTTGCGCTCGATGGGCCTTTTTGCTGCGAGACTCGAAATGGATGCAACCTCGGTCATATGGCTCTGTGTGTTTTCATTTCTTGGCGTGGAAGATCTTACTAGATCAGCTGCAGTTTGTTGGCCGTGGCGCAATATGATATTCGGCAAGAATGGCATCATTACAAGGAAGCACGTAGACGATGACGATGACATTCAACCCGGCATTCAAGAATCGCTGAACTTCTACAATATGCCGAGAGTTTACCAGTTTTTGCCTCTCCCGATGTTTAGAGGACTTCTTCTTCTCAATATTGGGCACACTGATGTGACAACGCGACACCTTCTGCAGATCCTAAAATATTCATCATGTATTGAGAATTTGAACATTTCATTCTGCCGTAATCTAGAAGAGATAGTGTTATTTCGAGCCAAGAGCAAGGATTGCTTCTGTTTTCTTCAGATTATTGACATTTCTGGAAATGAAGTACAATTATCAATTCTGATTGGCTAAGAGCAGTGCAATTTAAAGGTGATTTGCACTCTATATTTTTTAATGAACATTATTGATTGGTATTCATACGATTTCTCTTTGAATTTGGAATAATTTGCAAATTATATCCAAATTGCACTCAAAAGCATATGATTACCTCTACTAATTTACAAAGCTAGATGTATATATTGTGGTTTGAAATTTCCACTGGTTTCAACTGCAATTTTTACTCCATTGCTTTGCTTTCTTAATTCACTTCCTTCAGTTTAATCCTTTACAACCAAAACCTTAAATCTAACTTTAGAACAACCCTCAGGAAAAATAGCCAGTCTAGGACTGCATGTAGCTACTGCTGTGAAGCCAGTAATAAAACGAATAGACAATGAGTTAAGAAAAGAGAACAAATAGGGAAAGGAGAGAAATGAAGGAAATAAATTATGGACAAAAGAAATGTAATGTGAAAAGAAAATGTTGTGATGGTGTAACAAAAATGATAATAAATATAAGCTTAACTTAATAATAAATGGTTATTTAAATGATTGCATTTCCACCGAAGTGGCTCTTTGTCTATCCAAAAGAACAAAGTAAAGCTATCAATATATAACTTATATAATGAACCATAATAACAAAAATAAAAACAAACATTTGAATCAAAGAGTGAGATTTCAAGTGTTCATAAGTTTTACACAAGTAATTCAGTAAACGACATGAACGGAAATCGACAACAAACACGAAGAGAATTAGAATAACTGTTATTTAAAATTTAATCAACAACAACATTTGGTAATGGTAACTTTTGAGAGAACATATATAATAGAACTGTAATTAATTGTAATAGCAATGTGTGTTTTAATACTGTGCTAAACAAGTACGTAATCGTCGACTGAACAACCACCTTGGTTCGGCGTTTGCTGGCTGGTGGAAATTATATAAAGACTGACTGTCAAAAGACCTGAACAATTATTTACGAGAAAACACTGGACACATCAGCTGAAAGCTGTGCTTGATTACTGATGCAGAAAAGCACAAAATCATTGTAAATAGAGACATCGAGCACATGGAAGAGCGTAGCTTGGACGTTGCAATCGATAAGAAGTCGCTTATTGACGCGAGTTGACAAAATCAACAAAATGTAGTCGAACCAAATGCCGGTCGAGACGAGAATAGAACAAAAATACATCTGGTATCATCGTGAAAAGGTTTCCTAGTCTTCACTCGTCTTCGCTCTCGTTCGAGTAATTCGACTCACTTCAATTAAATCGGATTTTCCGAACGAATCCGGGTCAACCCGAAAATTTGGACACTTACGGACTTATGGACATACTTACTTACACACTCGATGGCATAGTAGCTACGCCTTCCCAGAAGGCAGTAGCTACAAAAATTAAATCAGTGGGAAAAATTAAACCACAACATATATATAGAAAAATTGGAAAAAAGAAAAGTAGTAAACAACGATTTGGTTCATTTTTTTTAATGCTCAGGGGAAAAAAGGTGGGAACCCTTTGCTGTGGTGGGTTGAAACCACCAGCAATCAGAGGGTATGCTGCTGCCATTAGATATTCGCTTGGCACGTTTGGACACACTGGCAACATACAGCCAAACAGTTGAAGAACTAACTAATGATACACGAAAGATGAGAGGCAACCCAATGAATGCACCTGGTAATACAGTGAAACCTCTATTTTAAAGTGGACACCCTTTATTAAGTGGATATGAGGTTGCTTGGGTTGTGAAGGGATGGGGGTAGTAGTAGCTTATTTGACAGGGCGAATTAATTAAAAATTTATGGTATTTTCTTTCATTTATTTTTTCATATTGATAAGCTCTAAAGCAAACGATCAAGCAGCTTGTTAGAAGGTCTACCAGACCTACAGCAAAGGATACCAGGCATACGCGACTTTCATAATGGCCGACGGCGCGCGGGACTGGTTACGAGTTTTGCATGGAAACGAGGCCACAAAGGCCTCGTTGATGCGAAGCCAAGGCACAAACACATATTTAAGCGTTTTCCTTGTCTATTAAGAGCTGTAAGTAGAGTTCATTTGTCTTTTTTATTTTATTGAAATGCCCACTCACTGTTGTGTACCGGAATGCAAGAAGAAAGGCTATCGTGATGAGGATGGGAACAAAGTTTCATACTTTATATTTCCAACTCGTAAAGACCTAAAGAAGATGTGGATACACGCCATAAGAAGAGAGGAGGGCAAAGAGTTCAAGATAAACCAAGGAACAAAGGTTTGTTCAAGACATTTTAGAGAAAACGAACTCAAGAAGACCCTTGCAGGCAAAATTGTTTTGAATCCTGGAGCAGTACCTTCGATATTCCCTTGGATTCGTACCTCACCTCGAAAGAGAAATCCACCAACAGAAAGATTATTTACACTTGAGCCCTCAGCTAGCACTGACAGCATAAGCGATATTTATAATAGTGAGGAGCAGGCCGAGGTGATCGAAACTGTAGATGAATGTTTTACTCAAGACGTAGGAACACAGACAGACCTCTCTGAGCAAGAGGTGTATTGGACAGAGATAATTACGAACAATAACAGAAATATAAAAGCACTCGAACATGAAATAATTGACCTTAAATCACAACGAGAGGATTTGCAGCGGCGAAATAAAGTTCTTAAAAGTAGATTGTTTACAATTGATACATTTGAATCAAACAACTCTGCTATAAATTTCTATACTGGATTTCAGAAATGGGAGACTTTCATGGCAATTTATACATTCCTGGATGCTGGAGAGAATGGAGAAAATATTACCTACTGGCGGTCTTCAGACACTAATGTTTCAGCAGATTACAACGAGGATGAAAGTAAGACAAATAACAGAAAGGGGAGAGCTAGAAGTCTAAGGCCAGTTGAAGAATATTTCCTGGTCATGTGCAGACTTAGACAAGGTTTTCATGAACAACATCTTGCTCACTTGTTTAATATATCCTTGCCTACAGTTAGTAGGATATTCATCACTTGGATTAATTTTATGTATTTCAAGTTAGGTCTGATTGATATATGGCCATCAAGACAGGTCATAAACACAACAATGCCAGAAGACTTCAAGAAAAAGTATGCATCCACTAGAATTATCATTGATTGCACTGAGGTACGGTGCCAAATGCCAAGTGGCCTGCAATTAAATGGAGAGCTGTTCAGCAGCTACAAAAACCATACTACCTTAAAGGGTTTGGTTGGCATTTCCCCAGGAGGTGCTATTACATTTATCAGTCAACTTTATACGGGTAGTATATCGGATAGAGAAATTGTCATAAGAAGTGGGTTTTTAGACCTACCTTTTCAGGATAAGGACTCTGTAATGGCTGATAAAGGATTCACTATAGGGGACTTACTGCCATTAGGAGTATCACTGGGAATTTGCCACCTTTCTTGGAGGTTCAAGTCAAATGCCTCCAGAAGACATTGTTAGAACGCAAGAAATTGCCAGTTTAAGAATACACATTGAACGTGCTATTAATAAGATAAAAAACTTCCATGTGTGGGCTAGAGTAATTCCTATTCATCAATTTGGAGTAGTTAATCAGATGTGGTCTGTGTGTGCATTCCTGTGTAATGCTCAACCAAACATAATATCTGTATGATATTATCAGGGGCAGATCCAGGGGGAGGGGTAGGGTTTACAAGTTTCAACTTTTCGGCAACTTTTAAGATTTTCGGCAACTTTTAAGATTTTCGGCAACTTTTTGGATTTTCGGCAACTTTTTAGATTTTCGGCAACTTTGGACTTTTTCAACCAAAAAGATGTGTATATTTTACTTTTTGGGTACATTTATTAGTTTTCGATAGATAATTTTACCTCAATTGTTCTAAAAAACACACATGGTTGACCTTACGACCCGAGCGCTACACCGCCAGTCAGCCACAGGGTACCCATTTCTGTATATGTGTGCTTACTGCTTGTCAACAAGGTCAGCGGTATCACATGGCACGTTTTTCAAGATGGCGGACTTGAGTGATTCAATTTCCAACTCAGATGAGTCTGCAGATGAGGGTCCAAGTAATCCAATCGCGGAAGCTAAAAGGCTGGGGGCAAATCTCTCTACTCCAAAGAAAGCTAAAATAGCTAGAGAAAGAAAAATTCAAATCAATCCAGCCGGTAAAAGTCGCTCTGAGCGTGGGGAAAATGACCCAAAGTTGAGTTCGTGGCAACGTGTTCAAGAACATAAGGATGAATACCTCACAGCAGTTAGCGGAAAGCTAAGATGTGAGGCTTGCAAGGAGACTATCAGTAAGAAATCTAGTACTGTCAAGAAACACATCCAATCCGCCAAGCATGTCAAGGCAAAGAAGGCTGTCTTGGACAGCAAGAAAAAAGACCAGTCAGTACTAGATTTGATCAGAAGGAATGATCAAGCAAAGCATCCCAAAGGTGAAACACTGCCTCTTGATATGCGTCTGCATCGCTTTGAATTGATCGAATGCTTTTTAGCAGCTGGAATTCCTTTATCTAAAATTGACTGTCTACGCTCGTTTCTTGAAAAGTATGGGCATAGGCTTACGTCGGACAGTCACCTAAGAGAGTTAGTGCCTTCCGTTCTTGCAAAAGAAAAAGAGACGCTGAAATCAGAACTATCTCAAGTGAAGGCCGTTTCGACCATCTTTGACGGCAGCACTCGTTTAGGTGAAGCTTTAGCTATCGTCGTGCGCTTTGTAGACAGTCATTGGAATGTCCAACAAAGGCTTGTCAGACTTCAAGTATTAGCAAAAAGCTTAAAGGCTAACGAGCTTGCCCAATGCTTGATACAAGCCCTGGCCGTTGATTTCTCGATCCAGCCCGGAGCTCTATTAGCGGCAATGAAGGACGGTGCGTCTGTGAACAAGGCAGCACTGCAGCAAGTCAAGTTCTTTTTCCCACAGCTGCTGGATGTTACTTGCTTCTCACATACAATCGATAATGTGGGCAAGCACTTCGAGTTCCGTGTTCTGGACACATTCGCTCAATACTGGGTGAGCATGTTCTCGCACAGTGCAGCCGTGCGCCTTGCCTGGAAGACCAAGACTGGCACTGCTATGCGTAGCTATAGCCCGACACAATGGTGGAGCAAATGGGAGACGATGAAACAGGTACTGGATTATTTTGGTGACGTGGAGCCATTCCTCAGGGAGAATGATCAGCTTGTTCCTGCAACTAGAGTTCACTTATTGGAGATTTTCAACTCTCCTGCTGACTCTAAAGATCATGAACTTGAACTAGCTGCTTTTGTTGACGGAGGAAATCACTTTGTCTCAGCTACGTACTATTTGGAAGGGGATGGGCCCCTTGTTTTCAGTTGCTACGAGCGGTTAGCCACAGTGTCCCATTCAGTAGCCTTGGCCAACTACCCTAATGTTGAAGGAGTTGCTCGCCGCCAGGCAAATGGAAACGTGCCTGTTTTCAACCAGTTAGTAGCCAGGACCAAAGCCTGTATCAATCCTGGTTTGCAGTTCTATCAGCGAAAGTTCAGTCAAGAATTTTATGATATTGTCCGTGCCTTTCGTAGTGCCAGATTGTGTTGTCCAGTACAGGTTCAGCAGCTTCGCCCTACAGTTGCTTCTGTGGAAGAGTTAAGGAAGTTTTCCTTCCTTGATGATGACGGTATAATACAAGGGCTCACCGCCGAACTCCCCCGGTACATGGCCATTGCAGATGGCACAGCTTTAGAGACCGAGGAAGAGAAGCTACTTTGGTGGTCAAGAAACGAAGCAACCTTGCCCAACTGGTCCTCAGCAGTAAAGAAAGTACTTCTAGTGCAACCGAGCTCTGCCTCTGCTGAAAGAGTGTTCAGCTTAATGAAGAATTTCTTTGGGAACCAACAAGATGCCGCCCTAGAGGAGACAGTTGAAGCTTCGGTGATGCTCCGCTACAACCAAAACCAGAGGAGGAAGGTCGTCGTACTTTGAATGGTTGTTTCATGACTGATCGCATAGTATAAACAATAGGAAGTGACAACCTGATTTGGAACCTTCTTTATTAGCATAACAGTTATCATCGCTTTTGTTAGAGAACTTGTAAATATTAGTTTATACGTCAGAACCCCGGTTTTCACATGTCATAAAATGTGAGCACGTCAATTATGAATACGATCTCAGGGAGTGAACGTATTTTCCTGCAGTCAGCACGAAAGTAATCTTAAGAACAAAAAAACGCTTTTCGAGTTTGAAATAGCTTTGAAATAAAGTTTGATAAGAAACAAGGCAAGAATGTGTGAAATTTCAATATTTTTTAACCTAAAAACAAATTAAAAAAGCTTAAATATCTTGGCAACTTTTCGGCAACTTTTTGAAAAAAGTAGCAACTTTTCGGCAACTTTTGAGCACTTTTATCGGCAACTTTTGAGCAAATTATCGGCAACTTGTGCCAAACCCTAGGGAGGGGTGGAGTCAAAGGGGGGCTGTAACCCCCCCCCCCCCCCCCCCTCAGCCATGTATTTTAGGCTGGATCCGCCCTTGATTATGTAGATATTTTGATTGGTTGATCATTTCACAGGAATAGACATTGAAACTTATTAAAAATATTGGTTGCAGTATAATTTGTAAACATTAGAATTGAAGTAGCAATTTAACACATTGCACATCTGATATGTTTGAATATTAAACTAAATTGAAATGAATGCATATTTGTTATTGAAAGCTTTGTTTTCAATAATTGAAAACAAAGCTTTCAATAACAATTATGCATTCATTTCAATTTAGTTTAATAGATAATTATTATTTACTATCTGTTGGAACAGTGAATAGTCTAAAATAAACTGATATTTTTATTGAATTTTTACTTGACTCAGCTGCATTTAGTTAAGATATCTTATCAGACACTTTGATGTGGATATTATATACAGAGTTCCCACGGTCAGGGAAAAGTCAGTGAATTCTGTGTCAGTTTTCAAGGTCAGAGAATTTTGATTTTGGTCAGGAATTTTTTTTGTCATTTACCCAAAGGTCAGTGAAAAGTCGGGGAATTTCTGTCAGCCTTTACAAAATTGTTTTGAATTTGGTGATAATGAAAAAAGGGGGAAAAATGGTCAGTGAAAAATGGTTTTTGGTCAGGGAAAAGTTAGGGAATTTTATATTTCCAGATGAGTGGGAACCCTGGTATAGTCTCGTGACAATAACATTGGTTTAATTAGTTGCTTGACTAGTTTATTTAAACATATCCACAGCTGCAAACTTAATAAAATGGTTGAAATAATATGAGGTCAGACCCCGTACTAACTTCTCCCAATAAACATAATTAAAAGGAATTCTTTGAACATAGAGTCCTTTACTTGTATACACAATAAAGTCACACCATCTTGTCCCTGTTATGGCCATTTGTCCCTGTACTTGAGCATAATATTGATGATCTTCCTTCAACCTGCATTCATTGTCACTCAGTTTTTCCATAAAAAAGAGCATGCATCCAAGGGAGTGACATTGTATTTTGTGTATGGACATTTGACCTCAGCAAGACCAAAGTGATCTACACAGCCCGAATCAATCACTTTACCATCTGGAGAGGCTCCAAGAATTGGATAGCCTTCAGATACAACAAGACCACTAGATAAAACTTGAACAGGTGTTCTCCTATTGTGCATAAATTTTTCATACTGCTGGAGAGTAACTGCTTCGAACTTCTTTCCATGCTCTAAATATCTTGAAGAAATTGATTTGGGGTGCATGAGTGTGTCTGCAAATGTGTCATGGTTTCGTTTGCGTCTTGAAATTACAAAAAATTGTGAAGATGTAAATCTGTACTTGCGCTCATCTTTCCACTTGTTACAGTTTGCTTGTTGTTTTGTTTCTGTTTCAATTAGGTTTATTCCATCTTTGTCTAGTCGTAGTTTGTCTATCACCCTCATTTCATTGTCACTTAAACCGTCTGGAAGGGTCATTTCCGGGATATGCCTTAGAGGGAACTCTGGATAGGACTGTGACCCTCCAATCAAAACAAGGAGTCTGGGAACACATTCAATATCTGCTATTGCTTTAAAGTTCGATTCAGTAAATCCAACTTGGTATGATAAATACGATCCAATTTGGCATTTACCAAATTTAGTGTCAACAGTTGGTTGGATAATATCTCCAGATGCCATTTGTGCTAAACCCATGTTTGAATCAATCAATTTCAGATCATCTTTTAACTTCTGTTCTGCTGTTTTATTATGCGTTGTTACCTTCCTAGCATCATATAACAAGGATTTCACACCAGATCTTGATGTTGAAGCCTCAACGAGTTTCGATTTATTCACATGGACTTCCATCACTGGCTCTGGGGCAATATTGGAACCCCCACCCTTCTTATGCCATTTCTGTAACTGAGATGTGCATGCAATACATTGTTCCTCTTCTTGAAACAGTTCCTTTGTTGTCTTACTTGAAAACAGGGAGAATTTGCAAATCTTGAACATTAAAGCTAATACATGATTGCAGATTCCCACATTACCTGCTACACATGAACACCAAGCACGTTTTACTTCGCCAGATATAATACAGAGTGCTATCTTCAAATTATGTGGGGGGTCATTCTTTCTGAAACTATGACAGCACTTTGATTGGAAAAAGAAATACCTCTGATCGCTCGCACACTCAATATCTTCAAGATATTCATCATCGAGGAACCGTTTAGCTTTTCTCAAGCCTGTAGGGACTGAGTGGTGGTCTTTGTTCGCGAAAGATTTACCAGAGTTCATGATATGACGATTCATGTCGGCCCTTGTAAACATTGGCATCTTCTCCAACGATATTCCCCAACCATCGCTTGGAAATTTCACACGATCCGAAATTTTCTCCACTTCACTACTATCATTAGTACTTTCTCGTTCCTTCCTACGACTGTATATTCTGTTTGGATCTGGATCAACAATGTCTTTATCTTTACCAGTTGTAATGTACTCGTGAACACGTTTCACCAGCTGAGCTTTCGTCTTCAATCCTTTGCCCGAATCTCCGCGACACTTCAACCAGAATCTTAGTTCTTCGTTTTTTAACTCTTCAGGCTTTCGATCACAAAGGGAAGAACCAGGTATATCGTTTTCAGTAAGAGTAAGAACACTTGAATTATCGTTTACGCTAAAAACACTTGAGGACGCCATATTGAACTTTGAAAACTATGCGAAGGAGGCCTTTGTGGCCTCGTTTTCATGTTCCTCGCACCAGTCTCTTTTCTCCGTCGGTCATTATGAAAGTCGTGTATGGAAGGTTACCTTATGAGCCTAAAATAGGCCCTCCCTTCAATCTAGATCAACTAATGACGATGCGAGACTTATGTTAATGTCATTAGAGGTATGTATCGTAGGAACTTACTTTTTCAGCGTTGAGAATATTTATTTATAGTTTATCATAATTTATTGTCTGTTGATTCTTAGGGACTGCGTGGCTTATGGCTGTGGACACTAGTACTGTTTTCTTTTGCACTGTTCTTAAGAGGGGAGGAACCACTTCGTTGAAAGTCCAGCATTTGAAGGTAATATAAGTTGATTGATATAGGTTGACAGCTTCACCCTCGAGATGTTTGAAGTGTCGCTGACTTTTCATATTTTTTTTTATTTTTATTAATACCGTTATAAAATTATATGAAAACAGTTTACTCAGGAAAACTACCACAGCGTATTGATGTAAAAATACAATGGTCAAAAGCTGACAAGAAAGCAAGAGGTAAGTAAGTAAGCTAGTTAGTAAGTAAATATAAATAACTGATTGGACACTTATTTAAGTGTATTTTATAAGTAATTGTTACCTGACTACAATATAATATTCCATGCAAAAAGGAGAAATGGAGTACTCCGAGAAAACCCTTTGAAGTAAGGGAGAGAATGAACTGCCAAACTCAACTCATCTTCATCAAATCTTTGGTGGGCATTTCTGGAAATGCAACCACCACATGCATTTCCCAGGTAAATGCCTTGCCCTTCCTGTCCCGACATTAAAATAAATTGTTACACAACAATATCGTATAATGCGTGAAGGAATGATAAAGGATTGCTGGTAGGCATGTTGTTATCACCTTTTATGAAGAAACGCTAAGCCCGGGATGTTCTCGGGATGAATAGCCATGAGTCAGCAGAAGGGCCCTGGGAACAAGATTGTCCATGCATTTCCATAGTGCGAGTTGTCTTTTAGCGTTGTTCGTCTTTTTGAGCTGGTCTTTTTGTCTTGTCTATAATAGTATCACTGGCTTCAGCTTCAGCGGAAGTTGAACATCGTCATCATCTTCAGAGACAATTTCAAAGAAGACGATGCCAGAAACAATAATAGATTGATTGGATGTGGCAATATATTCATTTGGATGTCAATCTGACCTTAGGTCATATCATAAGGTTCGAGGCGACACAGTCGTTAATGGTGTGAGTGCATTATTTGGCCGACACCTGATGTGCTCAAGCCCTTAAGCACTTGATTGCTTCAAAAATATTTGGAAACTGGAAAACAGGGAGCGGTCTCTCAAAATAACTTTTCCTCTTGGTGTCTTCAAGACTGAAGCTTTTGGAAAGTAAAGGGAGTATTGGGGAAAATGCCAAACCACAGATTTTCATAACCTCTGATCGAAACACAAGAGAAGTACCTGGAGGATGAAGATGGGGTAAAAACATGGTACTACCCTAAATGTTGGCTCTGCTCGAAAAGATGTGAGTTTTGCCGGAGGAAGAATAATTTTCATACATATTGCTTTTATTAACCAATAATTACTGACCCTCCAAACAGAAAAGCACTATTGCAGTAATAGTGTCTTATTCAAGTTAAAATTATGGCTTTGATAAATTATAAACTATTTGTCTCCACAAAGTGTCACACAAACTGTAAATGCTACTGAGCAAAGTCAAAGTGAGAAGTGGCATAGTGAAAAAAGGGTGAGACTGACTGCATCAAAATATCTGGCTTCAAAGTTGGAAAACTAATCATCAAGGGATCAAACAATGCAGCTATCAGAGCAATGAAGTACATTTCATCCGATCTTTGGAAACTTGTTGGTAAGACACCCCAGACAAACTGGAAGACGTATGGTCTAGAGAGTGAATCAAGTATCAAGTATGAGGAGCAAACTAAATACAAGGTAGCTTTGTCTGGATTATGGGTAAACCCTATATTTCCTATTCTAGCATGGTCACCAAATGGGCTACCAAGGCAAGGTGCATTATTGGAGATCAAGTCTTTGAAGATATTCAAGGAACACAGTATAGAGAGGACTGCTAAAAGAGGGTAGCACAATGGTCTCTCAAGCAATTTTGGACAGGCAGAGCAATCTAAAACGAAATATTAAAATGAATCGACTACATTGTTGTTGCATTATTGCACCCGGTACAAGTCATAGGTGTTGCAGACTCCACTGTAGCGGACATAACTTTAAAATATTTTGAAATCCAATGTTCATATTACAGATAAAGCCGGTTGGATTGGCGCTAATTTTGAAATTATTATTGGTTTTAGGCCCCATTTGCAAATACGTTCGTTACGCTCTAAAATTATATTATTACTGTTTACTCTTTATCAAGCTTACAAATGTGTGTATAATGTCAGGGGGCTTTTGCCCTCCATCTAACTGTGGTTTTGGAATGTTTCTGCCATAATTTATTCAAAGAAGGCTAAATATCTTATGAAGAAAGATTACGATACAGCCAAGTCCCCCAAATTACAAGAGGTGGAAGAAAGGTTTAAATATTTTAACGATATCTTTGTAAGTACTCAAGATGCTTTTAAAACCTATTTGAAGACGTTTAATAAACGTTTAATAAACGTTTGTTGGCGCTGGAAGTATTAGTGAGAAAATGGGATCCAAGAAAGAAAACAGACAAGATCACATTCTTCAAAGAGTGCTCAATGTCACGTTTTGTCTGCTCTCTCTCTCTCTCTCTCTCTCTCTCTCTCTCTCTCTCTCTCTCTCTCTCTCTCTCTCTCTCTCTCTCTCTCTCTCTCTCTCTCTCTCTCTCTCTCTCTCTCTCTCTCTCTCTCTCTCTCTCTCTCTCTCTCTCTCTCTCTCTAAAAAGAATGAACACTCTTTTCAAGATTGCAAAAGGTGTTATCAAAGTTATGCTGCCATACACGATTTTTTCCAGTGAAGTGTCAGCGCCTGATAAACAAGGGAAAAGAGAATCCATTCAGGAAAGTCCACTGCAATAAATAGAGATAATAAAACCATTGTCAAGCAAATAAATCCAGTATTCCAAACATGGGTTGGCCTGCGATTTAGTGAAGCACTTCTGAAGCTAATGTGGAGCTCAAAAAGTATCCAGTAGCGAAAACATAATAATTTGCCATGAAATATTACGAATAGCAAAACAAGAAGTAGAAAAGCAAACTAAATTAGTAATATTTATAGTGGAAATCATTGCCTTGTTTTAGTGTTTGTACTCAATACATGGTACAATTTAATACTTTTTCCTACCTCTGATAAAGATTAGATGTCTTGGTAATAGACAGTCTCTGGAAGCCAGAGAGAAAGGTGCTCTGCATCCTTTGAATTAAAACAAAAGGAAAGAAAATACGAAGAGATTGCTAGAGAAAAAGGAGGCAAGAAAAAGAAAAAGCGCCACAGTGGAAACCTTGGCAACTTAAGAGGAATGTACGAGAAAGCCCTCAAGAGAGGGGCAGGGGTACAGAGATGGTACCATCATAAACTGGTCAACGCTAGTCAGAAAATATAAAGTACAAAACCAACATGGAAGCCAAGCAAAAAAATGGAAACCAGATAATTCAGCAATTGCTTGTTAGTGAAGAAATCACTAAATTCAAAAAAAAAAAAAAAAAAAAGAAAGAGTGACAAGGAGGAAGTTGAGGGGAAAGGGCTGAGATCATTCTTCCAACCAGTGAGACAAACTGAAGAATAAAATTAAAGCCAAGATAATGAATGGTGAAATTTGTATTGGACAAATCATTGTACCATATGCAAAACTAGTTTTAACTAAATGACAAAACTAAAAACAATGAAATCCAGAAAGTGGAGTTTATAGTTCAGGAAAGAAAAATATAGGACATACCAGAAGACGTGGATAGAAGTCTATATTATTTTTCATAAATTCGGATAGAAGAAAATCAAGTACATCCATAACTTGTAAGGAAAATTCATGATTGAGAACTAAATTAATTGACTTATAACATGACCTAAGAAAATCCTGCAATTCGATTGGCTGAGGAGTAGTATTTCAGCGTAATAGTGGCATTTCAAGCTCTCAGCAGTGGTATTTCAAAATTACCATGGGAACCATTGTTTGAGCACCAAGCATGACATTCAAATCCAAGATGGCAGATAAACTCGACAGAGTTTTTCTCGCTAAAAAAGCTGAAATATACCTAGAAACAAATCTTAAGATTAAATTGAATTTAATTAAATTCAAAAAGAGAAAGTTATTTGTCTTGTTCTTCCATGGTTAACTTTTCAATCGTTTTGCTTTCTTGTTTTCAACTTTTTTTGCTTACAGGTATCGCAAACAACTTAATTTTCAGTGAATGTTTTGAATTTTCCCGTCTGAACGAAATAATCATGTTGGACCGTTTCTATGGTAACGGTCCAAACTTGCAAAATATGCCTTTGGACAGACCGCGAGTCGACCAATCAGAATCAAGGAAATTATCAAGCCATATAATAATATGTTTTATAAGTCGAATGCGCAGAGGTGATATTCAAATAACTGTGTATTAATTTGACTACACCGCAACTGGTATGCTGGTACAAGGTTGAATTATTTTCTGACGAGTTTTTTTCTTTTTCTTAGGTCAAGTTAGAAGAGTTCTGGGTACGGGGAAGTACGATCTGAACGCCACCAAAGAGTTTCTATTTCCCGTGCTCAATGAACAAGAAGCTGTCAAGTTCGCTGTGAAAAGAAATAACAACTTCATATGTTTAAAAACCGAACATCTTCGTTTTCTCGATGTCATGAACTTCATCGCTCCAGGATTCACCTACGCCAAATTTCTAAAAGCCTATGAGTGCCCCGAGACCAAAGGTTTCCCCTACGAGTGGATGGATTCCCTGGAAAAGCTCAACTATCCTACTCTACCACCCCACATCGCCTTCTACTCCTCTTTAACCAACACCAATATAACAGCCGAAGAGTATGCTTGTTAGTAATGTAGTTCGTAAGGTTTCTTCAAGCGTAAAAAGACTTGAGCCCAGAAGGGATTTGAACCCGTGACCTCCTGGATACTAGTCAGGCGCTCTAACCACTGAGCCACTGGGAACTCATGTGATTAAGCAGGTCTTGGTTCAGTATGCTTGTTGTCAACGAGTGTGGGAAGAGAACAACATGGTTACCTTCCGTGACTTCTTGGTATGGTACAATAATCTAGATGTCCAGCCGTTCTGGGATGCTTTGGAAAAGATGTGTGCTTTCTGGAAAGAAAAAAATATTGACATGCTGAGGCAAGGTATTTCTATCCCTGGCGTCACGCTGACCTATCTCTTCATGACTCTAGAACCAGACGTCTTCTTCTCCCTGTTCGACAAGAAAAACAAAGATCTTTACCATCTATTTAAGAAAAACATGGTTGGTGGTCCAAGCATCATCTTTCATCGCTACCACGAAGCAGGAAAAACAAAAATTAGAGAGGTGGAGATGAAAGCGCAAGGGAAAGACTGCCAAAAGATTGTTGGTTTCGATGCCAATGCGCTGTACCTCGGTGCGATCATGCACGATAGGAACCATCACAAGAAGAAGAGAAGAAACTGGTTTCAAAAAAGAGAGTTCCCTCAAGACAGCCACCGAGTGGTTGGAGTGGGAAGCTGAGCAGAGAAGAATAACCATTTGTCACCAAGTCAACGACACAGAGACAAGGATTGGAGAGAGAAGACTGCTAGTTGATGGGTGTCATGGGCCAAGTCAGACTGTATTTCAGTTTCATGGTAAGTTTTAGTTCGTTTCCTTTCTCTTCTTTGTTTCATTCACTCACATATATTCACTACTTTGTTTCGTTTGTGTTTTATATGTAATGACCATGGTATCGTTTGGGTTTCCTGTGTTATGAATATTAATGAATTGTGTTATGATTGGGCTTCCCGTGTATTTTATTATATCTCAATTCAGTTCTTTTTTGCCTCCTTGATAGGATGTTACTGGCATGGCCATGATTGTACTCTTAACCAAGGGAAAGAGATGAATGAAACAAGAAAAAAGCCCTAAACGAACTAAGAGCTGAAACTGAAGCCAACACCGAATACATCCAGGATCATGGTTATGAATTGGTCGAGATGTGGGAAGGCAAGTGGCAGCGAGTAGTAGGAAAGTAGGAGTTCTGCGCCAAGTGCCTCCAGAGCCAGGAGGAGTCAGGTGGAGCAACAGCACGTCAGCAACAGAAATCCCATGGGGCCTCGGGAAGACAGCTCTTAATCGTTCTGAACGTTGTAGAGTCTTCACTACATCTTTGTGTTTATGGGCGTCCCGATATGGTATCCACTTGATGGGTTTTTCTGTACTTGGTGGGGGAGTGGGTGGAAATATGGGTGGACCAGATGGAGTGCTTAGTGTGTTGAACAAGGAGGTTGGTTGCCCCATTTCTGAACTAGAATGGGCTCTTATTGGAGTAGAAGGAACCTCAACTGAAGTTGATGGTCTCGAAGTAGTTGACGGTCTAATTTTAGAGGTTAGGCGTTGTAACATGGAAGGTGGTTTAGATGTAACAAAACCGCTATCACGACTTAGAATATAGTCATACTCACTCGACCAATCAGCGCCCAGCATTTGTGCGCTCTATATCTCATAAAGTAACTAATAGGGCTTTAACAATGGACTCCTTAGTATTCTCTATATAGAGAATACTAATAAAGCTTTTTGTTTTCTTTTGTTACAAAGCCTTATTAGTATTCTCTATATAGGGAATACTATTGACTAACTTAGAGAATACTAGAGTGCAAATATTATATCCATGAAATAGTTAACTAACTAAATAGTACTAATAAATAGCACCAAATGCTTTATCATTGTTGTCTACTTATTAGTAGTAAAACTAGTAAAATGTTAATTACGTACTAAGTGTTAGCGCTTATTTCACGGATATAATATTTGCACTCTAATATAACGTGTACTAAACTATCGACAAAAAATATTATAATACAATCTCAGTTTAATCTTCAAATACTATTCAAATATTATATCATAATCCAATAAATCCACAGTTATTTGGATTGCGTTAAGCAGCTAGATTTATACATGAATACTGATACAGAAATACAGATCATAACTATACTAAACACTAAAGAAACGTAGCGAGTCACTTACTCTTCAAAATGAAATCACAAACGAGTTTCTCCATGTTCTACAAGAAGTGTAGATGTACGGATATTCATCAGTCATCCAAGTTCTCCGTATATGATTATTGCGATATAGGTAGCCCAATCTTTCAATATATTAAATGTCCACATCGTGCTTGAGTTTTCTTTGGTGTTCATTATTTCTCTCGTTTTTCAATTTCGTCCGTTCTAACTGGTTTGAAGAAACTTTGAGATTTCTGCTCTTCATTTCCACAACAAATATCGGTAATTTCTAGCGTTGCAAGCTTCGTATTTAAAAGTCTCAAGCTTCGGATATTCATCTTCACTCCACTGAAGTCACACACAACTGAACAGCTTTGCATAAGCGTATGTGCATTTGAAATCAGTATTCCTTTGGGAAAGCAACAGACATGCAGCCAAAGAATACTCTCGTGAGTATGACTATATTCTAAAACGGTTAGAGAATAAACACTCGTGCTTTATGGAATTTAGAGCGCCTCGCATTGATAGAAGGGCCACTCGGCGCTACGCGCCTCGTGGCCTTCTATCTCCTGCTCGGAGCTCTAAATTCCATAAAGCACTCGCGTTATTCTCTAACCCTTACTTAGACTTGTCGAGGGAACATTTTCTGGGGTTTCAAAATTAGAAGCCGGGAGATGACGTTCATCAGCCAACGGTGATAGGGTTTGGACTGCTTCTTGCCTTGGTCTGACCATCACACTGTTTGGTAGTTGTTGTTCGAGGTTTAGGTAGCGATTAAACGTTGGTTGTATTCCTTGGTTTTCATTTCCGCGGGAACACTGTGGTCTTTTAAAATGTGGTCCATCTGCTCTTCTAAATCCTGCATGGCCTGCATGACTGTAAGTACCCTTGACGTTGAAAAAAGTTACCGATGGTCTTCATCGCATCAAATTGACCCCCAGTCTGTGGGGGGTCGTTGGGAAGAACATTAGTATGCAGTCGACACTCCTCTGGAGTGTTTGGGTTTGAGATCAACAAAAAGGTAGCCGTAAGGCCTCTGGATGGCAGACTCGTACTTATCAAGAAACTGGTCGGTCTTGCCTGGATACATCTGTTTTCCCAATGTTGTTATTTGTAGTTTGTCTCTTGGGTTTTTAAACAAAACCCAAGTAGGCCGCATTCAAACTCAACGTGCGCATGATTTTGCCTTGAAACATTCTGACAGAGGAAAATGACACTGAGGTTTCGGTGGTGAGATCCCTTGGTAAATAAATTCAAGATCCTTTTGTCGTTGGAGGTCTCGGCCATTTGGTCATCAATGACTATCAGATTGTTAACTTTGGGATCAAAATACCAATCCTCGTCCAGGTCGTGAGGGTTGCCTTTGACAAAGTTGATCCCTGGTAGAGTTTTCTGCATTTGCTCATAGGCCGGTTGCCATTAGCCACATTAGAAACGAGTGGACGACTGGGAACGAGTTTTAAGAAATAATATAATTTTAAAAAAAGTTTTAGGAGTTTGATAGGGTTTGGAGAAGCAGCAACTGAACTGCAGACATTTAAAAACTGAAAAAATTACAAAGAAATGTATGGTTACTCGGGACAAGCGTCCCTACTAAACATCATTTCTTTGGAATTTTTGCGGTTTTTGGAAAGCTGTTACTCATTTAATATCTAACAAAACCTTTTGAAACTTTGTAATAATGCTAATTGTGATATGCTCTTTCATTTGTTAATTAGATTAATTCTAAAAACTCGTTCCCAGTCCTTCACTCGTTTCTAAAGTGGCTAATTGCGAATAGCTCCATACAATACTTTGAGGGGGAGGTTGAATGACTCAACTTGCGTGTTGAAGCAAGTTCTGAACCCAAACCGTTTTTCCAGACCCAGTCATTCCTGCCACGATAGCCGTGAAGGGTTGGAGTAACTGAAAACGGTCACACTTTATGTCTTCAACATTTTCAGTCTGGGGGTAGGGAGTGAACCGCTGAGCGCTCTTTTGGCTATTGGCTATTGGCTATTGGCTATTGGCTATTGGCTATTGGCGGTCAGGCGGTCAGGCGGTCAGGCGGTCAGGCGGTCAGGCGGTCAGGCGGTCAGGCGGTCAGGCGGTCAGGCGGTCAGGCGGTCAGGCGGTCAGGCGGTCAGGCGGTCAGGCGGTCAGGCGGTCAGGCGGGGCGGTCAGGCGGTCAGGCGGTCAGGCGGTCAGGCGGTCAGGCGGTCAGTCAGGCGGTCAGGCGGGTCAGGCGGTCAGGCGGTCAGGCGGTCAGGCGGTCAGGCGGTCAGGCGGTCAGGCGGTCAGGCGGTCAGGCGGTCAGGCGGTCAGGCGGTCAGGCGGTCAGGCGGTCAGGCGGTCAGGCGGTCAGGCGGTCAGGCGGTCAGGCGGTCAGGCGGTCAGGCGGTCAGGCGGTCAGGCGGTCAGGCGGTCAGGCGGTCAGGCGGTCAGGCGGTCAGGCGGTCAGGCGGTCAGGCGGTCAGGCGGTCAGGCGGTCAGGCGGTCAGGCGGTCAGGCGGTCAGGCGGTCAGGCGGTCAGGCGGTCAGCGGTCAGGCGGTCAGTCAGGCGGTCAGTCAGGCGGTCAGGCGGTCAGGCGGTCAGGCGGTCAGGCGGTCAGGCGGTCAGGCGGTCAGGCGGTCAGGCGGTCAGGCGGTCAGGCGGTCAGGCGGTCAGGCGGTCAGGCGGTCAGGCGGTCAGGCTATTGGCTATTGGCTATTGGCTATTGGCTATTGGCTATTGGCTATTGGCTATTGGCTATTGGCTATTGGCTATTGGCTATTGGCTATTGGCTATTGGCTATTGGCTATTGGCTATTGGCTATTGGCTATTGGCTATTGGCTATTGGCTATTGGCTATTGGCTATTGGCTATTGGCTATTGGCTATTGGCTATTGGCTATTGGCTATTGGCTATTGGCTATTGGCTATCAGGCTATTGGTTATTGGATATCGGCTATTGGCTATCAAACTACCGTAAGATATAATGTTCATGTAACTGTTCACAAAAAAAATCCTTTAAATTGTGTGGGTTTTCAAGTTAATTGAGATATGATTAGGGGATGTTTTTGAGCTTTTTGTTGTTGACTTTGTCACTCGATCGGCAGTTTTTTACAATATGACTGTCAAAAGAAGAAAAAATTGCTGCAAATCTGGAACATGGCTTTCTGAAGTATAAGAGAGATTTATAAGGTAAAGAGATAAATAATAAAGTTAAGTTTTATGAAATATTTATATTTGTTTTCGTTATTTTTGTACTTTTTAACGACAAGGTAGTGTGCTCTTTTCTATCCGTTTTTACGCGTGAAGAATCTGTCATAAAGCAAATGAATAATACTAAACCATCTAGATATTATATAGTCTGTACTCTTATAGTTGCACAGAAGACGTCAAAATGTGGTGAGAACAACAGTCACGTCGTCTCGTGGCGTATTTTTTTGTTCTGTGCATCTATAAGAGTACAGACGCACAGGAAAATGGAATCTATTTGTTAAATTGGTTATTGGCTATCGGCTATTGGCTATCAGGCTATTGGCTATTGGCTATCAGGAATAGAAATAAATAGCTTGGCTTTCTATTAAATTTTCATTTGAAATAGTCTTCCATAGAGACAACATGAGTCAACTACTATGTCAAAATTTTGGTTATTTGCATCATTTAGCACATTGTCCTCCCCATCAAAGAGATGTTTTACTGGCCTCTCCTAGTCCAGAACAGGTTCTGCCATTTGTGAAGTGTGCTTGAATTTGTGTATGGGTACTATTCAGGTTACGGTTGGACAAAAAGAAAGATTTAGACCCACATGTGGATATTATAAGAGAATTGGCGAACTCCTCAATTCCTTTCAAAACCAAGAAAATAACTCTAGCCCAACACGGTGGGGGATTTGTGTCCGATGTCATGTCACCGCTGATGTCAGCTTTGAGCCTATTTTTGCTATAAATACCCATATCTTGAAAGAAGACCTTCATTTTACCTTGACTACCAGAGGGATCAAGAAACGATTCTACTCATACTGAAGAAAGTTCAGTTTCTGAAAAAAGATCCTCGGAATTTGACATTTTTGACGATGACGATTTTGAAGAAGTTATGCAGGATCTCTTCCAGAGTATCCCGAAAGATAAGGCTCTAGCATTTCTTCACAGTCTTGCTGCTTCAAAAAGTATTTTATACTGGAATTCTCATGGTGAGATGACTTGTCATCAACGAAGAATTCCCCTGGCCAATATAGTAGAACTCATTCAATATGCCATGTTACCTTACAACTTCGATGTCAGAACCCCGAGAAGACTCAAAACATTCACAGACAGAAGTTGGAATCGATAAAAAAACTTATACGAAACAAATGCTTGTTGGTGGATATGGTTGCTAGGCAACCCGATGAAGAGGATACTGACGATGAGAGTGAGAGTGGAGAAGAAACGGATTTATCTCATCAAGATGATGATGAAGAAACAGAAGAGGAAAAAGAAGAAAGCAGTGATGAACAAGAGAGCTCAGAATCGGATGATGAACCCAGAGTGTCACGTGTGTCGTGACTTCAAACAGTTCTACTCGATACCTGTAGTTCAATGTCCTAAATGTCTATGGCGAAAAGGCTACTACTACTGTCAGAATTAACATGTCGACTGCGACGTATGTGCACATAAAACTTTCTAAATCAATTTGAGTGGTGTTGTAATTCTATAAACACGTTGTACTCATTCCTTTGGTATAAAGTCATTTCAACAAGATGCTGCGAGACACATTCCAATGTTAGCTTCTTACGTATGTCAGTCTTTGAAACAAGGAAACTTGGGAATGGTGGATGTGCAAATGATCCATCAGATCATGCAAAATGGAGCTATTGATAGTACCAGTTTACACTATAGAGACACTGTGGGATTGATTGAAGCTTATAATCACTTACATCAACTGAGTAAAGATCATATATCATATATCAGTACGCAAAGTTTCGCATGTTACAGTTGTATTTTGATTGTTTAGATACATTTTTAGATCGTAGTGACTTTGAATACTGCGAGATGGATAAGGATTCAGCGTATATTGCCATATCGGGTCAATCGATAGAAAGTTTAGTAAAACCAGAGTTAAGAGAGCAATTCGTTGCGGAGAAACATCACTGGTTTCCCCGCACTGATACCCCAACGAAGAAGAAACGCGTAGAGGGAATTCAAGTCTGGTGTTCAACCATCAACCTCTAAGGATAAAGGAGAAGAAGCTAATGACTGGTTTCCAACCCCCACCACATTACCAAAAGGACCGGGACCCATAAAGGCAAGAACGAAGAACCCCAAGAAACAGATCCGTCAGTGTTGGCTAAACGTTTCCTGCTTAACTATTGTTATTTTATGTATTGATGTTGATGATCAAATAAACCAGACGTTGAAGTTTTAAAAGTGTTGTTTATTGTGTTTTGACGTTTGATGGGTTACATTTCTTATACGATGAATCAAATATCCAAAATGTTTTACAATAAAATGATATACAGTGATCGTTTTTATTCGAATTCCTGGTAAAATAACGACTTACAATGGTTTTCAAGCTAATGTTTCTACAACGATTGATTATAAAATACAAACAATAGAGACCACACATATTAGAAGTGAGCGATTGAAGTCCCTGTGAATTATAAGTCCACTGTTTAGAATTGTTTTCGATAAACTGTTGAAAATTGAGGGAATAATCTTCAGGTTTGTGACCGTAGGAATCAAAATTCTCCATGTTGTTCTTTGGTAAAGTAAAACGCACACCAATGGGATCCAGGCCGATCGTGAGGGTCCAATGGCTACAATAGCAGCTGGGTAGTGTTTGATGTTAGAAGGTAATCGGTCAGATGCAAAGACGCCTTGAAAGGTATTTCTTGTGTAGGGAAGATGCTGTAATACCACAGCAATCTGTTTGGTGTTCATGGCTCTTTAACTCGCCCAGTTGAAGGTCACATTTCTGTTGTGATCAATCTCGATCAGAGAATCAAACTCGGCAAAGAGGATCGCGTTGAACGTCACCGTCAGAGGCTCGGCAAACTGAATCCCAAGGCGGAGATTTCCCTGTTTTATGAGAAACATGTGGCCCGCCCGAGAGGTGTGGGCTCAAGTCAAAAGCGTAGAGGGTGTAGCCGTGGGGATAATCGCGACGTTCAATTTAAAGTCCTTTGTCATGGAACAGATTACCAGTACCCAGAAACAAGCTCATGTAACCTTTGAGGTATTGCGACTGTTCAAAGTTGAGTTGCATGGCTTTCATGGGGCTGGATTCTCCGTTCATGTAGACCCCAACTTGTGTGGCCATGAAATGTTGAAAGTTGAACGGATTCCTTTTGCATGAACCATTGAACGCTGTACTTTCCACCAGACCGAGAATGATGCGTTTCGAGATTTGACCCAAAAAAACACATCATCTGGAGTGACCGCTCGAGATCAACATGGCTTTGCATTCTACTCTGTTGATGGGATAGAGGGCTTGGGTGTGGTGAAGGGCCGTGGCAATACCCAGAAAGGTATCGTTGAATATTTTCACCTTTCTCACGTTAAAACTTGATTCTAAAATCACTGATTTGTAGTCAGCTCCATCGGTAGGGGACATGATGCAGAAGGTATTCTTGCTTCGATTCATTCTGATGTGGATAGTCACTCCGTTGAGAATCAAACGGTTTTGACAGAAGATATCCTGATGAATAGGCCCTGTGAGCTCAATAGTCGAGCTATTTCTACAAAACGTGTAGCGTGTATGCAAGCCTAAATTCCGTTCCCTGAGATTAACTTCCAGGTTGGCCTGATCCATTCTTCCTGGAGTATAATTCGGCTTGAAACTGGAAGGTTTTAGTATCCGTTCCATAACTCAATAGAGTGGTTGTACATAGCACGATAAGGGTTCGTGTTGGTTGAGGATAAAATCAGTTTATCATTCATGGTAACATCAACTTGACTAAAGAAGGTTTGAAGAAATAGATTGACGGGTCCTACGTGGTCATCATCCTCTAGATTAGTTCCATTACTCTTGGTAATCTTCACCTTCAGGTAAATCCAAGAGCTCCTTAGATCCGTCAGCTCATCCCCAGATCCAGGTAGAGAAAATTCAATGGGACCCGAGTCCGTGATATTCTATACAGGAAAGTGATGTTCTATACAAAATATTCAATGTACTGTCCACGGTCAATTTTGCTTTGAATGTGCAGTGCTAAGAAGAGATCGAGTTCAGACTTGTGACATGGTTGGGACCTTGGATGCGCCATGACGGTTTAGTAAAAAAACTTGTCAAATTCTTGCTGATTTGGTTTAGATGTATTCTGCTTCTTGACAGAAAGTCGACTGGCTCATTTCGCTGGAGCTTTCCTTTTCATAGGCTTTCGACCCCACATTTTTGAGCTCGCGAAGCATTCTGGGAAGTCTATGAGCCAATGGCTTTCTTGCCTCTTTTCACCAGCGAATCGCCAACCGTTTCTCCATTTAACATATCTTGAGCCATGCCTATGTTTTGTTTGAGTGCGTGTTGACCTGCGGTTTTCAATCCAGCCCATCGATAAAGTCCTTGCATGAAAGATCCCAGCCCGTAGTTGAACCATTCCACCACGAAAGGCAGGCAGGTGGCCTGAATTTGCTGAAGATAATAGTTTTTAAAATATTCAGGTTTTGACTCTCGCATCTTGTTGAATGAAAGTATGGTGAAGCTCTCCTGAGGTGTAGTGTCACCAACAAACGTCCTGCTGACCGGTAAGTATTGTGGGCTCATGAATGTCTTGCTGACGCGTTGACCATCTTCACCTTCTACAGGAACAATTCTCAACAGAGGGACCTGAGTGTTACCCACCCACTGTGACTCTACAATATCACAATAGACATAAAGGTTGTGAAAACCGTGGTCTAGATCAGCTTCTTGCTCGACCGTTGTGGTTTTACTGTAAAGAGAAAAAGAAAGCTTCCAAGTTGTTTTGCAAGTGAACGGTTATTTTTCGACTCAGTTTTTCGAAAAAAAACAGCCTCGTTCTTGTAGATCGATTTTTGGATCAAAGCATTCATTGTTGCAATGATACTTTCAATGGAGGGATAGTGACCGGGAGGGAGGGAGTAACCTTCGACGGCCACACCTTTTGTCAAGTAAAAGCGATTCCATTTCGATGCAGCATGTGCATTGTTCTATCGCCACTTCCCATTCATCTACAAGTTTGATGGATTGAGGGAGTTGAACTCTGTATTCGGCTAGAGTATTACCAGGAAACACATCCATAGAACTGTTAGAGGGAAGCCAGAGATAAAACTGCATTCTCTCCATGACGTTCAGAGAGAAATGAGGGTTTGATCCCTACCACCCGACTATTTATAAACCAAGACCACTAACAAGATTTTGAAACAAAAGCTTTTATTCACTCAATCACAAAATAGTATTATGATGCTTTCATGTCACGTGCTGGAACCCAGGAATTAAACTTATCGGGGTACCCTTTCCATTTGACCAGAAATCAGGAATCAATGAATTACTTTCACTAAACATCAGAACAGGTTAAGCAGCTACAAGAACACATTAACGTTTGGGCAACCGGGATAGAAACCTCCCAGCTGATGAGATATATGGATGTACGTCCAAAGGATTCAGTCAGCAACATCAGCTCGCGTCATGGGTCGTAAACAATGTCACAAAGATCACGGTCCAGTTCGGTGCAAAGCAGTGCTGTATCAGATGCACGAGCAATGGCCGCCGCCAAGAAAGCCATTCTGGAAGCTCAGGCTGTCACCCTGCAAAGACTCCACCAAATCGAGGAGGAAGAATTACGTCTCCGGCAAAGAAAAAATGAATTAAAACTACAAACGGAGATGTCCAAGGCAGAAGCTGAGGAATTAGCATACGATCAAGCCGAACAGCGGGAAACGGCAGGGAATGCTGCATATCTTGATGAACAATACAAGCAACCTGCATGTACAGTACCTCCCCCCAAGGTAGAAGGCACCCACGGACCCTCGGCAGCAGCTGTACCTGTTGTAACTCCAAGAACACTATCAGATCCTCCAAAAGACAATCAAGCTACGACCACAGGTGCACGGGCCACACCCTTGGAGATACCCCTTTGAAACTACGCCCTCAGGTATCAGAGACCCCCTTGACAAGTTAGCATCTAAAAAGCACAAACGTATACGAGTGGCAGTACGATACGTCCCGGCAACCTAATCAAAATCCATCAGCAAGCAGCACCCGATATGCCAGTACAATACCTTTGGCATTACAGCACCCCCCTACCAAACCAATGATTATATGCAGCAAATGATGCTTCAACAACACGAGACAATCATGTCCTTGACTTTACCGCAGCCAGATCTTCCCGTCTTCCACAGCGATCCAGTCGAATACTGCGATTTCGTACGAGCATTTGAAAACCTCATAGAAAGGAAGACAAGAAATCCGGTATCCTAGCTCACGGCTGTACTACCTCCTCCAGTACACAGCAGGACAAGTTCAAGACCTGGTGCGATCCTCTCTGACAACGAGAAGAGACTGGATACACTGAAACAAGAAAGTTACTAGTGGAGAGGTTTTCTGAAGTGAAATCAAATTGAACTTCAACTTCATGGTCCCGCGCTACAGAAGTTTTCTATTCTAAGTTTTCTAAGTTGCAATAACACCTTGAAAGAGATAGGATACCTGAGCCGGTTAGAGAACCCCCGAGAGCCTTCGAAAAATAGTACTTTATTGGTACTTAATTTCGCGAGGTTTTAAGTTCGCGATTTTCGCGATTTTAAAAAAATCGCGAAATTACAGCCTCGCAAAAAAAGGCTCGCGGACTTTAAACACGCGAAATATAATACCAAGGGAAAAAATACTGATCGAAACCATTTAATCATCATGAACAATAAACGTTACTCAATACGAAATTGTTTTTTTAAATGACTTATTCAACAACATAATTCTCGGTTTTCACGTGACGTCATCAAAAAGCTAAAATCCAAACTATTCACCTCACAAAATTGTTTGTTGGATATCTTGTTTATGTCGTTATATGAAAAGTCTTACCAAAATAATTTGGTCATTTAGATGTTTTGTTTTCGATTTATTGCGAGTCAAATTATGTCACGCAATACTGTCACGCACATTTTCAAAGCCGTAGAAATAGGAAAATTCGTTTGAAATAATACGATTTTAACTTAGTAGATGATCTATAACTTTATTTTGATGAACATAGCTATTGAAAAATTGAAGTGTTTGCAATATAAACATGATTTTCAGTCTTCGTGATTTGGCCGCCATGCTGGTGTCCCTCGATGGGACACCAAGATGGCGGACCCATACATTTTAACTAAATTATGAGCATAATTGATCGCTCATATCTTCGTATCTAAAACCTCTTTTAACTAAAGCTTCGGGTGAGATATATGGTTTTGGTTGCTCTTTCGGCCTATGAAGGTTTTGTTCTATATAAGTCCTGGGAAAATGTTCAATGACGTAGGTGAAAACCGAGAATACTACCATTTGCAACTGAGCAACCGTATATAGCATAAACTTTGTTGTTTTTTAGCTACAAGTTTATAATGTCTAGTTAGTCTAGTTGACTGTCATCATGTTCTTGTTGAAATAAGTTGTTTTTTTCAGAAAAAATAAATGTTGAATAAAATAAAAATAAAGATCAAGCAATCCCAATAGTAACAAGCAAAGAAGAGGTGCAGTGTCATTCGCTGCAGAAGCCAACCCCCAGCAACCACAACCAAGAAACGCAGAGAGGAAAAGAGTGAAATGTCCATCCTGTGATCAGGACCATCGGCTCTCACAGTGTAACGACTTTAAGAAGCTAAATCTACAGGAACGTTATAAGTTAGTTCGAGACAAAAGACTGTCTAAATTGTTTAGTCTCTGGACACTTTGTCCATGAATGTCCAAAGAAAAGCTTTTGTCGTATACAGGGTTGTACGAAGAAGCATTCTAACTTCCTGCACGAGCAGAAAGAATCACAGAAAGAATCGTAGAAAGAAACAACGGAGCAAGCAAGACTGGAGAATCAGCAACAGGAGCACATGCGACCAACAACTATGTCAAGACTGAGACATTCCAAGCTTCAAAGTGTCCATCGGTCGTAGGATTTTGCATTGTTCCTGTTCAAGTAAATGCCATGGGTCAGGGTAAAAAAGTACTGACATATTAATTTTTTGATCCAATACCTCCTTTTGCACAAAAGAGCTCATGCGAAAAGCTCATGCGAAAACTCGGATTGATCGACAACCACACTGTTCCACTTTCTCTGTTCACCTCATTGTAAACTTTGGCTCTTGCCTAAAAAGAATCGGCTCCAATTTCAATACTAGCTGAAACATCCTTAAGAGGTCTTGTTTTCCAAAACAGCTGTAAAAGTCCACTGTGGACTTTTATTATTATCGATGTTTTCAAACCGTTTCCATCAACCTTAATCATGTTTGTTCAAGCGTCTAATTGATCACTAGTAATAATTCAAAGTATGTTCTTCATTTTCAACAATTCCTAGAACTGACTTTGAAGCAGTGGAAATAAGCGTCAAACAGCCGTAGAGAGGCAGGCTGCCATCGTCCTCGAGTGAAGAAAACCGAATTTTAGACCGGCAATTCTGGTCGATTGCAAAGGAATCTTGATCATCAATGTAGGTGCAGCTTTTAACGCGGCAGCTTTTAACTGGCCCTTTTTCAGTTGAAAATTGCCGCCTGTTCATGACTTTTGAATAAAAAACCTCACATAGAACAACTTGTCAACCCAGTGAGCTTCCAACTCTATTTCTGTTGGGCTTCCTGTGTCTTATTTCATCGGCAGTTGGAAAATAATATGGCCGTGAATTCACTTCTAGAATTCAGTCTTTTTGATATTTTGAAGTTCTAAAAAAATTGCTTTCTAAATAAAGATTGAGTCCTGTAGGTCATTTTTTAGCAATTAGAATGGTTTTAGGGGGTTTCGGGACAAAGTTCCTGGGCAAGGTAGGCTTCTCAACCGTTTGTTATTGTTTTGATTTTAATGCGCATGTGTGAGGCTTGACACTGCAGCTTTAAGAAGATATTTGAAAATATTCGCCATCTGTTGGTGGGAAGAAAATCCACACGCTGTTTCCGTTGGCCAACTTTGTTTCTTTATAAATGTCACGCTTTTACTGCAGACTCTAAGAAAAACTTAGAAGTGTCTCAGAAGAGAGGTTACTCGTTCTTTGATTAGGTTTGTTTATATTTGCGAACTTTTTCTGTGAATCTAGTAACGCTTCATAACACCCACCTATTCAATTCCATCGCGGCAGCTTTTAACTGGCCCTTTTTCAGTTGAAAATTGCCGCCTTTTCTAAAAGAGCCCACTCTTCCACTTCATCTAAACTGCGTTTATGAATAATTAATTAGGACAATACAATAGAAATCATCACTTTAACAGTGTCTTTATCCATTCAAAAAAACTCGCAGCACGTGTTTTATCAAGGTTGTTATACTTGTACGTTTTTTAAATAGTACTATAATTTTACAATAATATAAGCACATTATCTTCACGAACTGGTCCCTGATTAAAGTTTTTTATTATTATTATTTTTTTTTTTTTGCAACATGTATACAAAGGTTATAAAATGACATAAACAACAAAGACATAACAAAAGGCAAAAAAAAATATATATATATACCAGCTTCAAGTTACTTTTACCAGATAATGGAAACATTTTCCCATTTTTTAAAATGAATGGCTATTTTATCATTTTTTCGGCAATAGATTTTTCAATTGAATGGTAATATTTATTAAAGTTATCACCTATTGTTTGTTGTCTTACTTTTTATAAAGCATAATCAATTAGCTTACATATTCATTGCCATTTATGCGTTCATTGTTTGTCAGTTATTACACAATTAATTCAAAGCCGCGGAGCTGTGTTATGGTTTTCACTCACTCAGACATCACAGAGAACAACTCTCCAAAAATGTGCACTACGTACTAACTAATCAATACGAATTCTCTACTTGCTGCCACCGAACGAATTAAGGTGGCTCAAAGTTGTCGCTTTCAGTGGCAAAATGCCTGCACCATAAATTTGAATCGTGTGATTGAAGGTCACTCAAGTTCCATTGGAGCTCCAAAATAATTTATCTTCTTCCCGCTTTTGACTGTGGCAGTCGCCTTTATGGAAATCAACTCCTCAGTAAACATCAATCCAGCATGGCATGATCCGTCTATTCTCTGGACCATAGTGGCAACTTGAAAAGGAGAAGGAAAGTCCTCTGCGGCAAAACAACTCACAAAGGCTGTCCAAGATATCGAAAAGGAAGATGCAGACGAAGTACACGAAACACATGAGCCGACTGAAGACAAAGAGAGTCACATTCCTCAGAGCCTTGTTGAACACTTTTCTTTTCAAAACCTTCATGACGTGAAACTATGTACAACCAGTTAGATGTCTACAAGCCCTTTCATTCTTCACTTGATAGAAAAACTATATATATTTACGCTTATGGTGGAGGTTGGTCTAGGTATTTTAAGACCTCTCAGGCAAAATGGACAGCACATGCTTCAATGTGTGGCTTCATACAACCTTGTTATCGACATGTTATCGACATGCTACAAATGGATGACACAGATGGTTTCAACGATTGCCAGTTGTTCGATTGCCCACATGAAATCAATGTGCATCATTGATTTCGTTCTGATGGACAGTGAAATTCTAAGGCATCTCAAAAACAACCACTGCAATGAGCAAGTGTATTCCTTCGATGATCAGGCCCTTGAAGAGTTTGTCAAATACTACAACAACGTTGTCGACAGAAAAAAACAAACAAGTTTGATGAACATCGAAGGGGCATTATTTCTAAAGCAAGAGGCCAAGTAGCAAGAATTGCAATGGTTATCTTTAGAACAAGCAATTAACTTGCATTTCAAGATAATTTGAATTGACAAACCAGCGATGATGACACTGAAGCCAAAACTAATGAGTGATTTTGCTTTAAGGAGCCACTTCATCGCACATAAATTTGAGTTAATGCCGAAAGAAGTTTGTCTAAACGTAGACCAACCATCTCAGGAAACTGTATGTCAAGATAGTCATGAAAGTCTGGAAGACTTTGTCACTATGGACAGCCTGATAATCTGTGCATTATCACACAAGGACACAAAACAAGGCAAGCAACGTTCCGCGTCAATTGTGGTACATGCAAAGCTCCAGAGACACCAGTGCAAGCAATGGCAACAAGTATCCAGTTGCTATGGCAGTTTCCTTCTTACGCAAGCTTGAAAGACTTGGATTTGGAGATGTAGTGGCAAGAAATATCGGTGGTAAGAAGGCATCTTTCAACTTCAGAAAACGTCCCTCTGAAGAGCTCTCCCACGATGCACAAGACATCTTAAAGAAGATAAAAGCTCAGTCAAACAGAGTACAATTATTATAGCTACTGGAAATATTTATTTCTTATCTATGACTGATTCTTGAGGAACCATAGTACCGTATTGCCTCAAATAAATCCAACCCCCACCCCCCCCCCCCCCCCCCCCCCCCCCCCTTTAAGGAGAAAAACCGTTAATATACGCCTCCCTCTTTAGATAGAAGGGTAACTTTAAGGTCGCTATAGTATGCTTATAATAGTACTTTTAAAGCTTTCGCATTAGTTAGACATGATTATACTAGTTTTTACAGTTTCCACACGTATGAAATGAAAGTATATGTTGATGTTTCGGCTGCACTGGTGGAAGCCTTCTGATGTATCTAATGTATCTATTATATACAATTAGGTATCTATAGCACTGATTAGATATAATTACCACGCACCTTAGGCCTTGATATATATATATATTATAAGCCTGATTATACTAGTTTTTTTACGGTTCATATATATATTGATGCATGTTAGAGCCTACTGAGGCATTCCTAATTGATTAAAAATGGCAACTGGGTGTTCATAAATGTAGCAAAATGAATACTGAGAAATCGATAAAGCAATCGATAAAGAAAAAAATGTGATGTTGATTTGTATTGATTGAGACGTTGGACATGTTATTCTTAATTGTATTGTTTTTGTTATTATTACTTTAGTGATAATAATTAAAACCTTATCAATGCTATAAATAAAGGTTCAAAACATAGGGCGAGGGCTTTCATTGAATTTCAATGAAAGTCCGAGCCCGTAGTTTTGAACCGATTTAATAACCAGTCACGCTCTAATTCCATTGTTTTCATGAAAGCCATTTTTAAAGTGAGAATGTAGTCTTGCAAGATTGTATGGGGGTGTTAATGAACACCATGGAAAGTGCCACAGATGTAAAGAATGTCCAAGATTTTTGCATGCACGAATATGATAATATAGTCTTGTGCAACGATAGTTTTGAAAAAGAACAGTAATTATTTCAGTTTGTCGTAGCCGTCGGTGTTGTAGGATGGAGTACGAATTTGAAGACTCGGACGAAAATGATATGTTCATTACTCCGCAATCTGTTTGTAATTCAAGCCAGTTACCAGAGTTTGGACTGAATGATATCGAGGAATTACTAGGCGAAATTGAGCAGCAGCATACAGCGGAAACCGTGCGGCCTAGAAGAAGAAGACTTCAGGCTAGTAGTGAACCATTGAATGAAAGTGAAGTTGCAGTCAAAGTTAAACAGTCTGTGCCCAAGTCCAGCTTATACAAAGATGCCTGGGCTGTTAAGATGTTTGAAGAGTGGCGTTACGAAAGAAACCTGCGAGTTGGTGACTCTGAAGTCTGAAGACAGGCATGTAGGAATTATAATAATCGTGTGGAACCATGCTTTGTCAGCTTTAACACTTGTGTGTTTGATAATTTTAATGTTGACATTTATTTTGACTGTAGGTCATCGTAGCAGTAGTGTTCGATCGTACAAAAGGACTTCAACAAATCAAGAAGTTATGGTTTCGAATGTTTTGTATGGTTGTGGAGAACAAGGACAACAAGCAAAGAAGGCCAAGATGGAAGACGTGAAAGAGACAACCAGTGTGCCAGGGCAGAAAAGTTTGGAGGAGTTCAAAGGAAAGTTTAATATAAACTTTAATTTTTTCAGTTCCAATTGATTTTCAAAATTTAAAATAATTGTTTATATGTTGTGACTAACTTATTGAGGTTGACTAGCCTAATTAACCTTGCATTATTTTTGATCTTAAAAATTGTCAAAAATTGTTAACGTTGTCCAGTTAACTTATTGCGGTTGACCAGTTGATCTTTGCATTATTTTTGTTGTTTCCAGTGGACTGATTAAATAATTTCTATAACGTACATGTATGTTCTTCTTGAGTTTCAGCTAAATTCAAGACCTGGACAAGGTCTATTAAGCGTGGTGATAAAGCTGGCCCTTTGGTTGATAACACTCATACTGACAAATGCACATGTTTGAAATATCGGGCGACCTGTGCTGCTAAATAGTATTTGTCCCGGGTTTTGAATTCAGCCCCGCTCTCCCCTTAGCTTATCATATCCACTCCCGGCTTTTAGAATGTAGGGCTTATCCTTGATTTCAAAACCGACATAAAACAATGGAATTAGAGCGTGACTGGTTATTAAGCGTGGTGATAAAGCTGGCCCTTTGGTTGATAACACTCATACTGACAAATGCACATGTTTGAAATATCGGGCGACCTGTGCTGCTAAATAGTATTTGTCTTGGTTTTCAATTGTTGACCTATGGTTAGCCTAGTTAGTAGTTCTTCTATTGCCACATTCAAATATTGGTATGCCAACACCCTCTTTAAATAAAGTGTTGTTATTCTTCTTCTTCTTCTTCTTCTTCTTATTATTATTATTATTACTATTATTAAAATTCTTACTATTATTATTAGTATTATTATTATTACTATTTTTTTTTTTTATTATTATTATTATTATTATCCTTGCATCGACTTCTGTCTATGGCATGCATTTGCTGACTATGATGAACATCCATCAACATCAGTTGATATCCAGTTTTTCCAAGAAATTCCTAACACCATGTCAAGTGCAGCTGCTGCTGTGCCAAGTGATCTGGAACAACGTGAAATGACAATTGGATAAACTCAACAAAGTACAAACAAACTTGATTAAAACACTCCCCTCAGCACTACCCATCAAGTAAAATTATATTAAATAAAAATAGCTCCCGCATGATGTAATCATTTTCACCAGCCCTGAAGATGGACACATTGTCCGAAGGCTCGCTATTTTAAATAAATTCAGTACTGTTTCACGTTGTTGAAACAGTACTGATTCAATTAGCCATTAACAAAACGAGCAGGGGACTGGGAACGAGTTTATTAGAATTTGAGCGAATTCTGTCGGAATTATAAGCTTTTTGGAATTGCGTTGTCCATCCAAAATGTTACAGTGAATGTATGGTTCGGATGGATAGCGTCAAAATTTTACAGAGTTTGTATGGGAAAATAGACATATTTGGTGCCCTCTAGCATCGTCAATTTTAAGCCGAATTTCACCAAACATTTTTGCTAGTTTCTTATTTAAGAGCGAATGTCTCTAAGAATCGGACAATTTCGGAAAATGTTGGCAAGTCTAAAAAAATCGATTTCGCTCATAGTCTCAGGTTAGGTACCCCATTATGTAACATTAACCATGATATACTTTATTTGTCAAAATATTTCGTTTTCGAGATATAACGTTAACAGTCCAAGTGGGTGAAAATGCTAATTTGAGGGGTATCAAATTGACCACACCCAAATCTGTATTTGTCACACCAAGCATGTAACGCGAAGTCACTAAGATACTTTAGTGAGTTCGAGTTACGCTTCGCCCAAATTTCTTTATTTCTTTTATTGTTGATTTGGTGTCCAAGCAACTAAAGCATTTAAAAAATCACTCACACACACACAAATAAAACAAATATGTTTTCGGAGATAAATATAGTATCGTGACCTTCAAATTAGATTAGCACATGATTGACAGTATTAAGGAGCTAGCAGATACTCACGCTATGGAAATATGTAAGAAACACCCTATGTACAAGTAACACTGTGAAAGGTTAGTGTGTGTCGAACTATTGACGAGAGAAGAGGTAAAATACTGTGAGTAAATTGTAAGGGAGCCATTAGTGAGCTTGTGAGTGAATAAAACAATATTGTGTTGGGCGACGCTCGTAGTGTTCTCAACATAAGGTGGCGACCACGAAGGGACACACATCTCTAAACGGAACAATGGAAAAGCAACTTCAGGATCTGGAAGTTCAACTCAAACGACTGGAATTTACAAGAACGAAAACCGACACAGTAATTGGTAAACGCAACACGGAGGGTATAGAACGTCAAAATAATCGAATAATCACGAAAGAAGTGGAGAATTTTAAAGTGAGCATAGAGCAAGGAAAATTCGCGGCTGGAGAGCAAGTAGCAGATATTGCAACATGGAGTCATAATGTGGAGGAACAACAAGCAGCGGCAGATGACGATATAGTGCGTTTAGAAAATTGTTTGACCGACGCAAGACAAGAGGCAGTGGGAATCATGAAGGAAAACGAGGAAAAGTTGTTAGCAAAGTCACGTCAAGCTCAGCTGGAATTTGAAAAGGCACAACTATAGCTGAAGATAGGATACGAGAAAAAACCTAACGACGAAGCAACGGGAGAGGTAGGCGGTGTGTCTAACAAAAATGTGAGTGGCTACACAAATGCGAAATTGCCTAAGCTGGTGATTACAAAGTTTAATGGAGACTACACCGACTGGCAAAGGTTTTGGAGTCAATTCGAAGCGGTAATCGACCGAGCAAGTGTAGCGGGTGTCACGAAGTTCAGCTATTTAAAAGAATTGGTCGAGCCGAGCGTGAGAGCGACAATCGATGGTCTTCCCTTTTCAACTGAAGGGTATGAGCGCGCCAAAAACATCTTGAAAGACAGGTATGGCAAAACTAGCGAAATAGTTAACGCTTATATTAAAAATATTATGTCACTGCCAAAAATCAATGGGTCACACACGCCCAAGATTCATGAATTCTATCAATGTTTGCTCACTCAAGTGCAAGCCCTACAAACAATGGGGAAATTGAGCACCGTAAATGGATATGTCAGAATGACACTAGATAAACTTGAAGGGATAAGGGGTGACCTCGTGCGAACAGATGACGATTGGCAAGAATGGGATTTCCCAAAGCTCGTTGACGCATTACAAAGATGGACAACGAGAAATCCCATCCCTGTCAGAGATTTCAGTGAACCGCAACGACAAGAAAAACCCGCACGCAATCGCCTCCCAGCCTATCAAACCCAGCAATTTGGGAGGAAACGGGGTTGCGTGTATTGTGACGGGCCGCACAAGGCTGTTGATTGTGTAAAGGTCATCACTGTTTGTGACAGAAAAAAAATCCTGAGCACGAAACGCCTTTGTTTCAACTGTACCGGGGAAAAGCACGTTGCTGCTGATTGTAAAAGCAGGTCATGTCAAAATTGCCAACAATCCCATCATACGTCTATTTGTGATAAACAAGAGGCCAGTACTGAAACAAAGGCGGGTAAAAACGAGAAAATGATGACTACAACAACCCCTGATAGCAGCCCAGTTATCTATCCAGTAGTAGTTGTAAAAGTTGAAGGCGTTATGTGTCGCGCTCTCCTTGATACCGGCGCCGGAAGTTCTTATGCATCAGCGGCATTACTCGACAGAATAGGAGTGCGTCCTCATCAGCGCGAAGTGCGTCAGATCGAAATGATCCTAGGATCAGTGACGAAAGCAGTTGAGATACCCAAGGTCAAAGTTCAATCGATAAGTGGAGATTTTCATCTCAACGTATCCGTGACCAGGGTAAACAAACAAAGATTATTAGATTTTGACAATCCACGCTATCAGGATTGCATTTCAAATCACGCTCATCTCGTGGGAGTTGAAATGCAAGACACTGACACTAAAGAGAGACTTCCGGTGCACTTGATACTAGGTGCGAGCGATTACGCGAAAATCAAAACAAAACCGTACCTAAGATCGGCGCACCGGGAGAGCCAATAGCGGAACAGACAAAATTTGGTTGGACAATGATGTCCCCAGGTAAAGAAGTAGATTTGTCGCCCATGTTTGTCGCGCAGACATCAACGACCGACTATGAAACCTGTGTAGACTGGACGTCCTGGGACTACAGGATTTTCCGGAGGGAGATCAGAACCAAGTGTACACAGAGTTCAAGGAGCAACTGGTGCGCAGCCCAGAGGGATGGTACGAGACAGGTCTTCCCTGGAAGGGAAACCACCCGATATTACATAACAACGAAGCAGGGAGTTTGCGCAGACTCCATAGTTTGGAGCGCAAACTTGAAAAGCAGGGATTAACAGAGAAATACCACAACATCATTCAGGAACAGCTTGAAGCAGGGATCGTGGAACGTGTCACAGATCCACCAAACGGCCGAGAATTCTACATACCTCACAAGGCGGTTGTTCGTGAAGCTGCGGAGAGCACAAAACTCCGTGTGGTGTACGATGCGTCAGCACGGGCGTATGACAACGCGGCGTCACTCAACGAGTGTCTCAATCCAGGACCACCACTCCAGAATCAGCTCTGGAATGTGCTAGTCCGTGCTCGGTTCCATCCAGTGGCTATCACAGGAGATATCAAGCAAGCGTTCCTACAAGTTCGCATACGTGAGGAGGATCGTGACGCACTGCGATTTCACTGGCTGAAAGACTTAGACACCAAAACAGTAGAGACATTGCGCTTTACTAGGGCGTTGTTCGGGCTTGCCCCCTGACCATTCCTCTTGGGGGTGTGCTCAAGCATCACCTAGAAATGTGCAAATCATTATATCCAGAGATTGTCGGGGAAATCGAGAGAAGCTTGTACGTGGACGACCTCATATCTGGGGGACCTACCGTCGAGCATGCGCTACAGGTTAAATCTACAGCTACGGAAATCTTCGCCAAGGGGGGTTTCGAGCTTCACAAGTGGCACTCTAGTGCGCGTGAGCTAGAGACTACAGAGCTGCCGTCTAACGGAGACATCGAGACCTTTGCAAAGGAACAACTGGGTGTCCCGAAAGGGGGAGAATCAACTCTTCTCGGTCTCACCTGGGACAAAGGAACTGACACTATCTGCGTCAAATTTCCTGCAGAACCTGCCAATCAAACAAAGAGAGGAATTATTGGTAAAGTTGCAAGAATCTACGACCCCCTGGGACTGACATCCCCAGTTACACTTGGGGGGAAACTTCTCTACCGTGACGTGACGCCTGTGACGTCAAACTAGCTTGGGATGCTGAGCTGCCGACCTAGGTGAGTAGCAAGTGGTCGAAGTGGGAAGAGAGTCTTCCAGACAAGATAACAGTACCGAGATCCATCGCAACTCATCAACAGGAGATTGAGGAAGTTGAATTACACGCGTTTGGGGACGCAAGCGGCAAAGGTGTATGTGCAGCAGTTTATGCGGTCATCAAGCAACCAACGGGAGTAAACCAGGGACTGGTGGCAGCAAAGGCCAGGTTAGCGAAGAGGGGGCTAACTATACCTCGTCTTGAGTTAGTCTCCGGGCATATGGCTGTCAATCTTCTCACTAATGTCAGTGCTGCATTGGATGGCTTCTCAATTTCGTCACGCCACGGTTGGCTTGACAGCAGCGTTGCGCCACACTGGATTCGGGGACAAGGTCAATACAAGCAGTTCGTTAGCAACCGCGTTCAGAAGATTCAGGACCACCCGGAGATAACATGGCACCATGTAAGTACGAAAGACAATCCAGCAGATGTAGGTAGTCGCAGTGGAAAGGTCAGTGAGCACACGCTGTGGTGGAAGAGACCACCATGGCTCACTGACAAGAAACTGTGGCCACCGGACATTACAACAACCGCAACTGCAGAGTCGCAAACCGAAGCAAAAGCGCTGCGTGAAGTTTTCGCCGTAGCGGTGGCAGAGCCAGATGCGCTAGACGCCCTGCTACAGAGAAGTGATTACTGGAGGGCAATGAGAGTGTGTGGCTGGGTTATGCGGTTCATACAGAACGCCCGCGCTACAAAAGCTCACCGAGTGAGGGGTCCTTTAACGACCAGAGAGATTGAAACAGCCAGGTTGGTTTGGGTGAAGCGGGCTCAAGCTAGTGCATCGGAAAGTGACCAGTTTGAAGAGGACAAGCTGCAACTGAATCTACAGCCAAACAGCGAAGGAGTGCTTGAGTGTCGAGGGAGGATTCAGGGCGAATATCCGGTTTTCCTGCCCGACAACCAGCTCTACACTCAGAAGGTTGTCATGGACGCACATCTGACTACTCTACACGGAGGAATGGGTCTTACGATGGCGAAGGTGCGCCAGCAACATTGGGTACCACGCCTACGATGTCTAACTAAGAGGATAGTCAAGTCTTGTCACGGTTGCCAACGCTTTCAAGCTCAAGCTTACGCCACTCCACCTCCAGGAAACCTTCCAACAGATCGTACGGAGGGTGAAACGCCATTTCAAGTGATAGGAGTAGACTACGCAGGACCTATCAAGTACCGCGGCAGAGGAAAAACAGAGGGAAAGGCATATGTAGTGCTGTATGCTTGTAGCCTCTCTAGGGGGCTATTTCTAGAATTGCTACCCAACATGGAAACCACTGAGTTCCTTGGAAGTCTAAAACGCCTCATCGCGCGCCGTGGAAGACCAAAGAAGATCTACTCTGACAATGGGCGAACATTCATCGGAGCAGCGAAGTGGATCAAGCAAGTTATGCGTCACGAGAGAGTCCAATACTTCTTGGCTCAGCAGCAAATCCACTGGCAATTCAACCTGAGCCGTGCACCCTGGTGGGGTGGACAGTTTGAGAGGATGGTGGGGTTAGTCAAAGCAGCTCTCTACAAGACCATTGGAAACGGCATGCTGTCATGGAAGGAGTTGCAAGAAGTCATACTGGACGTGGAGGTTACACTCAATAACCGACCCTTGAGCTATGTGGAAGACGATATTCAGCTACCGATACTGACCCCAAATTCATTACTTTACATACAACACAACATGCTTCCTGACCTCCAGACCCACCATGTGCAAGACTATGACCTGCGGAACCGCGCTAAGCACTTACTGAAGTGCAAGAACGCCCTGTGGTCACGCTGGACTACAGAGTACTTACGAAGCCTAAGGGAGCAGCATCGTCTAAAACACAACCATCCAAACGAAGGTGAGGTTGTCATTATCAAGTCAGACGAGAAGAATCGGGTAAAGTGGAAGCTTGGAATAGTGGACAAGTTAATTGTGGGGAAGGACGGGGTAGTGCGTGGGGCAAGACTCAGAGCTGGAAAGTCCTTTATGGAACGACCAATACAACATCTCTACCCTATGGAACTATCATGCGACAGGACAGCACCACTGCAAACGGAACAGCTTAATCCACAGGCTGAAACTTTCCGTCCAAGACGCGATGCAGCAGCAGCAGCAAGAATGCGTGTGCAAGACATCGTTGGAGATGAAGACTAATCAGACACTTAGTACACGACATTTAGTATTTACGGGACACATTATCATGTATGATACATTATAATCGATTGTTCTAGTTTAACATTGAATAATAAGAAGTCAGGACATTGAACAATAATTGACGAAGAACACTGATTTAGAACATTTGCTTCTCCAAAGCAAATGGGGGGAGGGTTTCGGAGATAAATATAGTATCGTGACCTTCAAATTAGATTAGCACATGATTGACAGTATTAAGGAGCTAGCAGATACTCACGCTATGGAAATATGTAAGAAACACCCTATGTACAAGTAACACTGTGAAAGGTTAGTGTGTGTCGAACTATTGACGAGAGAAGAGGTAAAATACTGTGAGTAAATTGTAAGGGAGCCATTAGTGAACTTGTGAGTGAATAAAACAATATTGTGTTGGGCAACGCTCGTAGTGTTCTCAACAATGTTTTTAAAAAGAAAAATGAGAATAGAAACTTATATTTCCATTTGATCTGCTGAAGCGGCCGGTACTCCTGTACTAAATAAGAAAGGGAGTATTGCCCTTGAACGAAGAAGTGCGCAATCCTCAACGTTCAGGTTGCTTCCACACTGACGAGGGTTGGCAATCCAACTTCCTGCCCAAGGCTGCTTCTTCAAACAGCCTAAATTTACACGGAAATATAAAAAAATTGTGTGCAACTGGGAGATTCTGATTGCGAGGAATATACAACCCCTTGCTTAATAAAACGTGCGTAATTCGAACTCCCAAAATGTTTTAGTGCTCAATAAACTATCTTAATCACTTCGAGTTACGCGCTGGTTGAAGAGAGAGTGGGTGGGAGTGATTTGAAACGCGCGTAACTCGCTTCGTTGACTTCGAGTTACGTAACTCAGTGTTGATTTCACCAATGTTTGTTATCGAGTTAGACGCATAATTTTAAAGTGGGCGTTGGCTTAAGAAATATGGGTGTGTCCGACTGCTTAACTCGAAAAACGCATAACTCAAAGTGCGTAACTCAAAGAAAACCCTTCCTCATCCCCAAATGTATCTACAATGTATAAATTAATTAAGGTCGTATCTATTCAAATGTATTATTTTTCTTCTCTCATTTCTTCCTTTTTCTTCCATTTTTATTATTTTATATTTTAGTTATATTTTTATTTATTTTACTTTCCCTCAGTTGTAAAACGCACTGAGATCAATATTTAGTGCGTTTAATAGAGATGTTCCGTGTAAGAGCACTATTTATTTTAATTAGTCACAAAATATGCAAATGACTAATATGACTGGAATTCTTTTTAATTCTAACAAAACATTGAACCTCTAAGGTATAATTATATCTTAAATAAATTTTATGAATTGCTATTACGAAATGTGTGCCAATTGTTGTTTGTGCAGTTTTTCTAAACCGTTTCTATAAACTCTCTTATATGGTATATAGCATACACTATACTAATGAACGGGCATTGAGCATGTAGTTTTTGTCTCAAACTGTCTTGAATAGCTCTATGTGTCGCTGTGCAAGGAAAGTACAGAGCTCGACAACAACAGGTTGGAACCAGCGAGGATGGCGCCAAAGAGATCCTACGGCGTTATATGTTTTTACATGTTTGATTGCATGTTCAACAGAAACACGGTAGTGAGTTAATCGTCCGTTGAATTTCTGGGCACGAAGTTTCGTTAATGCTCCCATACGTCTGATTTGTTGTTGTCTAAAAGGTGTTAGAAGTGGTTCTCTATCAGGGTAGCCTTGGTCTGCTAAAAGAACAGCCCCACGAGGTAAATCTAGTGTTTTTCCAGGACCAACGGGGGTCATTAGCCTGTACGTCATGGAGTCAACCATACTTCCAATAAATCCAGTATGTAAAAACCTTATGTTATTGTCGTTGTCTGTGATTATTTGAGTACTCATGAGATGGAAATGGCGATGTCCGCTATAGAACTCACGCTGTGGCTCTACCTGTGGCCTATATATCCTATGGGGAGTTCCATCAATACACCCTACAGCGTTTGGGAACGATGGCCAAGAGCCTCGCATTGCATTCCATTCAGCTAAGGATGGCCAGGAAACTTGACTTTGAAAATATATCCAAAGAACTGGAACAACATGATATATGATTGTTGATACAGTCTGTCTGCTTACGTCAAATAGCAACGCAAGGCTATCAAGGCAGGGATACTTCCTTAGCCAGATCATAACCAATAATACTTGATTTTTCAAATTTAATTTTCCTCTTCTCTGCCTCTGTCGAAGATTCCCATCTCTGTTATGACGACGTAATTCAGGCGTAACATCGTGAACTAACTGCTCAAGTGTTTCTGGTAATTCACCAGTATTGAGCCAAAACAAATATCTGTGATGATGGTACATGGTGAACACGTCACGACCATTAAAGGGAAAGTGTGGTCCAAATGGAAGACGGTCAAACAAAGGAGTTGCCGAATATGTCAATGGACAACCTAAGGAAATAAGTACAAGTAGCAAAGGGACCAAACGTTGCAGGCAGTTTTCAAAAGGCACTGACGAAGGTTGATATAAATTCATGAGCGGTAATAGATTGGTCAGCAGAAGAGAAATACGAAATATCCTCCTCCTTCTTCTTCTTTCTCTTTTTTCTTCTTTTCGGGTTTGTAGTTTGAATTGCCCACGACATTTCCTACGTTGCAATGATTAATCATATGCATGTTGAAAATCATGGTGAATAGTTTCATGAGCTCGTGAGAAAACCTAAACAATAGAACGAGCACTGGAGTGGTGTTGTTAGTTTGTGGTTTTAATTATTCGCTGTGAAAATCTGCACTTCTGCGTTAACAGTGCTCGACTCTACACTAAAGCCAATAAAGCTGACAGAAAGTAAAGAGCAGTGAATGATGGAAAAGAATGAGCAAGGTATTAAAACAACAACGTGGTTTCTGAACTAGTGCCTTAGCTAATGGCGTTGGCTGACTTTCTTTGCTCTGTCAGTGTGAGCTGCTTACACGTGCAATGTTGTTGAATATGAATCTGAAGTTTTAATTTATCTAATGCTGCAGGTCCATCAAGAAAACGTATACGCATAACTGTACCAGAAAAAGAACTAGTGCTACGATGTTATGAGGAAAAAAGTGGGGAAAGTTGGTCAAACGTTCTTCAACATGTCCAAGCGAATCTTGATTGCCTTTCTTTGTCATCTCCTGTTGTTGAGTTCTATTTCGAACAAGAAAGCCAGACAGCAATCAATCGAATTCGCCGTATTGTAAGTAGCCAACTGAAAGCCGCCACTGACTCCGCCGGTAGCAGGGCCTATGTCAGAGATAATATCATCAAAGATGAGATATGCGAAGAAAATGATGCCTGAAGAACGTTGGGAAGCAAAATTGAGTCATTTGTCTGATGATTCTAGTGAACCAAGCCTTGAAGAGCAAAGCGACGAACACGAAAACCAAGCTAAGAGTAAAAAGCCAAGAAACAAACAAAAACGATCTAAAGGAAAAGGAAAAGGAAAGAAAAAAGGCAAGGCGGAAGATGCACATGTGGCAATGTGTAAGAAGGCAATGAGCACATTGGATAAGGTCAACAAGCTTCTGGACAAATATGACGATAGTTCCAGTTCGAGCGATTAACATTGACACGGACATTTGACAATTTTCAATTTAAGATCCACAATTAATGTTACTGTTCTTTTAAAATTAAAATTAAAATTATTCACTGATAAGCTAGTAGCCTGCGTGCAGACGTCCTCTCTCCAATTCGAAAATAGGTACACAGGCTAATAAGCTAGCCGAATGCATTCTACTTCTGTCTAGTTTAATTTATACGCTATACGCGCGTATATACTAGAGTTTTCACCATACCAGAATATTCGCCATATATAAATACCACTGAGATATTCTACAGAATATCTCCGCAGTGTTATCGTTTCGTTATTTAGAATAAAAGTATATATTTGAAGCATTTACTATTATTTATATTTTTTACAGATCAGGTCACACTGCATCGAAGCTCATTTAAATATTTTGTGACTGATTAACATAAATAGTAATCTTACACGGAACATCTCTAATAAGAATGTTATTATTATTATTATCATTTTCTTGTCTCACTTCTCTTGTTCTCTCGTTTCTCTTCTCTTTGCAGTTGGTCTCTTTCTCCTTACTTAATTATTTCTTTCTTGACCGGTTACCATAAAAATATCAAAATTGAAACCTGTCAATCAAATTAGCTTACATATTTGTGGTCACGATAGGTGTTGGAGAACCGGTAATACCGTGTGCTGTTCATTTCTCGCTTGAATGAAACGGAAATTGAAAATCTAAAGGAAGTATCATCTAGTCGTAGAAGGAAATGAAGCGAAGAAAACGTACCTAAAAACCTACGAGAATGAATATTTCGCGTTTCTGCTTTACGTGACATACAATAGTGATTTCGCCTGAAAATGATGAAAATCATTGATAAAACAGTTGTTTGAGCTCTCAACTTCACATAATAAACAAGGTAGTTATCTTGAACATTTGTGGTTTATTTTTATATTATCGGGACTGTTAGGAACCACTAAAGTCTGTTAAGTATTCAACCTTTAGGCGCCGTTGTTAATTTTAAAGTCTCTGAAATTTACATTTTTGTGTAACTTTGAGCTCGGATTTTGCCGAATAATACTCAAATACACAAACCAATCTTGTTATCAATTGAAACAACACTCTCTCATGTTTTAAATCCTGCAAGCTCGATGGATTCCGTTGTATCGCACATAGCTAAAATCGTATTTATTTGGAGGCTACTTTTTGAGTGAGAAAATGTATGGTCAACAAGAAAATTCGTTATAAATTTCAACTTCTATTAAAACTATCAATGATGACAGTAGAATACACTCAGATGATGAGCGAAACTAACATGATACATCCAATACCGTATCGTATTTAGCTTTGTGGCACGAGGTCACGTAAGTCAGTCAATTTGATACCCCTCAAATTAGCATTTTCACCCACTTGGACTGTTAACGTTATATCTCGAAAACGAAAAGATATTTTGACAAATAAAGTATATCATGGTTAATGTTACATAATGGGGTACCTAACCTGAGACTATGAGCGAAATCGATTTTGGAGACTTGCCGCGAGTTGTTTGACAATTGCTGACATTCACTCTTAATTGGTTTTACGGACTTGGTCCCAGTCCCCTGCTCGTTTTGTTAATGGCTATATATTACCCTGCCCACCTACTACGTACAAAGCACCAGGCACATTACTACAAGTTTGTGCTGAAAGAATCTGAAGCCAAACGAATTGGTGATGTTTATTGATTACAAAATGAAACTAGAACTTCGAAAGAGAACCAGCACAAAGAATATGTGGTCCTGGTAGAGTCCACATCAAGAAGCTTTCATCTCATGAAGAAGATCATCTCGAGCGATGACACAGTGTTTGCACATTATGACCCCAAAGCTGAGATCCGCATGTCAGCTGATGTATCTTTACTTGGTTTGGGTCCAATATTGGAACAACAGCAAGATGATAAAAGCTGATATCCAGTATCTTGCCAATCTATATCTTTATCCAACTGCAAGCAACTCGTCGATCCAAATTCCTCGGAGCTGAAAGAAGCGAGCCGAACAGTCAGGTAAATGCATAGATGGTCCATAGGCACCGTCACTGAAACTCGTTGCTGAAGAAAGCCTCGAGCTGGACACCTCTTCTCGTAGCTATCAGGACTTCAATGGTTTGGAGAACACATTAGTTCTTGCTACTGTACAACCTTTTTAGGGTTTGGTTTACATATTTTTAAGTTAATTTTTCAGGTGTATACTATAGCATAAATAAAGGCACAAGGCTCATATGGAGCAGTTCATTCAATTCACCATGTTCTAGAGTACCCCTTTTTATCAATATCAAGTGTCAGTTACGCAGTAGAAAGCCAGGGAAATTTAATTAAACTTCGATTTGCTGCGGATTGGAGAAAAACCAGTGCAAAAGTTGGAACAGTAATGGCTGTTGTCAGCATTCTGAATGAAGAAGTACACAATGCAGATCATCACTTCACCATAGCGTTATACAATGGTACTTTGCTTTACTTATAATATATTTACACTTTGACTAATTATTTGACAGTTGTGACTTGACTGACGGACAGACAGACTGACTAATTGACTTATTACTTATTGTGCTTACTTGAACATAATGTAAGCACTACATTATGTTGTTGAACACTGTTATTGAAACTGAAACTAAAACAGTTTCCTTTTTTTCGGTGTAGATAACAGTTGAGGACCAACAAGTCCCCGATTATCTAAGAGAGCTGGCCAGCTTTCTTCAAGGCCACCTCCAGATAGTTGACCAGGTACTAAATAACAATTCTAGATATATAACAATCATGGTGCATATCATAATATTAATTGAAGTCATGATCATACCGGCCGTTTATTAGGCCTATACAAATATCAGTATCAATTTTCAATCACTCTATTTCAGCAAATTTGGCCATCCACCCACATCGTGGATGGTAAGGTTCTACAAATGTCAATAGCTATTCCAAAATGATGAATATATTACAAGCTAATGTGCTTTGCTTTTTGCACTAAATTACAGTGATATCGTGTTAGCATGAAATGCGAGTTCATTCTTGACCAATATCCAACTAGACAGGAAACTAGCCTCCGCCGTAATCCTAAGTTATCTGTTGCACATTAAACTATTCTCAGGGTCTTTTTCTATTTAATAATAAAAATAAAAATATAATGTATTAAATAGCGCTTTTTCCTTGGAAGCCCAAAAGCACTTTACAATGAAATAAATATATACAATAAATAAATACAATTTCACCTAGAACCAGCTGAAAGCCGCCACGACCAAGCCGACTCCTCCATTAAAGTGCCTCTGGCAAAGCGCCAAAGACAGCTGTAAACTGTACCCTGCGGCTTGTAAATAATACCTTATTTGTAAAAACCGTTGAATAATTCATCTTCCAAATATTATGTTACAGTTGCTGTCAAACATACTTATTTAAGGACATTCTTTTTGAAAATTTATTTGTAATTATGTTTTCCTTCACTTATAGGAACCTACATCTAATGAGTTTTCAATTATGTTATGGATTATTCAGTAGTGTTTGAATTTGAGAGTAATAAAATAGTTAAAGGCTAGAGTGCAAACCATATATATCTTCGAAGACCTGAAGATACGTCAGGTTAAGTCCGATATAATCAACCAACAGAGTGTTATTTACGAATATAAATGTGACTCGTGTGATGCGAGTTATGTTGGTTATACGCGCCGCGCCACCTCTATCAGCGTATAGAAGAGCATAAGAGTCAGTCCAGTTCAATTGCGAAGCACATAACTCTGCATGACCAATCATCCGAATCCGTGAGGACTGAAAGCTTTACAGTATTGAAAAAATGCAAGACCAAACTTGATTGTCTAATTTTTGAAATGCTGCTAATCAAAGAACGCAAACCAGTCCTCAATGTCCAATCGGACTCAATTGGGGCTAAACTGTTTACTTAAAGGAGAACTCCACTATTTTACGATCTTTGTATATGTGATAGGTATTATGACACTTAACTTGTTTGCAAAGTTTCATTGTCCTACCTTGCAATAAAGTGGAGAAATAATCCTTGGAAGTAACGATAAATCGCTGACATGGAGGCCGCCATCTTGAACACTCTTCTGAATCTGCAAGCAGTCAGCGGTTATCTCTCGTGACGTCACTGCGCGCTGGTTCCGAGATGGCGCGAAATCCGAATAAAAGTGAACTTTGTTTACATGTTTCATTCATTCTTTTTCATTGTAAGTTAGTTTATCGGTGAATTTGCTGCTTAACTTTTGTAAATTATGCCTCACTGCATGGTACCTGGATGTACAAACGGCTCCAGAAAGACAAAAGGAACAGATATTTCGTTCCATCGTTTGCCAAAAGATGAAAAAATAAGTAAACTTTGGCTGACGAAAACTCGCCGAAAGAATCCTGCCAAACGAGACTCTTCTTACGTTTGTAGCGTACACTTTATGCCAGATTGTTTTCAGACTTCCCTAAAGCACCTGTGTGGGCAGCAAAACAAAAACTCTAAAACCTGGTTCAATCCCAACAATATTTCCTCACACTGGTAACAAATGTGAACGTTTTAACTCCATACAAAGAAGACGTAACCAAGATCGAAACGAGGTACGTTTTTATTCCAGATGTAACTTTGATGAATTTAATGAATTTAAAAAAGATAAACATATAATTTGTCTTTATTTCACACATATATACAAGTTATGATTATTACAAGACAAATATTATACAACAAACTTGTATATTTATTAATGTAAAGATATAATGACAGAAAATTAAAATGCAAAACAGAAGAAAAAATAGTTTTGACATTTAATTTTAATTTAACAAATTGAACATCAGTTCCATTTATTTCAATATACAATACATTTGTTTAGGAAATTGTGCAATTACTGCAGCCAGTCCAGCCAGAGTCGATGTGTACTGAAGACCATATGGATATGGATGCTTGTATGGGATTAGAATCAGTTGAACAATGTCCTACACAGACATCAATGTCTTACACAGAATGTCCTACACAGATAACTACACAGATAACTGCACAGAAAACAACACATAGACATATTGGGACTCAGACACTAAAACCTCGCAGTGGAAGAAAACACGATACAAATACAATATTACAAACATCTTGTGGAGAAACAAGTAATCCTATATCCCATCTCATTGATCACAGTTATACATGTACTGCTCCTAGGCCTACCCCTCTGCCTGTCCCTCTGCCTGCCTGTTCTGTCACTATGTCTCAAACTGTCGACATAGAGACTGTTCTAACTGACACACTAAGCACCTGTGATAAGCAATCATGTACTAGTGGATGATTCTGATGATGAATACAGATGTTCAAATTCAGAAGAAAGCAGTGACGATTCAGACCCTGAAACTGATATTAACTGTACAAATGACTCAAAGTTCATAGTATATCAATGCCAACTTGATGAGCTATTTAAATTCTGTCAACAATGTGGGTCTCCTGTATGTGAAATCTCAAAGATCAACACTGGCAGCATGCTTACCATACGCACATTGTGTCTACAAAATCATCAGTACACTTGGAACTCCCAGCCTATCACAGAAAATAATGTCCCAGCTGGAAATCTAATGATACCTGCTGCTATAGTGTTTACAGGGGGATCCTTTCAAGAATTTTCAAGTTTTGCTGAGGCTTTGAAATTAAATTTCATCAGCAGATCATGTTTTTATAATGTTCAAAATAATGTTATATATTTCCCATTATCAAAAAAGAGTACAAAGAACAACAGCTAAGTTTAATTTCTGACCTGAAGAATAATGGACCTATTAACTTATGTGGGGATGGCAGATCTGACAGCCCAGGCCATAATGCCAAATATGGCACATATAGTTTAATGCATGAGGAATCTGGGAAGATTGTGGACTTTTCACTTGTGCATGTTTCTGAGGTGTCTTCATCATATGCAATGGAGTACGAAGGATGCAAACGATCATTAGACAATCTTTTAAATCACCAACTTCCAATTAGATGTTTGACGACAGATCGGCACGTTCAAATCACAGCCCAGTTACAGAAAAGATACCCCAACATCAAACATCAATATGATGTTTGGCACCTAGCAAAATCAGTGACCAAAAAATTAACACAAAAGGCAAAAACAAAGTGCAATGATGAGCTTCGTCCTTGGATTAAATCTATATCTAATCATCTATGGTGGACTGTACAAACCTGTAATGAAGATCCAGAGATCCTTGTAAGAAACTGGGTTTCCATTGTCAATCATGTAGCAGACCAACACTCTTGGAAGGAAGGAGAAGCCAGTGTATCATGCAAACATGCCAGACTTACAAAGAGAGAGCGTAAACAAATCATGTGGCTGAAGCCTGGTTCCTCTGCCCATGTGGCACTAGAAGAAATAGTCTGCAATAAGAAATTATTAAAGGACTTTAAAAAACTAACAGAATTTCATCATACTGGTAATCTTGAAGTTTTTTTCCATTCACTTCTTTTGAAGTATGCACCAAAGAGAAAGCACTTCTCTTATCATGGAATGATAAGCAGAACACAGCTGGCCATATTAGATCATAATAACAATGCAAACAGATCCCAAGCAACAACCAAAAAGGGTGAAAAACGGTACAAAGTGGTTTTTCCAAAAAAACCGTAAAACCTGGGTGGCAAAGCCAATATTGGAGGACAAGTCATATACCTTTGTCACAGAGCTGATGGATGAAGTAATTGAATGTCATGAGGCTGGGACAAAAGCACCAAAACTAAGAACACCAGCACATATTCCAAAAAATTTTGCCACTCTTCAACGACCACCTAAGGAGGAAGTGATAAAGCAGCACATTTCTCGAATGGTGAAAAAAAAGAAAGAGGAGCGATAATATGTAAGTAAAGTGTCCAATATTAGTGCTGAATACTAGCCCAATTACTACAATGTAACAAAATATATACATGTATCACTTGTTATGTTACAGTCATATCATTTTTGGAAATCAATAAACCACATTGCAAGATGGTTTATCATATAAAATAACAGAGCAAAATATCAAATAGGAATGAATTAGGAATATATATATATTAGGGTAATATAATAATTGTCACCTGTCCTTTGCTGCAGCCTGTACTAATTCATCCCATATGTCTTCCATCCAGCTCTTGCTCTGTCTAAGTTCTCAACTAAAATACAACTACAATTCATTTATTAATTCATCTTGCACACCTTTTCAGAATTAATTTACAGGATTAATCTAATATAAGCTATATTAAACTGAGCTGAGCTAAAGTTACAATATTTACAAATTCATTGACTGTTTGATGCCATATTGTTTTTGGTCTTCCTCTCTTTCTGTTACCTTCTGGTGCCCATATTTAGTGCTGTTACACAGTTGTTGTCGCGTATTTCTTGTCTGAGAGTATGTTATCCTTCTTACGTCTCCTATCCCCTTGATCGATGCCGGCCTATTTATTAGAAAATAGTTATAGACATTAGAAGACGTCCCTAATTCCACTGTTTCCTAAATTATAATGATTGTATTTATTTTACCCATGAGTTAAATAAATTTACAAATAAATATTAATATTTGTCTAACTAAATATTTCACAGTTCAAATATATTTGTCACTGACAATAGATTAGACAATCATGTACTCATGCACTTGTTTAAAGGATTTGTCTAACTGTTCAACAGGTGTTGACATACATGTACAATGTACATACATGTACTACTCATCTGCATAATGGAAACCAACAAATTCAAAGTCTTCCTCTAGGCCAGGAGGTGGGAAATGTGCACGAATACACATCACAGCACATGATGGTAAGACAACCCTGATCTCCTTGCCCAAGACTCCCCAACACCATCGAACCAACTGTCTATAAGCAGTGTGGCGATTCTTCTTGTGCGCAGGAGCTTCGTAATTAACATCGCTGCCATATTGCTGTCGATATTGATACCATGCAGCCTCTAACACCCAGCGATTGAGACACACGGCCTTAAAACCAGGATTATTAGTGATACATGTGATAGGATCATTAAGATGTTCTTCTTCAGAGACATTACGATTTTTGTCCACTATCTGGGGAATGTCCTGACAGCAAACACATTCCACTTCTCTGTCCATTATTTGACAATGTTCGCATGTACACCTGAAAATAATTAGCTCTTACTGAGTACAAAATTACATGTCCCGGCGTAATTAATCGTATATGTACTTACCAATCTGAGTTCTCTAATCGAGTGCCAGCATTCGCTGCACTCTCTGATGAATTAGAATCTGAGAGATCTGAATCGTCTTCATTGATGGCACGTGTAGGTTGAAACTGATAGCCTTGTAAATGAAGACTGTCCTCTCTTTCGGCCAAAAAATCATCAAAATCAACATCAGAAATATCAGTAGTACTAGAAGAACTATCAGTAGAACTCATCTTCGATCACATTCAAAATTTAGCTTTCTTTTATACTAGAAACTACTGTAAACAAAGTCTGTAGAGCTAATTATTCCTTCGATCTCCTGTCGATCTGTCGTTCACTGGCGCGCAGTGACGTCACGAGAGATAACCGCTGACTGCTTGCAGATTCAGAAGAGTGTTCAAGATGGTGGCCTCCATGTCAGCGATTTATCGTTACTTCCAATAATTTTTTCTCCACTTTATTGCAAGATAGGACATTGAAACTTTGCAAACAAGTTAAGTAATGGTAATAGAACTGTTTGAGTGGAGTGCAATTTGGTCTGAAATCATACGAGTGATTACAAAATTGCACGACCCGCGTTTGCGTAGCGGGAGTGCAATTTGTTATCACGAGTATGATTTCAGACCAAAATTGCACTCCACTCAGTTCTATTACCTATTAATCATATTCATTTTGAAATCTTTTCAAATACACCCGTTATATTTAGGTGGTAAGTTGCAATAATAAGAATAATTTTGATGCCTAAAATACAACTCTTTCATTCTAAATTACAAATTACTTTTTATGAAGAATCGTTTGAATTTAATAAAATTAGAGTTTCTGTGCGAAAATTAAAAAAAAAAAAAATGGGTGCAATTAATGATCCAAAATAGTGCAATTAATGATTTAATCGCACCATTTTTAGCCAATCAGATTGCAGGATTTACTAGTGATTTCAAAATGAATATGATTAGTATCATAATACCTATCATATATAAAAAGATCGTAAAATAGTGGAGTTCTCCTTTAAGAACAATGACCATTGTTAACATCGTACTTATTCTTGTTCAAATTATTTTATTACTACCTCAAGATGGTGCAAGTATGTCACCGAAACGTTGTATGCTCATATCCTTAGTTTCATTATAAAAACAAATATAATTAATAAGAATTCTCGATTTCTGTCGGAGATAAATATATGATTAACAGCTTGGAGTTAAGCAGAAACTAATTAAGGTATACTCACGCTGTTGAAATATGTAAGACAACACCCTATGTAACACCTTGAAAAGTTAGTGTGTATTAAACTATTGATGAAGAGGTAAAAATGTAAGTGAGTTTTGTGAGCTTGTGAGTGAATAAATCAGTATTTTGTTGGGCGACACTCGTAGCTCAAAATTTCAGTGTTGTTTTCACATATGTTCAAGTTTCTTTTACTTTCCATGTTTCTTTCCAACATTATTCAACAATTGGGATTTCTTCCCTTTCCCTGGATGTTTTTACTTCCCATGGATTCCAGGGATTATTCCCTCAAGATATTAATTTTAATCCTGAACTTAGAATAATTAATGTATAACAGTAATTTACTTACTTCCCATGGTTTCCAGGGTTTCCCTGGGATCGGTTAAGAATAGAGTAATCTTCAGACTTTCCCTGTATTATTATTTTTTTAACTTTCCATGGTTTCCAGGGTTTCCCTGGAATTGCTAGGCCACAGCTGTTGCGACATGTTTTGAATTGCGAACTGACACTGGAAAAGCAGAGTGAAAAGCTTGGTGATGAAGGGAAAGTTTGGAAAAAAGAAAAACCAAAGAGGTCATAGACATGAAGTACAGTGGGTCTTTGGAAGTATATAGAATGAAAGTAGAAAGTGTTTCTTGGTAGCAGTAGATAAAAGAAGAGATGCTGCTCTCGATTATAAAGAAGTGGATCAAACCTGGGACAATCATTGTAACAATCATTGCATCTGCTGGAAGGCTTACTGCAATTTGGAGCATCATGGATATGAGCACAGGACAGTGAATCTTTCAAAATAATTTGCGAATGATGCGGGAGAACACACAAACAAAATTGAGGGTCATTGGAGGCAGGACAAAGCAAAACTGATGAAGTTTGGAGTAAAGAAACACATGTTATCTTCGCATCTTGCACAGTTTATGTGGCACTACTTGCACAAAAGGGTAGACTTATTCAAAGCTTGCTTAAATGTTGATCTTTTTGCCGTTTCAACCATGAGATGAAACGTTGATTTGTGGAAATATATAGTTATAAGTAAAGTTGATAAATAATAATAATAATAATTTGTAGTTTATTTATTTAGTTTTGTAGTTTATAATAGTGATAAGTATAACTTTTGAATACAAATGGTTCATAGTCAGTGAGATTATTGTGTGAGATTATATGAATGAAAGTAAAACAAAATTGTTAGTACAGTACATAGTTAGTTTCTTTGCATTATTTTTTTAACCAACCAAGGGACAAGTTGTCAAGGTTTGACTGCTGTCCAGGCATGCCTGTAGCAGCACAATAAACACCCTTTGTTGTTCAAAACAACGAATACCTACTTAACAAGCCTAAGTAGCGTGGTTTTGCATAGTAATTTGAAGTCATGCAAAGAGAGAGTTAATTATTTTTATCAGCTGTTTCATCAGCATCGTGTTTAGATTTTATAATGACTTTTATATTTCTATAAATATATCCGTTACTGAGTTTGAAAACTTAACTGAAAATGTCCTTGAATCAAGTTTGGTAAGATTTGCTTCATAAAAGTGCTACTTGGACGAAAATCGCTCAAGTTTGAATACCAATTTCAACACATAATCTGAAAGTTTATGAAATAATCTATCAAAAAAAAAATCGCCTGCCCGCCATTTTGAATTTGAATATATGGGCCAGTGGAAAACTTCCAGCGGTTTTCGTCTGTGATGCATGTACTCAGCGATACTTGAGCGTCCATGTAAGTTTATACAAAATGGCCTCGAATCATAATGAATTTTCAACAAGATTTTCTTCGGAAGACACTTATTTTCCGGCTGAAGAATCTTTAGATGACTCTTCCGAATCAATATCGGGCATTTCAGATGTCAGTTGTTATTGAAACATATTCTTACGATGAAGAATTGGAGCCCGTCGTAACCAAAAAAGAGGTGGAAGAGTATGAATCTCAACTAACGGCAGAACAGCAGCTTTTCTGGTGAAACAGACTTACGATCATGGTAGGTTTTGTTTCATATCATTTGTACCGATAACAATGTTTTTGTAGCCACGGCTTTTAATTGTAAGTTATAAATACCCCCTTCAAAAAAAAACAGCATGATGAAGGAGCAAGCTATAGCTAGGAAACCGAAAGAGCCAATACGTATTTCTTGTCATTTGGCCCTACTTAAAGGTCATTAACATTTCTGTATACTGTAATAAATTTTATAATGTAATAACTTATTTTATGTTTGTTTCGGTTTCTCCAATATTATTTACTTCAATTCTCCTTCAAAAGTCCTGGATGAGGAGGTCAAGTAGGTTAAACGACTTTCTAAAGCAATGGTTGAGGTAAGATTACTTGTGAAATTGCATGTGGTTGTTCATACAAATATCGGTCATATGAATCAAAATATATCAAAATATTTATAAGTTAAGTGATAGTATCATGATCAGTATCATGTACATGTAAGTAATAAAGTTAAGTCATGTAATAAGTTTATTGTATCATATTACAATCAGTGGTATACTGGCTGATAGCAACATCGTAAAATCCATATCAACACCGCTACCAGTGGCCAGTGGTGATATCTGTGTTTTCTACCGCTGATTGATTAATTTATAATTTGAATACATTTTAATTCAAGAGTGACCCAACATGAAAATAACCTCCAAATAAAGCAATGCAATGCAATGAGCCATGGCAATGGGTTTTCACAACCCTGGACCAAATTTTGTCAAGGATGACAAATATAGAGTTGCAAGCAGAAATCCTGCCCATGTCAAAACATTAGTTGAAACACCACCACCAACTAAAGGTACATGCATGTAATTTCTTGATCAATTTTGATAGTAATTTAATGATGGTGATGGTGATGACAATGGTGTAATTTATCAATCTCAGTGTGCAATGCACAGTTCTAGTTATTGTGCATTTGTCATGTTTTGACCTTGGTGTAAAAGAAGTTTATTGTAATTGCAACCTTTGATAACTACTTTTCTCTCTCATTTATTACTGCTAGAAGTACAATGGCACCAATCTTCTCTCTGTTTTATCTGGGGGTGATATTAAGAAATATGCCCTCAAGAGTGTTCTCCAACATCTTCAACACTAACGAGATGGCTGAAGGGATCACAGATCCCAATCAGCGGGCAAAAGGGAATGGCAAGAAAGAGCTTGAAGTCAAGCCCAGATGTCAAGCGGGTGGAATTATTAAAAAGTAAGTTTCGGGTGTTCTTAATGCTGTGATATATGCCAGAGAATTTGTAAATGTGATGGCAACAGATGCAAGTTCAACTTGATAAAACATACTCAAACTGAAGAGGGATTAACTGTGAAAACAAGGAAAGTGTCAGAGAATCAAAAGAAACAGCCGACTTCAAAGATGACCTAAACAAAAGAAAGTCTTTCAGTTCAGTTCATATCAAAAAATCCATCACTATAACCATCATCTATATCAATTCTCTAAAAAATAGTTATTAGTATTTAATTTAATGCAATTTATAGCCAGAATTTTTCTTGATCACATATGGGTCATTCTGAGCATGGAGTGTTTATAATGAGCACCCACTGCAAATGTAGAAAATGATTTTTTTTTTATTTCTCCAATGTCTAAGCTTTACATCAATATATGGTTTTGCATTAGTTTAGAATATAACTCGAGATATAATTTTTGGTAAAAGCCTCCATTTTGTCCAAATTTTAGGTAGACCCTCGCCTTAATAGGTGGAAGCTTGGAAATATTCTGTCTAACTCCAAATGGCATGGGGTTTATCAAGAGAGTGAGAGCAGCACCATTCTGCAATCTGATGGAGATCTTCGCAAAGGAAGGAGAGAAAATCAAGTATCATGACCAGGGAAATATAATTTTAATAATATTGTATGTCTACTATTTCACACTGACTGATTGTGATTTTGTTTACTTCTATAGTTTATATCCTTACTTCAACAAGTATTGTGAAAACCATTTGCAACATCCAGAGATCATCACAGAAAATTCTAAACCGTACTTTGGACTGATCAAGTGCGTAGTACTTCCACCTCATGGATTGTATCACCCTGTGCTTCCACATCGCTGTAACAGTAAACTAATGTTCCCTCTATGTCGAACCTGTGTTCAAAATCTACAACAAGAGCCCTGTGAACACACAGACAAGGAACGGATGATCAATGGTACGTGGGTGTCTGTGGAAGTGGCATTTCCCTCATTGGATGAACTCTTTCGTTTGTTCATCAACCGTTTTCTGAATATCAACCAAGAGAGTTAAGGGTATCCATCCTGGTGTGTTAACGAGGAAGACAAATGCCACTACATCGATGAATACAATGCTAACGAAGGGATATGATTAGAACAGACCAAATTTGACCATGTTAAATAGGTAAGTCATTTTTTGGTAAAACTATAGCAATGCAACAAGCTAATGGAACGTTTCATTGGTTTTCTAGTTTCTGAGTAAAGTTCACTCAACGAAGTAATATGACGCAAGTAGAGATGATCAATGACCCAGAACGTTTCTTCGACCTTCTTACTGATGATTCCGTGGAAGTGCAGAATGTTCACTTTGTGAACAGAGAAATCTTGGAAGTTCATTAAATACACAACACTGATTTTTTCCTGTAAACGGAAAAAACAATGCTGTGATTTATCATGGCTCACGCTCGTCTCTATAGTGTACTTGATAGCTTAGGTGATATGGTTCTTTTATATGATACCGATTTATGTCGGGAGGGTGATGGGGAACCTCCATTAGGTGATTATTTATGTCAACTGACTTCGGAAACAGGTGATCAATTACTACTTTTGTCTCTGGGGGATCTAAAAACTATGCTTACCAGCTAAATTATGGAACTACCCACTGTAAAGTATGTGGAATCACGATCAATTATAGGAATTCATTGATCATCAATTCAATATTTCAATTTGATGATAGAAATGGCTTGTAGCGGTGCGCAAAATGCAGAAAGTGTCACCAATCCTTGTAAAATAGTATGTGATATCAAAACCAAAAATATAGTCTCCACAGATAAATGTAATATGGTTCAATAGTCATTTGTTTTCTTTTAACATTGTATTTTATCTTTGTAGAAAGCTGTTTCGGTTCCACCAAAATTGCTTGAGTCACTTTCAGACACCAAATGGCCTGAATTTCCAGTGAGTTTCGGTTCTGTTTTATTATTAAACATTTAAGCAAAATATTAAATCCTTTCTATTTTTATCTATAGACTATTGATGTTCCGGAGAAGGTTGTTAAGGTGACTCCGTTATAATTCTCGGCGCACTCGTCTATGACAAACTTTGGGTCATAACTTCCTCTGCTTTTATGCAATTTCCATAAAACATTGGCAACAATTAGAGCTATCATTCACCTATGACACAATATAAATTCGATTGCACTGCAGAACATTTGTAAAAATATTATTAGAACTTGAGTAAAGTCAATGTTTTGGATAAAATTGGATATTACGAAAATTCTGTCCGTTTTTTTTGGATGAGTTTTGGAATCACTTTAGATTGACATAATTCATAACCTGAGCAAGTTTTAGCAAAATCGTTGGAGCTAAAGCACGGCCGCATGAAAACAACCAAAATTAAGCACGGAAATTAGCTCCAATGATTGCTTTCGCTCCAACGATTTTGCTAAAACTTGGTCAGGTTATGAATTATGTCAATCTAAAGTGATTCCAAAACTTTCATCCAAAAAAAACGGACAGATTTTTCGCAATATCCAATTTTATCCAAAATATTGAGTTTACTTAAGTTCTAATATTATTTAAAAAAATGTTCTGCAGTGCAATCGAATTATATAGTACTTTAGGTGAATGAAAGCTCTAATAGTTGCCAATGTTTTATGGCAATTGCATAAAAGCAGAGGAAGTTATGACCCAAAGTTTGTCATGGACGAGTGCGCCGAGAATGATAACGGAGTCACCTTAATGATGATGCTCAAAATGGTGGAAGACATTTTCAAATCTAAGTCTATATTTGATGGTGTTATTTATTTATTTATTTTATTTTATTCTCTATTTGTAGGAACCTTTACCCAAGCGGACACGCCATGAACGTGAGAGCTCTGGTAAAAACTTCAATCGCAAAGACAACTTGAAGCGCCATAAGAAGATTAATAACAGAGCTGAAGAACATCAGTGCAATGTCTGTGGCAAAAAGTTCAACCGCCTTGACAACGTCAAAATACATGGAAAGATTTGCGAGAAAAGAGGTGTGGAGTGGGAGTTCAAGTGTGGTATGTGGTGATGTTTTAGGGATGCGGCTCTATTCCAAGCCCCCTCAAGTCTGCTCATCCCACACCGCCGAAAACAACACCAGAAAAACGAAAAAGACAGCAAAACAATAACCAAGGTAACTTCATCTCTAAGACCTTTATATCTTTTATCTATATTTAAGATTTCCATTTCCAATTCGATGATTCATGATTTATTTCTTTTCTTTATGTTTTAGCGGGTTCAGCAACAAAGAAATCTAAAACCACATCCAACACCGAGGAAGTCAATGCAGGAGTGAGTACCAATTGTCAGTCCGACCCCTTGTTATACCGGCAGATGTCTACATCCCAATTCATCCCAAGTTAACAAGGAGAAGAGAATTGGTTCGCACCGTTTACCAGTCGATGGTTTCCATGGGCCAAGTCAGACCATATTTCAATTTCATGGTAAATCTGTTCCCTTCTTACTTACTTCCATTGTTCCATTTCTGAACTTCCTTGATAGCACTACTGCGATGGATGTGGGTTCTTTTTTTGTTTGCACTGGTTCCCTGTGTTATGAATATTAATGACTTTTTATAACATTTTTCTTAAAGTGCTGTCTGCCACTTACATCAGTATTCTCGGTTTTCACCTACGTCATTGAAAATCTTCCCAGGACTTATATAGAACAAAACCATGGCGGCCAAGTCACGAAGACTGAAAATCATGTTTATATTGCAAACACTTCAATTTTTAAACAGCTACCTTCATCAAAATATAGTTACCCATCATCTACTAAGTTAAAATCGTATTATTTCAAACGAAATAATATTTCTACGGCTTTGAAAATGGGCGTGACAGTATTGCGTGACAGAATTTGACTCGCAATAAATTGAAAACAAAACATCCAAATTATTTTGGTAGGACTTTTCTTATAACGACATAAACAAGATATCCAACAAACAGTTTTGTGAGGTGAATAGTTTGGATTTTAGCTTTTTTTTTTTCACGTGAAAACCGAGAATTGATTTATTCAAATATATTAGTTTCTTGTAATCAACATTGTAAAAGCATTATTATACTCTTGTAATTCGTTTTTTTTTCTTTTTCTTCGTGTATTCTTGTAACTGTCTTTTGTCAAATGATTGTATTAATTAATATTCGTAATAAAGAATAATAATAATAATAATAAAATAAAATAAATAAATGAATAAAAAGCATTGAAGCAAGAACAACTGACTGGAACGAGTGTGGACATCGTACTACCACGATATTTATTAATCTACCGTAATGCGCCACATTCAACAACTGGTGAGTCACCCGCAATGCTACTTATGAAAAGTAGGATGCGTATTCGCTTAGATTTACTGACACCTTCGTCGCTTCGCGACTTGTGCGTTATCGCCTTTTCTCGTGAATTCAACGTGGAATTCCCTCGTCATCCAATGAATTTACCTATAAAATCAAACCAAAGTTAGTTTGATTAAAAGTGAATTAAATTGTCAAAAGTTATCTCATTATCATAAATGTGTATGGAAAATTTGATTTAAAATTTATTTGGGTAGCCTTCAGGTACTTGCATGGTGTAGTCGTACTGTAAAAGAACAGAAATGCTTTAAAATAGTTAACTTCACCATAAATGACAATGCCCCTTGCAGTTAGATTGATTTCACTATACCCAAGAGTGAATGTGAATATATATAAGAATATATATAGCTAATTGCATAATCGTTGTCGGGTTGAAAATCATGAAAGCTATGACCAAAAGGAATTCTGGGAAATTATAGCTCTCAAATAACACCGTCAAATGATCGACCTTTTCATCCCGTCTTGTAGGATCTTAGTTTTAACTAAGTTAAAACTACTCATATATTTTCAAAAATACGAGAACATTGAATATATCTGCATGTAATGCATGAACTGATTTCCCATCCATTCTTGCGGTCTCAGCTTCTATGATTTATGATTTTCGATTATGCAATTAGCTATATAAAAGAAGACAACAATACACATGGACAGTCAAAGTATATTTATAAAACGATTGAACAACGTATAGTTCTTATCTAACTTTAATTGATCATGCACTTTGCAAGTTGCATCTTGACAAACGCAGCAGTCTAAAAAGATTGACTGAGGATATATATAAAGGCATTGATTACAAAATGTCAGAAATATGGAAATAAAATTGATTGGCTTACATTAAGGCAGTCTGCAATATAATGAGAGTTGACTGTATATGCACTACGTATGTAAATAGCTGTAATACAATTGGACAACATATTTCACTCAATCTCTGATATATACAGTATATAACCAATTTATTTGTAAATAGTATGCATATATTTGTTGAAATGCCATTCAAATTGTTTAAAACATTTTACAAATTGTATCCATAAATATATTGAATTAGTTTGTATCATATTTGGAACTGACTGATAGTACACCATAAAAATACCATTTATAATTATTTATTATGTTATACATACATATTAACAATCTTCAAATAAATTCAGTGAAACTTTCTCAAATAACCTCATCATCATTTCAAATTGCCACTGTTGAAATTCATGTTGTTGCTGCCGCTGTTGCATCATCTGAAGCTGCTGCATTTGCATTTGCATTTGTTGCTGGTTCTTGAACATCTGCATCATGTCTGTGTGCCTTTTGCCCTCAGCTCCTATTTGTTTTTCTTTTAGCTCTACATATTATAACTTCAATAAACACATCTCCACTTAAATTTGTAATCTCCATTTAAAAGTGTACTTACAAAATACTCAACCTTACCTTGGTTTTTCCTTTCAAAAACTTTTTATTTTTGTCATTAAAAAGAAAAGCGAAAGACTACACAGCTTCTGCTCCAAGATAACAAAGCAGTGGTCGTACGATTTCTACGATGTTTTAATACGTGCAAAGTCTGCAAACGACCTGAATAAAAATACAAAACTGAGCGAAACAAACATCGTCAACTCTCGGCTGAGAAATGCCACAATTTAATTCTCTAAGACTCATTGAAGAATTTTACGAATACTCAGGCGAATTGAGCAAAATTAAGGTGCTACAAATATAAACTACACAACGGTCAAAGTCAAAGCAATCACGAAAACAAACTATATTGTTAATGTGGTCTTACCGGCACTTGTATTCAACAATTACGAAGTCCAAGCGTTATTCTCAGGTTGGAAAACACGAAAGAAACTTTACAAAAGCCAACATCACCAAAACCTTGAAGCACCAGCCATATGGTGGTCATGAAAATTTAATTCAAGAACAAGCATCTCCATCTGCAGTCCTACAAGACGGCTACAACAAAACGGTTCCTTGCACTTATCGGTTTTCTGTCGAAGCACATGGCAAAATGAAGCCGTTTTCCTCTATTTAGAATCGTCTCAAGTGTCCCAAATTCACAATAATTTCAGTCAAATCCAAAAAGGATAATTTGGTAAAACCCTTTATTGAATTTTCGAAGTAAAAATTTGCAAAATGTTCGAGAAAGTTGAGAAGATTTTCTTCGCTCACTTCGCTCAATTTTGACTTTTCATATCAAAGCAGTGCGTAACGGCCTCCGCAACCTCGCCTTATATGATCTGACCAATCACGTTCCGTTCCCAAAATAGATTGAGCATTCTAAAAATAGAATTAACGGGGCACATGATGGGTGAAGAGCCCAATACGGGAGATTCCTTCTCTTACCTCATTTTCTCTTGTCTCTAGTTAACTTGCAAAAAAAAAAAACCACAAAACTGTCCTAAAATATATGGGAACAAGACGCTCAAAGAGCGTACACTCGGGCATTATGACAAATTGAGAAGGAAAAGGAATCGTAAAAATCGTACTTCAAAACTTCATCAAAGCAAATAGGCCATCATCAACGCCACGGACTAAGCAAGTTCAATGTACGAAATTCGGGGTTAACTCCGAGTCGAACGTATAACACTTTTATGTTTCCAACTTGAAGGAAAGAAACGCTCCTCTCACATATGTCACACACGCTGTGATTAAAGATTAAAGCCCATACTAGTTACTCGCTAGTTTAAATTATCTCTCCTTTGCTTCGTTTGCTTCGCGATAAATACGCTAAAGTTACACCATACCAGAAGTACATAATAGACACAGGAGATACATACAGTACAACAGAGGAACCTAGCTACACGAATATTGTACCTGTATGTATCTCCTGTGTCTATTATGTACTTCTGGTATGATGTAACTTTAGCGTATTTATCGCGAAGCAAACGAAGCAAAGGAGAGATAATTTAAACTAGCGAATAACTAGTATGGGCTTTAATCTTTAATCACAGCGTGTGTGACATATGTGAGAGGAGCGTTTCTTTCCTTCAAGTTGGAAACATAAAAGTGTTATACTTAAAACTCTCTCTTTGATATAGAAAAATACTATTTTTAACAGCATTAACACAATAAAAAATATAAACAGAATGTAAACAAGGATTGACTTCATTTTCGCCTCAGATTTGTGTTCTTCTTGATGCGATTTCAAAGTTGTTTTCTCACCTTTGGATTTGTCCATGTTGGAATCACACTTCTGAATCAGTACATCTGGCTTCAAGTTGTGGTATACATGCTTGGCTAGGCAGTACTCAGTTGAGTTCACATTTAAGTCAACATTAGAGTTCATTTGCATTATAGTTCTTGAGTTCATTTGATTTGCTTTTGAGCTTTAGTTCAATTGATTACCTTTTGACTTTGAGTTCAATTGATTTGCTTTTGATGAGTTCATGTAAAGGCCCTGTCGAAAACGCTCAACATCTTTTAGAGTGGGCCCACACGAATCGGCGTATGCGTTTGTATGTGAGAGCGTATTTAAGAGGGGCTTGCCTTGGATACAACATAATTTCTCTTCTGCACAGGTCAACTGCTTCTTTCACTTCTAGTCGTCGAATACGATCACTTAGCACTATCAGTATCTGCCCTGAGCGAACAATACTTCTATTTTACATGTTTGTGGCGCCATGAATATGCAACCTCAAGTATATAAATAGGCTATTAAAACTACTTTGGCATGAACCCAAATTTCGGACATTGACCTTGTTTACCTTTGCTTTGATGAAGTTTTGAAGTACGATTTCTACAATTTCTTTTCCTTCTGAATTTTTCAAACGTCGAATCGAATAAACATCCATCATTATATATCTGAGAAATGTGTTTCGTTTTACTAACGGATACTTTTTAAACGGTTTTTCACGGCGCGTGACGACAGTCAGGCAGCAAGCAAAGCGAGATTAGCTATCAAAACAAAATCTACTGAAAAATCAAATCCTTGCTCTCTAGCTTCAGAGACATAATACGAAGCTGCTCAGTAACGGGTTATTAACGACATGTTGCTTTCAAAACTAAGATTCATAATCTACTTGAGTCCTGTGTGTCGTTTGTTTTTTCTTATCTGCTGAGTAATCTTGAAACTCGATACGATTAAATACGTCGCATACTTTCTTCATTCTTTGACCGAACAAAACTACAACTACTACTACTAACAAAAACCCATTTTATAACTCGGGCTTCCTTCGGAAGGGCCCGAGTAATAATATGCCCTGTTCAATATTTTATGCAAGTTTCACGCACACTTACGTTCATCAAATTAAGCACTGATGGACCACGTGATTGCAGAATAACATCGAAACTTCTTCCTCCATTGCTTGCTTTCGTATAATTTTCATCTCCTAACAAGTTCCATGTAGTCCTCTTCAAATGATTTATCCACTGCGTAACTCCAACGTCTTTCTTTCTCGGCAAAATCTTCGACATTCCATTTCGCGCGAAAACTATCGAAGGTTTGGCGCCAAGGAAAACCACCTTACTTGGATGAACAGCAAAAAATACATAGAGGTGTGATGTAAGAGCATAGAATATTTGATTTCAAATTCGCTTCCATCTCATGATGTAGAAACGGTGTCGCTTACAGTACTGCGGCCATAGCCGATACCCAGCGCCGATTCAATGTACAACACAACAAGTAATTTATGCATAAGTACATGTCAATTTTATTTGATGAAGAACACTACTCTATTTGTAACATAAACAACTCAATGTGTAGTACCCATGTGTTACAGCGAATATCTCGCACAATCAGCAGCAGAATATGTTGTATCGTGCAAACTGAATTTTAGATTGGCAAAGCAGAATGGAATTTGAGGAAAAGTTCAAGGCATCCAATGCGACAAAGAATTATTTTCCACCGTCTGTTACCAAAGATTTTCAAAGCGCCTCAAGAAATTAAAATGATTTTGTGTTTGAAATCGACAAAGAGGATATCCAGGAGAAAAAAAAATCTCACTTTCTGGCAATATTTCCTTTCAACAAGGAATTATATATTGAAATTGGAAACTGCCACTCAAAGAGAAACTATCGCACTTGAAAGGCGAGTATTTGTGATCTCGTTATATTTTTTTATGTTTAAGTCGCGAATAAAATCAACTTGTCCTTGTGCTGGTGCATGTAATCACTCTCTATCCTTTAAGGAGAATGATACAAATGGGAATTTTAACCGCAGTTGCATGGAGTTGGAGGTAATAATGAATTTAACGATGGTCCATCTGAAGGTCAAAGGCCAAATTTGGGAAACCTTTCAAATTTCAGGAAGAAGGGAGTGATTTGGAAAGCAATGCCCAACTAAGTGAGGGTTTAAATCGAAGCTTCGACGAGGATCGTTGGGTAATTATCAATTGAAGTTGTGAAATTCAGGAAACGCGTTCAATACTTATTAAATTGGATTTCTGGCTTCCGCGGCGATTACTAAAGTTAGTTAGTTTTATTTGTTTGATGATATCATTAGAAAATTTTCGATTCACCTTATGGCGTTGAAAGTGGACAAGTGTCAAGTATACCAGCTAGGAAAGACAAAATCTCGTCTAGGAAATGAGAACTAGAGGACACATCATGCTGCAAAATGAATTGTATGAAGTTTGTTTTGAGTAAAGATGAAATAGATGAGACAAGAAAGGAATTTAAAGCACGGCGGGCCCGCGCGCTTCGTAAAACAGCACGTTCGAGTGTAACCAGCCGCCATATTGGACAGGCGCATATTTTGGGAGTCTGGGAACGAATTTCACGAGTGCAAAACGACTTCGTTTTCGGAGCCTCGTATGTCGATCGTGTTATTCCGAATAACAATCGGAACACAGGAAGAGACGAATCCTTCCTTGATGTCCATTTTGGTACCAAACTCGACGGGTAAATATTGAAAAGCGATTTTATATGATTGTCGTTTTCTCCTGGTTTTTGAAAAACTGAAGATTTTGATTTGAAGGACATATTTTGACCCTTGGTAAATTTTCGCCGTGTTAATTATTTTGTAAATGAAATAAACACATTTTGAATCCTCGATAGTTGTTTGAAATTGTTATCGTTTTAGTTTTTTGAATTTTGTTTTTGATTTTCTGTCATGAGCGGTTGCTTTTGGTCAATTTTCACTACATTAACTGTAAGTTTCAACGCTGCCGCGTTTACAAGTCACCAAATTACGAAGAGATAAGGAGTCATCGCTAATCAAAAACACTGTAATGGAAAAGTCTATTAGGCAAGAAGTAGAAAACTAAGTAAACAAAAAGAGTTAGAAAGCAAATAATGGTAAATGAGGGAGATCATTCATCTTTTTTTGTGGAAGATGCATAAAAGAGCTAGTTATAGGTCTCATGTGCTGTTGGTTGTGACTTAATTGCGAAATCAGCTTAGTAAGCAAATTTAATTTCTGAATTAACATTTTTTTCCATTTCCCTCCTGTAACTTTACTTTAGCCATGCAGTTTAGGCCATGTTGTACCCCGAACCACACCGAGGAAATGAATGTGTATTGATAAGGGTTATAATACTGATGAAAAACCTAAGCTTATCTTGTATTTAGTAAAACTGTATACATGAATGTACTGTGTACAATTAAAAATTGAACTGTACTGAACAATGAATGTGTATATTCGATGTACTGGTATGTACCATATGCCTGTGACAAATTATATATTTTTTGACATAAAAGTAATTATATTATATTGTCATTGCATGTATATAAATGAGATATTCAAAAATACAAATATGGTAGTCTGAAAACTTGATATACAAGCTGACATGACATAACTATTGTTTCACAGTGAAACTCTCTTCACCCCATGAACACTTCTACTGTATGTGAGACCAATACTTAGCCTGGTTTAGAACTAATAAATACCGTTTTAAATAATTCCACAGTGAAGTAAGGTAAAGTTTGATCTATTGGTGTCGACCAATTATTGGTTACAATTGCAACTGCAGAAATATCAAATCAACTAGTATAAGTGTGACAAGTTTTCATCTAAATAATGGTGACAGTAACTAACAGATAAGTTATCTGATTAATTATATTTATTTATGTACTCCATTTATGCTGTTATAATAATTAAATATAATTAATCCATATAAAATATCAATACATACAATACCTTGTGTACTATTTGCATAATATTTGCAGTTTAAATATAACAATAATTGTTATTTTGTTATTATACCAATCATTACAGTAGTCTATGGATTTACATTAGGACACAAAGTCCCCAAACTTAAGAGTACAAACACTTATACCATGCAACATAAATATAATAGTATTATTAGTACTAAATACTGATATTTAACTGATATTTATATCCTCGTTTAATTAGTGCTATTTAGAACAAAATGTTGCATGCATATAGTGTTCGTACTCTATTATTATAAATAAATAAATAAAATAAATACTGTCCATGTCTTGTTTTCTAGGATTGTGTATTCTATAAATTTACTCATATGATAACACTATTTGAGGCCATTTTCAAATATTCTGATTATACCAGTTGGTCATTTTACCTTTCCCAATATTTATTTACCTTTTAATCAGTACTGATTAGCAATTAATCTAACTTGTTCAGTTGACCGTAAGCTAGAGTGTTAGTCCACAGACAGTGACATCAAATTCAAGATTCATTGCAGACATGCATGACGGCAACTTACAGTTACAGTCTATACAATAGCATTGACTTAAATATACATGACTGGGGTAAAAGAAGTATATTATAGGAGTGTACGTGACACAATCAAAGTATGACTAACTTATAATGATAAGTCTGTTGTTGCATGCTATATGTTTCAGGTTGAAATGGAAGTATTCAAATACTATGGTAGTAACACTTGCTTGCCTCACAATGAGCCCCTACACATAATGAAACTTGTCGTCACACTCTGAAATGTATTTAACTTTATTGAAAGTTGAGAATGTTTGTACATGTAAGTGCAGATGAATATCCTGAACTCAGAATTTGAACACCATAAACAAAGACTGAAGGGTACTGTAGTACCCAATAATTGTATTATAATTATTATTGTACTATTGCGTTCATTCCATCTGTGTGCATGTACATGTACCAAGTGTTTCCTCCCTAAAACGAGACATTGCCATACTACTCTTCTACTCATTCCAACAATAAATGCCTAATTAGGGCATTATTGCTGTGCCTGCTAATCTTATAATTTTAATTTTAACCACCACCACTATTTAATACTAGTCAAGAACATAATGTTGAATGTTGTCGAAAACAACAAACAATAACATATATATCATCACATGTACCATCACTCAGTTGCAGAACATAGACTAATAATTTTTACTGAATTAATAAATTAATAAATGATTTTAAAATTATATAAGCTTATTTTCAAAGATCATACAAGTTTGTACACTCAAGCTCTTGACGTTAAGGACCTACAGTACAGTACCTAAAAGAAAAACAATACATAAAATTGTAGTTAAAACAATTACTCATGTCGCTGCATATGAACTATAGAGATAAACAATGGTATTGTTACTGTACAGCATTATATATGTCATTTCATTTGCTAGATTTACCGTGAAGAGCAAAATATATTTAACGATGAGTTAAATCTTACAACATGAAACCCCTAAAATTACTGTAGGGCATAAAGAAAGAGGAGATATTTCAGAGAAACTTACCGTCTATTAAATCGAGTGTTCTTCATGGAAGTACCGTATATTTCACGATCGAATAGCAGAAGTCTGTTGCTTTTTCCTTAACAAAATACATCATGGAGGCCTATTTCTTTCCCAACCATATCCAACAACAAACTCAATTAACTGTTTCACCATTCTTCACCAACGAAATATTTTACTCGTTCATTTTCCCGTCAATTTCGCTGAACAAATTGCTCTAAGACCACACCGCATGTTTATACACGACGCCATTTTGTTTACATTTATGCGCTAAACCGCTGGCCAATTTGTCTGGCGAACGTGACGTTTTTTCGAGGGTCTGGGCCCGCCGTGAAGAGAAAAGTAGGGAGGAACAAGGACAGTGGATGATAAAAGTTTTTGAAATCAGCCAAAGGGTGAAAATCGGAAACAAGACTTTCCATTACCATGTCAAAGGAAAGAAAGTCTGCCAAAAGCCTGGATTTCAAGCCATGGAATGTTCTATGGAAGGTATGCCTGGAGTAAGGCCATGTAAATAGACTTTCAAGCCTGGTTTCCATATGATCGTCTCGGTCACTGGATTATATTATTATTATTATTTTGTTCTGCATAAATCTACGCTTCGATTCACACCAAACAAAAGAATCCAGCGATTGTAGTGATCGTTACGATCATATGGAAACCAGGCTTAAGACTGAAAAGGATTGAGTGATAACTTAAATTTCTTTTGTTTTTGTATTTTCGTTTTCCATAGATTTCATAGCTGGAGAAACGCCTGCACCATACGTGGAATGACGAATCCCATCCATGCTCGAAACAGTATGGTTATTCCAACCGAATGGGGCATGGATGCGGAATTGTGGCTGAGCGATCGACTCACTGGCCAACAGAATGCCAGATGTTAATCGAAAGGAGCTTCCTTCCTGCATGACCATTCAAACAGTGTACGAAATGTACCAAAAACACACTAAAGGTTGCATGCAGTATGATCCCGCTGTCCATAACGCAAATACGGAGGATATGAAAACTGAAATTTCCAGCAGTAAGTGTCCTATTTTCTGGGAGGGGGAAGTGCAGGGGATTTTCATATAAAAGTGAGGAGAGTAACAGAGCAATTTTAATAGATTAATTTCTAAAATATATGAGTTTCGTTTTGTACTTTCAAACTCAAAGTCATTAGTACCTAAAATTGGCTCCTGTATTGGTACAGTCTGCATTATTTGTTTCTTGTACCACACATACTGAGAGAAAAAGTACTACCGTAGTCTTACAAAAATAGTTGTATTGATACAAATGTCGTTGTTATTTCAATCAAAAACGGAAATTTTATAAAGATTATGCCTTGAAGTAAGACCAGAAGCTCTTCTAAGTTTACAGGAAACTGTTTTCTACGGAAAAAAACAGTTTTAAAACGACGTTTTATCGGCGACGTGAAAGTAAAACAAATTGACGTCGGGGACGGCGAGAGGACGGGAGCTTACGCTCGTATCCAATGGCAACACCTAATTGAAATGCACAAAATTACTTCCGATTGACGTCTGCATCGTAGATTTTTCCAGTGCTTAAGGTCCCTATTGGTTGCCCGTCGAGCAGCGTATTGAATTCAAAATACTTTTATTCACCTCTAAGGCTTTAAATAATGTTGCACCTTCTTACCTCTGTGACCTAATAATGTCATATGTCCCTTCTCGCTCTTTCAGATCTTCATCATTTAATTTTTTAACCAAATCTTCAGAACCAGAACCAGAACAGTTCACCGTGGACTTTTATTATAATCGATGTTTTAAATCGGTTTCCATCGACCTTAATCAGGTTTGTTCAAGCATCTAATTGTCAGTGTTTTCGATTGTAACTAGTTATTTGTTCTGTAATTATTGTAATCAGTAGTTATTGTATCTAGTGGGCCAAATTGGAAACCAGTATTGTTGTAAATTTGTAAACCCACTTAAAATAAATATTATTATTATTATTATTATTATCACTAGTAATAATTCAAAGCATGTTCTATATTTTCGACAATTCCTAGTGGGGATTCTTTCTGACTTTGAAGCCATTGAAAAAAGGGTCAAACAGCTGAAGTGAGGAGGCAAGCCGCCATCGTTGAGTGAAGAAAACCAAATTTTATTGCGATGGAATCTTGATCATCAATCGTAGATGCAGTACTGTTCATGAGTTTTGTTAGGCTTAGCTAGATATTGAATGAGTAACAGCTTTCCAAACATCTAAAAATTTACAAAATTTGCATTTTTTGCCGTTTTTAAATGTCTGCAGTTCATTTACTACTTGTCCAAACCCTATCAAACTCCTGAAACTTACTAATTCTGATATGCTCTTTCTTGTGATGTGATTTCTTAATTAGATTAATTCTAAAAACTCGTTCCCAGTCCTTTACTCGTTTCTAAAGTGGCTAATGGAAGCCTAAGGGGCTACAGTTATTTGGAAAATGTCCATCAAAAGGCACAGTATGAGATATAAGAGGATGGTTCGGTACCAGTCTTCCATTGAACTTCGGAGCTCCTGAGGTCTGTGATCCCTTATGTTCAGAGGAGTATACGTAAGCGTTGGTTAGTGTTGATGGCTTAGTCAGACTGAATTCTCAAGAATTATCGTTGCATTGAGGATTTAAGGATGAGCAGTTATAATATGACCAATATGTATATCAGAATCGTTGACATTAATGACAAAGACTGTGACTTCCATCCTATCTGAAATCTCATGGCTTGTATGCCAGTCAATGCTATCTCTACCTGATGACAATTGAAATAGGATGATGAAGAAGAGATAGGTGAAGAGATGGTTGAGCTGCAGTCCAGTAACCAAAATACAGCTGGGAACTCAGAAGTACAAGTGGAGTTAGGGATAACCACTTCAGCTACATATACTGGCTTCAGTACAACACAGGAGAGCCAATTAGAGCTGTTCACAATATGCAGTTCCACTGGAGATCAGCCACAAGGCACAAGCATATCAATTATTGATCATAACCAAATTATGATTAATTATTATAAGAGAATAACAGAATCAATTTACTACCATCAGCTGTGTCTCAAGAGCTCAGTGCTTTGAATCTTCATACATGCTGGATCCCAACCTTTTAAAAACTGAACTTCACAACTATGATCCTGTAGACGAAGGCTATATTGTTACCTGTATTGAAGTATTTGTGGAAGCTTCTTCAGATGAAGAACCTGGTCAAGAAAACGTTTCTTTATCCACAAATAACAGCACAAGAGCAGCTCTGCAAGTAGTTGATACTTCATCAGCCAACTGAAGTCAGGCGTTATGATGGTAACCAGCTGATGATTGGAATCATCACATCACATGGGTCCACATGTTAACTACACCTAGCTTAAGGATGAAGTGGCAATCAAATCTCACCAGCATTCATGTTGCATTGCTGTTTACAGTCAAGGCATTTACAGTGTTGTTGTGCAGATTGGTGAAGTGACCCAAACCTCAGAATCTGTCATTATTCTAGCTAAGGTTGTTGTACAAATTAGTAGAAGCCTGGTCTGCTTTGCAGATTAGTAATACAAGCGATATAGTGTGCAAGTTGCATAATTTAGTTGGCTGGGCTTGGGCCTTAAGGTTTCTTATGTAATGAGTGCAAATGAATTAAATGCACATGTATCTTGTTTACACTACATCTGTATATTTATCAGTCTCAGAAATGAGACCTACGTAGATATTCATTGCTTCCTTCCTTCCATTGTGAGATCTCGCCTCAGCAGCGTAACTATTTCTAGAAATTCATCACTGCAGCCATTTGAGGGTTTCTTTGCATATAAAGATCTTTGAAAATAGCAACATCCTCATAATCACGCGAGTCATACAACTCAGGAGTAAAGTACATAATGGACATTCTGCATTCAATTGATGTCTTATAGTGTGTACATTCCAATACATAGCTATCCTGCGTAGCTCCACTGTGTGCAGCACATCCATTAAACAAAAGCGTATACATCGAGTATGTACAGGATTGTGTTTACTGTACAATTCCCTGTCCCTAAGGTCCTTGAACAAACTCATCCACCAATGTATGCACTGCACTCGTTGTGTGACTGTACTCGCTAGAACATGCATGCATGATTAGCAGTATCAAGTTGTAGATTTTCTCTTCTATTTTGACGATATTCGACCATGGAGCTATTGTAAATATAGCCAAGAACCAAAGCTTAATAGTTGATCTTTAATCTGGACTTCATTGAAGTTCAATACTGTAAAACTCTATTCAGACTATTGATAACAAGAAAGGTGATTTTAACCTTGGCTGCTGATGTTCCTATGCCTACTGATAAAAATACTGCTCTACAAGAGCAGAGAAAAACCATTGGAGGAATTTACGCTTCATGTGGCGACTGTTGTTGCATTTTCTTGTCGTACATCTGGCCCGCCCGTACATAAATGAGTTGTTTTCTTCAGCTTCTATAAGTTCTTCAGATCAGGAGTCTGGCATTCATCCGCATCTGAGTAATACTTTACAGTACAAGAGTTGATAGTCATGTCTTTAGTCGTAGTTTCGTGATTTGTATCAGTGGTTTGATTATTTCTAGTTTGAATATATTTTGCTCATTTGATCTCATACTCATAGTTTGCTTTGAATATTCTCTTCGAGTTTGCGGGACAGCCCGGTCCAAAATCGCTCACTGACATCTTTCAGAGTAGGCCTAGCGTTTGTAAGCATAGTAAGCGTTTGGAGAAGAAGGTAACAAAGAACTTCGAACCACATCTTTTCAATCCTCAAAGTGAAGAGTGAAGAACGAACGATCGAACCAACCGAAATGCTCTCGGGCTTCCTGTGGCCGGGATGGACGGGACACTTCTAACCAAAACACAGCCCATTTTATAACTTGGTGTCTGCCACAGGCAGCCCGCCAACAGGCAGCCCGCCAAGTAATAATAATAATTTATTCAAAATACACTAGGTGTTTCGAAATAGTAGATCCTGAGGTTAGCCCTATAATGTAGGATCCACCCACCAGTAGGTCAGGCCACACATGCCATGTACTTCATGCCCTACTCTTAGTCAAACAGTGGTGTGGGTTGTTTTACGTCCCTCTGGTGCAATGTAATGGAGTGTGGAGAGACGGGACCGCCAGTTTACGTGATCATCCGAGCCACGCTAACCATTTGTAGATGTAATTACAAAGGCAGCACCTTCTCCTCAATTATTTTAAGACCCTGAGCAATGGTCCGGCCGGGACTCGAACCACGAACCTCCCGCACAATAGACCGGTACTCCACCAACTGAGCCAACCAGACAGCAGTATTTAGAACTAGTAGACAACAAGATCGGTTTGCCCCCGAGGCAATCCAATGGGATAAAAGGGGTGTGATCTCCTTAGAAAGTAAACATGGTCAATGCTCTAACATAGCGGATCTGGTCAACGATATGTTGAGGTCGCAGAAAGCATTTTCTCCCACAGGAAGAGATGATTTTACCAAAGTTTCATGGCTTTGCACAAGATGGGAAGGAGACTACCCCATCTACCCCTTCTACCAAATCTCCACTGCAACCCTCCCCTCCTAATCAACACAGAGAGCACCCATCTCACCTGCCTTATAGCGAAGGAGAAGTGTCCCCTAAAGGTGCGGTAATACGAGCAACAAAATCGTGCAACTTGTCGCGCAACATTTTCAGATTGTTGCGTTGCAAGTTTCAGAGCAATGTTTCTCGTATAGCCATCGTTCGCGCAACTTGTCGCGCAACAAATTACATTTTCGGTCATTTGTTGCAGGTTGCAAAACTTTGTTGCATGAAGTAGAAAGAGCTTCTACTTTGCGCAACAAAGTTTTGCAACTTGCAACACGAAAAAGTGTTGCGCGACAAGTTGCGCGAACGATGGTAATACGAGAAACATTGCTCTGCAACTTGCAACGCAACAATGTTGCGCGACAAGTTGCACGATTTTGTTGCCCGTATAACCGCACCTTAAGGGAAACAAAAAACAAAAACGTTGTCAGAGGAAGACTTCCAGGCAAGGCAAGAAAATCCTGATGGTGTTGAAGGATAGAGCCCAAATAATATGGAGTAGTCAGCCTTCACAAAGCAGGTTTGGGAGAGAAGTAAAGAGTAAAGATTGTTCTCTAGTAGATGCATGGTCCATTGAATATAATTAGGAATGTGAAATATATGGCGTATTTGAGTACTGTGTGCTTTATAATCATATGGAGACATGGAAAGATTCTCCTGTGATATTTCAGAGTTAAAAACTGAAATAATGGCTGGATTACTAACCTCTATGGCAAAAGCAATCAATTTGCCACAAAATGACGGGCAAGAACTGGACACTGAACTGAGGAGCAAAGCTTGTGATGAGTTGACAGCCAAATTTCAACACCAGGGAACTGTCAACATTTAGAGGTTGCCAGGGTTAATCCGGAAATCTTCAAGAGTGTCAAATAGAGCTAAAAGGTGAAGATATTATGCTCCAGAAGGCACAAAAACCTCTACAGAAGGTTACACCAGTTTTAGATGCATATGTCAAGGCAGATAAAGGTGAAAACTCCTTGCCGCCTGCAAGTGAATGCTTTTGTAAATTATATTAACAGCATGGTAGGTACTTACTCTAAGTTATGCAACAAGATCACATGTAACATATGGTCATGGTGCATGACTAGAAATTGTTTCTGGACCGAACTGAGTAGCAACTCAACCCAAATGTTTTCAAATTGCTGACACCTAGATGCCAGATATTGATTTGTTTGCCAGAAGGCAAATTTTCAATTGAAACCATTTGTGTCGTGGCACACAGACCCTGAAGTTTAGCAGTAGATGACATGTGCTGGAATGACAAATATGTTTGTATGTGTCCTCCTTTAGTATGATGTCCAGAGTACTTCAGAAGCTTCAAAAAGGACAGGGACAAGCAATATTAATTGCACCTCTACGGAGAACTCAACCGGAAAAAAGTACACCCACTCTGGCCAAACCTTTGTTGAATGGCATGTCTCGTCGGAAGACTTGGAATGTACTGCCTTTCGCAACAGGCTAAGAACCTTATCAAGGCCTCTTGGAGGAAAGGAACAACATAGTAATACTTATATTTGAAATGTGAAACTGCTTTATTGATTGGCTATGTATATGTAGCCAATCAATAAAGCAGTTTCACATAGCGTTGCTATACAGCTATTTCAAAAAAACGTTGAAAACTGAATACTGCATACTGAATAGTGCATTCCAAGACCAAAGGGCATTGTGGGCCTAGTTATTTTGAAATAAAAAGTAAATATACAGCGATTTGTTCGCAATATGGAGCTGGTATATTGTTTCTGATGGAATGCACTAAAAATAAAGTAAATTATTATTATTTATATTACTTTAGACAATAATACACGAGTCCCAAAATGCATTTCGTTCTTGGAATACACTATTATTCAGTATCAACGTTTTTTGAAATAGCTGTATATAAAGCAGTACTGAAGACCGAGTCCAATAAATAGGTTTTTTTCTTGTATTAAAGTAATGATTTATCAATCCTTGACAAGTTTCATGTACTCCATGCTTCAAAGTGTTTAAGTATAATACTTCAAAGATACCAAGTAGTTGTATATTGATGAAGTACACAAGGATGGATCGTTCAGTCGAACAAATATAATTTGATTCAGTAGTTGCCTGAATGCAATTGACAATGGGCGATTGGTTTGGCAAAGACCAACGAGCTCGATCAGGCAGATAGGTCAGCGACAGCGTCTCTGTATCTGGGATACTGTGTCTTCCAAAAGTATTCGAGTACATGCTGTCTCCTTCTGTCAATTAAGCGTTATCTGACTGTAGTGTTGGAACTGGACGCGACTGAGCAAAATCGACTGAGCACATGCACACGTAACAGTGCTGAAAAACTCATAAAACAACATTGTCTTCCCCTTCCTAGGTCGACCAATCAGAAACGAGAGTAATTTTGACTTCCGGAACAAGTTCCAACAGACTTCGTTCCCAGTGGTATTTCTCTGGGAGCGACTAACGAGCGACAGAATATACCCCTGGGTTCCCGAGGATGCACACACACAAACTCCGTGAAATCTGGTCGAGACTCTCATTGCATCCACATAAGTGCCCAGATCCCACACGACCACACATGACACAGGAACTCTGTCACAATTAGTTTCGCTGCTGGCTACGCTCGCAGCAATGAACAAATATCTGCAATTCACATAATTTAATTCCCACAGAATACACAGACTATAAATGAGTCACTATAAAATATATTTTCAAATGATATCTGAATGAAACACAATGAGTTGCCAGTCACAAGACCCTCTCATTTTGTCACAATAATCGCATAGGTATCTGGGAATGCCAGGGGAAAACAAAATCATAAATATAGGCCTTCACATGTGTCACTGTATGTTTTTACAAGTCAAATGATTAGGAGTTCTACATGTTTGCTGTGAAACAGGTATAGATATCAACAGTTTGAATAAGAATGGAATGGAACTTCACACAACAAAAAAGCTTGTTATATTAAATTACTTTCATTTGTTTGTCTGGCATACCCAGAAACTAGGGAATGTATTTTTAAGATGTTTTGATGTTTTGTTACTTTACCAGGCTTAAAGTTTCATTGTATCTATGGTCCATGAATAAGAATACAGATATCTTCTTCTTTTTTTTCAAACAATGCACTTCAAAATTCGGAGGGTCATAAGTTAGGAGGGCCATAAGTTTATCAGCTTTAGCTGTAATGTATATTCCACCCTCTTGAAATAAAGTGTATTATTATTAAAATGCATCAAAATATTGTTATGGCATAAAAATGTATATATATTTAGAAATTATGTACATGCAACATACCTAGAATTTTAAATAGATCAATAGGAATTATTCCAAACTTTCCTCAAATTCAATGGGACTGTAATAAAAATACCAAACTAAAAGCCTAATTGATGACAATAAAAATAGTTTTAACAAATGAAATTATAGTCCCCCATTTTTCTCTATCATTTACTCTATCAACTTTAAGTTTCTAGTGAATTTAACGTTTTCCAAAACGCATTCTGATTAGTAAGTCTTTGGTTAATCTTATCCAAAGCACCTGAATACTTCTCTGGAAACAAGGAGAATGCAACCCGGTACCTCATATTCATATGCTTGATAGTTCTTATATCATTGGGTTTGAATGATATGTAATGCAAAGGAACCTTTGGCACTTTTGATTTAAAACGCTTTGCGGCTCTTTTTATGTGTTCTTGTGTCTTCCTTTTTGTACCACGTTTGATTCCTTTTTTCTTGGACTTCTGAATGGACTTCCGTTTTACTGGTTTCATGACAAAATTTTCCGGTATTTTCAGGATATTTAGGTTATCAGTAATAAGACGTTCACACTTGACAACAAGCTCTTTAAGAGGAACTGGTGATTGATATCGATTTGAGAGGTGTCTTCTTTTCGTATTTTGCTTTTCAAAGGTGAAAACATTATTTGCTTGTTGATGTGTTCTTGTTGGGGTCTTGGGGCTGCATGGAATTAAAGAAACACTTCCATCCAATAAATGTATAGAATCATTTCCATGCATTCCATCCCTATTGGTACTTTGGTGTGAGCAGTGAACTGGAGTGAAACAATAAGAATGATCATGGAGTACAACTGAAGGAGACACCTTCTCTTTGCCAGCACAAGAATAAGCATCAAAATCATTCTCATCAGGAATGGAATCAGTACTTCTATCACACATCAGCCAGTCAGAACTGTCAACACTGTTCTCAGGGGATGTCACTGAACCTTTGTCTTCTAGAATAGTTGTAGTATCTTCACTAATGTTATAAAGGTTAGGTGTCCTAGAATTGCTAGAAATGAGTTGAGATCTATCTGTTGAGTCTCTGTCCTCTTCTTGGCCATCATCATGATCAATCTCTTGGTCATGTTCATGAAGATTAGGTAGTTTATCTGAAGTTACAGAGTTAACAGTATGTTCATTTTCAGGAATGCTATCCTGTGAAGTTTTAATAACATCAGTGTTCGCATTGTCAGAAAAGGAGTAGTAAGATAAATGATCATTGTGCAAATGCATAACATGTGGCAGTTCCTCGCACACAACTGAAATCTCCAATAATGATTGGGAGGTTATGTGGCCCTTTTTCTCTTGTGATTGTTTGTGATTCTCATACTCTGTTTCTTTGCTCGTTGAGATGGTTCTCACTCTCTGTTTAATTGGACTTTTTGAGAGACCACTTTCAACATTTTCTTTGCTGCCATTACGCTTTGTTTCCTTGATTGATGAGAATGAGTCATTGCATGATACTCCATTTTCACAAAAGGGATACTTAGATGAGTGATCATTGTTGGAATACAGAACATGTGGCAGTCGCTCACACACAACTGAAAGCTCAAGTGATGATTCTAGTTTGCTCAAGGAAACCGTTCTCAATCTTTTTTTGATTGGGCTTTCTGAACGACCACTTCCTAAGTTTTGTTGGTCGAGTTTGCTCATTGAGACTGTTCTTGATCTTTTAATAATTGGACTTGCTGAATGACCACTTCCTGACTTTTGTTGGTCGAGTTTGCTCATTGAGACAGTTCTCAATCTTTTTATAATTGGACTTTCTGAATGACCACTTCCTGTTGACATCAATTCAGTTGACATCAGTAATTCAACATTTTCTTGTTGGTTCTTATTTTCTTTGTTCTGATTGTCTTTGCTGTTATGCCCTGTTTCCTTGATTAATAAGATTGAGTCACCATTTGTTGATACATTTCCAGTCTCCACTAATGACTCAGAGTTTTCATGTTGATGTTGCTTTTCATGTATCCCAGTTACCATTACCGACTCCGAGTTACCTTGGTGTTGCTTTTCTTGTGTTTCTTCACTTGTTTCATTGTTTGTTTCTTTGTTTAATGAGAATGTTCTTTTTCTTTTTTTTAAATAGCTTGGTGTAGGTTCACTTGACTTGATTTCAGTCAACATTAATAAATCAACATTTTCTTGTTGGCAGTGATAGTTAGGTGTTGCCTTGCTGCTGTCATGTTCTGCTCCTTTACTTGCAGAAAACGTTCTTAATCTCTTGTTAGGTGGGCTTTTAAAATAACCATTTTCTGTTGAAACAACTTCATTTATGGTAAATGATTCGATGTGCTCTTGTTGATCCTGTCTTTGCATTGTTCCTTTACCAATTGCGTCCTGTGCTTTGTTGCTCACATTTTGGGAAGAACGATTTCCTGTTGACCCAGTTTTAGTCACAGTAGGTGTAAGAAGGTCATCCTCTTTTTCACAAGGACAGTTATCTTGCCATGATGAATCAGAATGTTCACTATAAGGAGCTGGGATTTCTGGTTTAGCCGAGATTCCTTCATGATAATACTTGGTCAGTGGTGACTTCTCAATTTCAATTTCACACCTTAGCCACTTTCCACTGCTAGTTATTTGATTAGCTCTGGTGTTACAGTCCAAAGTTATTTTCTTACTTCGCATAGTAATATCTCCATCCTCAGCACAGTGTTCATTATTATTTGTGGATTGAAACGTTTCTGGTAACTGATGATTTTGGTCTTCCCTATCACATTCTGTGGAATTTGTGCAGGAAAGCAGTTCAGCATTATTCGCTTCATGCTCTTTAATAAAACAGCATTGTTCTTCATTCTGATGTAATTGCTGGTCTTCCATAGTTAGTAGATTATGTCTGACCTTAGAAATACTAGATGTTGCAATATGTATTCCACTTTCACATGCTTCAGAATTTCTTTCAATACATCTAGGTTGCATTTCCTGGTTGGCCAATAACTGTGACTGTTTTTTGATCAATGGTGATATTTCAAGATTTACAGACTTTAGCCATTTATTATGGACTGAAATTCTACCACATACTTTATCTGATGCTCCAAATAATAAATAGTCTGCTTGAACTTTGTGTATAGTTTCTTCTTGGGTTTCTAAATTCTTGAATTTAGAATGATCAATATTAGTTTTGTTTCTTGGGGCTTCACTAACAAATGTTTCTTTATCTTCTTGGGCAATTTGTTGCTTTTTAGAGGATGTTTCCACATTGTTTGGATGCTTCTGTGGAGTATCATTCAGAAAAATTGTTTTGACTGAATTGTCGATTGGTTGGATTGGTACTCTCATATTTTTCAGACATCCTCTGTCTGTGTTCAAATCTTTTGGGGAAACAAAGTCCTTGCACATTGTCTTGGTATCCTTTAAACAAAAGTAAGAATTAGTAAGGTAAGAAAAATTGTTTCTTCAACGATTGAACTCTTTACAAACCTCTTTGTGAGATGTTGTTGGTGTTGGTATAGAATCGTCTTCGTTATCGAGATTCCTACAAGACAGCTTGTCTTGCAAACTGTCATCAAGTGAAACAGGTGACTCGGGTGTACATATATATAGTGGTTTCGCATTAGTAGGGCTGGTAGGACGTCGTTGTATACTGCTACAGAAATAATCATCACAGTTTATGGGAGGGAGTTGAAGTTGATTCCTTCTGATAGAGGAGAGCACATCAGAATTTCTTGTGGTCTTCAAGTTGTATTTTCTTTCAGGATTTTCAACCTGGGGTGATCTATTGCCATCTTCATTCACAATGGATGGTTTTCTAATCAAATTGTAATATTGTCCCAATGCAATTGGCTGCAGTTGGGAAGGAGTCAGGGACGTGATATGGACACTGACACACGGAAGGTTAAGCAGATCTGAAAATCAATGATTACGTATGAATACAGAGAAATAAAATCAACTGAACTATATAATGAATGAATGAATGAAAACCTTTATTTAAACAGGGTATTCCCTTCAGTAACAAAACGTACTGCTATCAATGGGAGCCCTAATTAATGAGAAAAGATGTGTGGAACATTGAAGGAAGTATACACACTATATTTTTAAATCACTGTGTACTTACTTGGACATGATTTGTTGATAGATTTGGAGGAGTTGGAGACTTTCAGAATTGGAGAGCAGTTTGCTTCTCCCTTTCTAGGACTATGTCTGTTACTTGTTTTACCCTGTAAGATTTGTAGATAGAGAACTTTTATATTGGTTTGAAATTTGTATCACACTTTTACCATCTTCACTCTTTTTGATTAATGCTAAACCTAAAATGTCTACAGTATTCAAAATAGATATAATAATCATATTCATAATACACGCTAAGGAGTGTTCAAGTTGTTTGCTTGTTTGTGAGGAGTGCAGACTGAAGGCCATTTTAAACACAGTTTGAGATGCAACATACTAATAACTAATTTGTATTCTTTGGAGGACTATAACAGTCCATTATACTAACATTAAAACTACCAACAGAATGCATGAGTTGCCGATCACCAGGCTCCCTCATTTTATCCCATAAATAGCAAAGCTTTCTGGGTATGCCAGGGGGCAAACAAAGTCATACAATACTATGCAAATCAATAGTGGTAAATTGATCAACAGGGATTTGAATGGCGGCGAGACAATTTGTACCACGTGATCACAAACAAATGTGTTTGAGTCAACATTCCCTCTTCAAATGTTTGAGGGAGATTTAAACAGTCAAAAAATGTCACAAAACAAGAAACGGTCTTGTTGTAAGTCATGTTTTACCTGTTTACATCTCCTTCGATCATTTCAAGAAGAAACGTTGACTCAATGTTTGATCGCAAGACAAACAAAAAAACTGTGATAATAATAATAAGTTATATAATAATTGAAACAAATTAAATCCACATAACCATATAACCTGGTATACCGAAAAACCTTTGAGAATTATGAGATCAAATGTGAGGGCCTGGTGACCAGCAACTGATTCATTGATTTCAAATTGTTGGCCTGCTTTGCCACAGAAAGGTGAATCAAACTCTTTTTTTAAGATGAATCAAAATCATTTGGATAAGCAAATATTGAAGAATATTTCCTTGCTAATAGATGCAGAGAGTGACTAAAATCAAATCAAGAAGGAAATTTAGTTTGAAACAAAGGAAAGTGGCCTACAGAGAAACAATAATATATACAGTTGACATTATCTGAAAAAACTTTCCATAACAATATATTGAAAATAGCTTGATTTGTGCTTCTTTATAAAAGAAACAGGAAATGAGAGAAGCACTGAAAGCACAACTATCTCTAACATCTAAGTGGATGACTATTGCTCTTATGAAAACACATATCAGTTTACGATAGGTAAAAATGATAAAAAGTGCAAGGGAAATTAAATACTTCATTGCATTTTATATTATAGATTATTCAAATAAATAATGTTATCATCAAGATATTTTAAATTTGTAAAATGGCTGCTTTCTAAGATATTCAAGAAAAACATGTTGCATAGTGTGACATCACAAGGTTTGTAAAGTACTTTGTTGCACTCAAATCCTGTAAATGTATTTTGACTTTTACACTGGAAAAAGAAAAGATCAAACAACTTTTAGCCGAGTAAAAGTGCACATCTTATGCCTGCAAAAAAGCTTAAAATTGTTTGATATCCTTTTCTTTTTCCAGTGCAAAAGTCAAAATAAATTTAGAGGATTTGAGTGAAACAAAGTACTTTACAAACCTTGTGATGTCACACTATGCAACATGTTTTTCTTGAATATCTTAGAAAACAATCATTTTTACAAAAATATATTGATGATAACATTATTTCTTTGAATAATCTATACTATAAAATGCAATGAAATTCTTCATTTCCTTTGCACTTTAAGGAGTAGTACAAGGATGCTGATCACTTATTCATCAAGTAAAAACGGATGCTTTGAAAAATGGCGTATAGTAAACAGTAAAAATAAATAAAACACATAAAAGAGAGATGAAATTGCTGCAAAGAAAACAATTAACCAATACTCAAGGTGCAAAATTTGAAAGTGCCAGTCCATAATTGTAAGGCAAGTGCAGATACCAATGAACACTATCAACAGAATATGCAAGGTTAGAACTCTTCGAGGCTTATGACAGTACTCAGTGTAAAATTGCTAGTGACAAAGCCGATCAGTTAGAGAAAGCTCTGCAAAGACAACAAAGTGAGCTGAGTAGGGCTGAAGGTGCCTTAAGGATGGTACTTGATGCAAGAAACAAGCTTATAAGAAACATCAATGATAAAGAAGAAAATTAAGATATCTGAAATGTTATAGTAAATTTACCTTCAATAGTAAATTGTAGCATGGATTCCTAACTGTATTTGACTGGAAATCATGTTTTAGTTTCGTGAAGCACTTGATACACACAATAGATTATGGAAGGACAACACAGGAAGCCAGTATAAGGAGAACAGGAAAAAATTAAAAGTTACAGGGAAAATAGTTACCAAGACACAGAAAGCTAGATTCATTGGGAATGGAACCATTCCCACTGGATGTGTCAAGTACAGAAGACAAGCATATCAATATATGACCTGTGGACAGCAGTTTTGGTTCACTCTCTTCAGACAATGAAATATAAAATTCAGTAAAAAGAAAAAGGAACATTTTTCAACAACCAGTCATCAACAACAATCAACATCTTCATAAGATTACAAAATCCCATGGATGTGTGTATCTCAACAGCTGAAAACTGTATAATTTTAGTGTATTGCATGCATTTGCTGCTGTACAGTGAAAATGTAAAGGGAATTTGAAATTAATCCCTGTGCATAGTAGGTTCCTTTGGTTGGAGATAATGGAGTAGTTGTAAAATGTATTATGCAGTGAACAAACAAACAATATAGCGGTCAAGATTGACACAGACTTGTTTGCTTGAAATGGAAGGAAGGGACATGCTATGTAATCTTATCCATGAAAATACAGATTTTGAAGATTACATTTTCAAGTGGTATAAACCAAGACAGAAGAATTACTATGGACTGCCCAGTAGATAGTTTGCCCATCATTTGTTTCATTTTGCCCATCTACCATTTACTTTGTTTATATTTATGAAAAATATGCTTCAATTTAAGGAGACTCAAAGTAGTTTTTACTGACCACACTTCCACTTTTCATTTGGCGAATTGATAGACTTATCCTAGACTGATCAACACAACTTTTGCACCAGTTATCGGGCAAAGATGGAAATTTAGGGTTAGTTACTGAAAAATAACAGTTGTCATTGAATCTTTAAACAATGAAAACATTGTCGGTGTGAATCTTTTTTCATCGGTTCTGCAAACAGATTACCATGATAATGACTTATTCATGACTTCATGGCTTCCAAACATGGAACAAAAGCACCAGTTTTTAGTTTTATTTTAGAAAAGGATTGTCACCTTTAGCAAGACAAACTTCGTCATCAAAGGAACAGGATATATAGGATTTTGAAGGTTTTGGTCCTTGGTTCTTGTTTCTTGTTTCTTTCAAATCAAGGAAATGGTGTTACTTTTGATGACACAACAGGATGTATCAAAAGTGCATGACCCTACTTTTAACCAACATTGCCTCCAAACCATCGGGTTTTTAAGAGTCTCAGAACTTGAAGTGTGAAGGTTTTTTATAAACTCTTTAGTTTAGGTAGCATAGAATGGGCCACCTCGTCCAATGTTGCCAAAGGCACATATTTCTTGCCTCTTCAGCTCTCTCCATCTTGGGTTGGTTTCTTTGATGCCTGAATTAGCTTCTATTCTTTTTTGGCTATGTCATATTAGAAACAGATTTCTATGTAGCTGTTTTGCAACCTTTTGAATGGAGTTGTTTTGTTTGTATTTCCTTTTCTGACAATTTGAGGCCCTGTCCACATGTATCCAGATATTTTTGAATCCGCAACTTTTTCGATGTTGTTTAAAAATTTCACGTCCACATGTAGTGTATTGCAATTGTATTAGCCCATCCACATGTATCCAGATATTGATTCAGGTACTGACCCCCATCTACTCAGGCCACATCCAGATACAGTTGATATATACGGGTTTGACAGGAGTGAGGACGACGGGAGATTGAATGTGAGGACGACAGCTTACACACTGACGAATAATGTTCAAAATGGCAGTTGACGTACTTTGACGGCAATCTATGACAGGTGCTGTCATAGATTGCCGCAAAGGACGTTCAACTGTCGTTTTTAACAGTATTTGTCAGTGTGCACGCTGTAGTCCTCACATTCAATCTCCCATCATCTTCACTCAAATCCTGGATTTTATGTTTATGCTTAACTCTCCAGTGAGACCTCCGTCTATGAAATCGACAAGTGAATAAATTTCTGAGGTGCGAACTTTTATCACCTTCTGTTCATTATGCTTGAAACACAATTTTTCTAGTAGTCTAGAACCGAATTAATAGTGATATTTTCGCTCAACAAATGTTCTCTAGTCCAGAGACTTTATTAACTGCAGTACCTCTTAAATGTAACTTCCCTCTGCGAGCGCATCGCGAGCTCGTAAACAGCAGGCAACGAGCGCATAAACAGCGTTTATCACGTAATTTGCGAGCGCATATTATGCGAGTACTGAAACCAAGTAAATGATGTTTGTACAACATATTCTCTTTTTTTTCTTTTTTTTTTCTCTTCTTGAGATACGTAGAATATCAAACTCGCTAATGAAATATGTCATAAGTGTATTCTTTGAAGTGATTCAAAGCTGTTAGTAAGTTCCCGAGAATCGGAGAATCGGGACCGAAATTGACCTGGCAGAGAAATGCAGTGTGGTGACCGGACTTGTTTTTATACTTATGGTATATTGTTTTGAACTTTTCACAGCCGCTTTATAGTTATCTTGATATAAATGCTCTCTTCTTAGCTGCTTCAAGTATTACTAAACCCTTGTTTCATATTGTAGACCTGTTAGGGTCTCACTTACTTGGAAATAAAATATTTGTGATTCCGAAGTTATCGAGATGGAAATTAGTCCACTTGTAATTACACAATGCTCACACAATCTTTATTTCTTCAGTTACATTCTTCCACTTCTGGTGTTATATTCAACTTCAATCATAATCCAAAAGTGACTTTAGAACTGATAACACTGAAAGTTGGTGGGAAAGACGTTTTGAATGAATGTTGTTTCTAGATACAACTTCAAGAGTTTATTTAAACTTTTTGTGTCATTTATCGGCTTATGGTAAAGTGAAGATACTCGAAGCTTCTTAATAATAATAATAATAATAAGTATTTGGAGCATAATACTATTGTCTCTATGCTCTTACAAAACTGTCTAGCAACATTACACTTGTTCTCAGTAACACGCGCCCAAAGCTACATTTGTCTCGACGACAAAGTTGACTTTTGGTGGACGTCAATCAAACAGTTTTCACGGCAATAGACAAAATAGGCTAACGCAATGTTTACATTCTTTAACGTAATTCAAAACCTTTGGGAATAAGGGCTTTTTGTTCCAAACATTTCCATTTCATTATCATGTCAATGCTCTACTGAAATCGAAATACAACAGAGAAAGAATCGTATTCCCAAAAGGTTTGTAATGGGTCAAAGAATGTAAACAGTGCGTTAGTCGATTTGGTCTATCAAAGCACATTTTCCAGGAGTAGTCAGTAATTCAAGCGGGAGTTTCAAGCCTTTTTCGAAATCGTTTCGATGGAGAGTTATAATGTTAAAGCAGAGGCATGTCTACAAAAGGTATTGCTGATATATTTTGCGTGAGCGAAACATTCATAAATAAAGTAATTCGACTGTACGGTACGAAAACACAGCCGACGTAAAAGAGCCTCCGCAGCGAAAGTCCAAGGCACGAACGATTACAGGTAAAGAAAATGCCATTTTCTAAATGTGAACTGCTTCTGTGTATCTGTCCACATGCAGCTTTGATTGTTCTTTATTTAGCAAACGAAATTCGACTCATTCGCCGGGTGATTGAGGACAATCGGGAACTTTATTTTACGTCAAATGGGATGTGCACGTGGAAATGTGCTGTGATTGTCATGGAAACTATTTGATTGACGTCCACCAAAAGTCAACTTTGTCGCCCAGACAAATGTACCTTTCTGCGCGTGTTACTGAGAACGAATGTAATACATCTACAAAAATATGAGTTGCTGATAAAATAAAATAAAGCTAACTTGTGCAATTAAAGAGAAAATTCACAGCCAATCAGAAACAAGTATTGTTTTGTAGATGTGTGAAAATAACTGTTGCTGGCACCATTTTATGTCTGTTATCACACTATTTTAGTACAGTCATTCTCAAAAAGGTTGTCCAGATGAAAAGACTACAATACTACAATAAAGTCACATGATTCATAATGTTTTCAATTTCTGCACGCGGAACTGCGAGTTGATACCAGCGCCATTACATTCAGTTCTCACAATGCCTTGTACTTTTGCATCTCAAATTGAAATTCCAAGAGGAAACATATGAATCACGTGACTTTATTGTAGTATTGTAGTCTTTTCATCTGGACAACCTTTTTGAGAATGACTGTATATTTTACTTGTGATTACAAACTGCACTCATGACATGAATTTTGTAATCACAGGTATGATTTAGGATCAAATTGCACTCCACTCAGTTCAACTACCATTATAAACCAATTTACCCATAATAAATCAGTTTTATTGAAAATGACGTCCATGACTTGATTAGTGTATACTTGAAATTTGCATAAAGACAAGGCCGACCACATGGTTCGCACAAAAACCTTTGGAAAACACTTAGATTCGCAAATAATTATCTAAAAACTTAAGATATCAGTTCAGAATGTTCTACACTGAAGTCAATGTTTTAAAAGAATCAAAATACTCGATGCCAAAGTGAAGGTCAACGACGAGTCACGAGCATAAATTATTGTTTCCCGCTCTCGTCGCTCGAAGTTTCGCTCGCTACTACATAATCTAATAAATCCTTACGCCAAATGAACAAATTAGATCTTATATCTAGAATCAATCGATATACAATGATCCCAGCATTAATGTTAGATACATTGGCGACCATAGGGCCTTAGTTTCTTTGAGAAAAGGTTCGATATATTAGATAGTGACGACACTTTGCTTTCACTTTCAGTACGTTTCACGGACATCACGTGAATACTCACCATTTTGAAGGCCAAAGTCTTTCAGAACTCACTTGTTGTCACATAAACTTATATCCAATTCGATTCCATCTTGATTTTGGGCTTAACTTTAGGAGAAGAGCTCGAAAAAGCGACGAAAAACCTTCACAGTCGAGAGGCAACGCCAAGCCACGCCATCTTTCTCGGTCGACGCGATAAATGCTCAAAAAAACTCAATGAAAGACCCTTGAAATGGAGGATTTGGGTTGTAAAACTAAAACTCAATACTTAATAAGTGATATAAGGTGAGATTTGGAACAAAACTATGGCACAAAAGTCTATTTAAATCCGATTTTTCTCTCCCGGAAGATTTTGCTTCACGTTCACGTTGAGGCACGAAATGACATACACGTAGTCACGTGATAACAAAAACGTGAAACTTGGATCGTGGATCATGCAATGTGGATCGAATCGAAACGGATCGGATCATGAGTAATTGGGACATTGCATCGGACCATCTGCTCAGATCGGATGATTTTGCTGATATAAATATAAAGTAGTAATATCAACTATCACAAAGAAGAAACAAAGAGAAAGTCCGTTTTCGTTTTTTATAATTGAGCGGCCACGAACAACACTCCACTGGTATACGTCGGATCACCAATGATCTAACTGGTTCGCAAATTAAGAAATAGGTTAAATGAAGAATAACCGATACGACGTAGAATTATACGGAATTAATGTTGCACAATATTTCGACAAGCCATACTAGTCTTCATATGCACCTGATGAAGACTAGTATGGCTAGTCGAAATATTGTGCAACATCCGTATAATTCTACGTCGTATTGGTTATTCTTCGTTTTTTACCTTTATTCCTATTGCGGTCGTTTCGCCCGATGCCGGTCGTTTCGCCCGGAGTCGATTCGCCCGGAATCAAGAATATAGAGAATATATAGAATTGAATATATTTGCAGTAAGTCCTAAAATTACTGCTGCCTAACAGGGCCATTAAGGTTGGAACAGGCTTTTTTAATCAATTGATATGCAGCTGAGTTGAACTTTCCCGCATATTAAACTTGTTATCAATAAAGAAATATATATATAAAGAAATAAGTAAAGAAAGAAAGAAAGAAAGAAAGAAAGAAAGAAAGAAAGAAAGAAAGAAAGAAAGAAAGAAAGAAAGAAAGAAAGAAAGAAAGAAAGAAAGAAAGAAAGAAAGAAAGAAAGAAAGAAAGAAAGAAAGAAAGAAAGAAAGAAAGAAAGAAAGAAAGAAAGAAAGAAAGAAAGAAAGAAAGAAAGAAAGAAAGAAAGAAAGAAAGAAAGAGACTTGTCTCTGAAGATTTCTGTACTTCTTTCTCTGTATTCGTTTCAATTTCTTTTCCGATACCAGTCTTACTTGAATTTCCGTCAATTCAGCCTCATAATGAAGGAGCCGCACTAAAATGTAGAATGGCAGGTGGACTATTCCTTTCGCACGTCGGAGTTGAGGCTGTTGTGCCAGCTCTCTATATGCGTCATTGTTGGTCCTGATGGACTGACCATAAACACTCCAGTTTTGTGGTTCACAGGTGGTGCTGTGACCCAGTTGTCTTCAATATATTCTACCAAGGCAGTGATTTGTTCGGACGTCCCAGCTTGTAGCTTTAGCCTCTAAATTTTAAACCTAAAAATTTGGTTGAGTTTAGGCCAAGCCATTAATAAAAAATTGATTATATTGCTGATATTTTACTGAACTAAGTTCGTTGCATTTGTACTTGAGATTTGTGATATCATTTTGGTCAATTTGCAGTTGTGATTTATTTGTAACATTCAGTTGCAATAAACTCAACCATGATAAACGTATACACCTCTTTCAATAAAGGTTGTCGAGGACATCAGTCCATAGGCATTAGGTACGCTATACGTCGATCCAAGACCGAACTGCATAATGGTAACAGTTTCAATAACTAAAAAGGTATGAAAAGCTGCTGATATCGTGCCTATTTCAATTTCAACAGGCGAAGAGCAAATTTTGAATCGAATTTTATGAAATATTTCCGGCATGTTTGCCATTCAAGCTGTTACCACAATGCAGTTCGGTCTTGGAACTACCTATAACCTATTGCCTATGGACTGATGTCCTTGACAACCTTTTTTGAAATAGGTATATATAGCCAGTGTTCTTTATTTATATAGCAGAGCTAGAGTGTTTTTGGGTCTACTGCGCGTTCCCATTGGCTGGTTCGAGGTCACGTGGCAGGGACTAGATTCAAATGTTTCCCGAGCGGGCAACAATTCGTCAATTGTTGCCCGCTCCGAAAATGGTGGGAATTGATGCGCGTCCGCGTAACTGAGAGGCGGGAAAATTGGTTTGTATTCTGTGAGTTGTTGTTTGTATTGTGGTCTGTGGAGTTTCACCTAAAAAAATGGAGCCTCCGATAAAAAAGCGTATTTCTAACCTCTCGACAGAGGAAACAAGTCAAATGGTACTACAGCTCATAAAGACTCGGGAAACACACAAAAAGCGACGAAGACCACAGGCAGCCTAACTATTGCTATTGAGGCTATTTAATAATAAATATAAATCTGTATAAATACATTTATATTCGCGCGTCTTTTTTTTGATGGGTTTCCTGTGGTATAGCGCGCGCAATACGTATTATATTGGGCTTCCTGTGTTGAGTAATATAGGAAATGAACTAGAAGTTCTTGATTGAGATGCGTGACACTTACTTTTTAGATAAAACAATGGTAAACAAAATTATTTTAAGTGTCAATTGTATTTTTACAGACGTTTCGGGCATAGCCCTTCATCAGAGTGATGGTATAATGAGTATGGTATGGTATAATGTTGGGCTCCCTGTGCGCGTCCCGCGCGTCCCGCAGTACATGTTCACCATGACTACCATGTACATTGCTGCGGGCGCTTCTTGCGGGACGCGCACAGGGAGCCCAACATCATACATTTCTATGCACAGGGAACCCAACGTATCGCGCGCGCGCTCTACCACAGGAAACCCATCAAAAAAAGAAGCGCGAATATAAATGTATTTATATTTATTACTAAATAGCCTCAAAAGCAATGGTTGGGCTGCCTGTGCGAAGACTGCTGTTGCAACGCTCACAGCATTTTATAGTGAACGAACAAGGACGACAAAGACACTCTAGCTATACACCTATTTCAATAAACGTTGATTATGGATGATCTGAAATGGATGATCTGAGACCGAGAGGAATTGTGGGTGATTTATAGTAATTCGTATGAAATTCCCAGTGTCAAAATTTCTTATGAGATCTGTATATGATGTAAATTTAAAAACTGCAGCTCGTACCCACAATTCCTCTTGGTCTCAGATCATCCATTTCAGATCGTCCATGATCAACGTTTATTGGAATAGGTGTATAACAAAACACTTAATCTAAATGCCTCGGGAAGCAGTTAGTTTTGTTTTCTCTCGAGTATAACATTGAAACTCTCGGGAAAACAAAACTCGCTGTTTCCCTCGGGATCACATTTAGGTTGGTTGGTTGGTGAAGGTTTTGATCTTGCATACCAAGACCGAAATGCACTATGGGCGATGTGTATCGAATCAGCGAAAGGTCACAATAATAATAATAATAATAATAATAATAATAATAATAATAATATATGGACTCTGAGAATGTTCACATACTTTATCTTAGCAATATGGACCGGGCATATTTTCTTCTGTATGTGCATGCTGACATTATTTACAGATCTCTGTAAATTCACGTCGATTTATGCTAGGTCTATGCTGCAGCGCGAAGCCCAGAAGTGTGTTCACAACATATATTCTACCAGTTTATTTTACTGTGAATTTTCAGTCACTTATACCTTTTTGTGAAATTCCGTTAATCCTTAAACCTGTACGTCGAAGAGATTTAAAATACATCAATTACATTGCGGTAAGCTATTTACTGATCATAATCGTTCAAAGGTTCCCCAGTATCTAAATTTCAACTAAAGATACACGTATGAACAACCTTGGAGTTGAAGTCGCTAGTACACTTGCCCAGCCGCTCTAGAGTCTCTAAGCGAGCAGTTTATGAAAGAGCTCGCGGAGGGCCGTATTTCAATATATACCTATTCCGAAAGCAACAAGCAAGAAGCTGACGACCGCAAAGGGCATTGGGACTTTCTCCTTATTCATTTATTCATCCGTAGACATTTTAACAACATGTATTTTCAAATGGCCGAATAGTTCCACATGATTTCTATTCGACGCTCATTATAGGGCTAACTTCTCAAGTACCACGGATAAATAAAATTAATTAGGAGATTCCCAAAGTCCTTTGCGGTCGTCAGCTTCTTGCTTGTTGCTTTCGAACCGGACAACGATATTTGGAATAGGTGTATATAAAATATCAATTTACAAGAGTGCATCCTAGTTGTTCATTTTGTTATATTTTGTTAAATTTTATTATGCGATGAACCGATCCGATCCGATAAATCCGATCCTCGATCCAATCCTGGTTTTGTTGACTCGGGTCACATGCTCTATGGAGGACATGATGTCATTGCTACAGGGAGCCCATTCCCGAAAATCGCATCGATTTTGATAAAATAAATAATTGTCATGCAAGCAAGCATTTTCTGGCACCTCTGGCGAAAATTTCTAAATTAGTCCTACGTTTGAGAGCGTCAAAAACACGAGTTCCGCCTCTCCACAAATAGCATAGCTGATCAAAGAAGGCTAGTATTATATTACGCAACTCGTGCTGGTCAGGTTCAATCTGAATCTGTTGCGAAATACATCCGTCTCATCAAACTTTGAGAAAAAATATCCGTCAGTCTACCGCGCTATAACTTTAAAGTGAAAGATGGGAAAAGATAAATTGAAGCTAAATATGCTAAACGACGAGCAAACACTGCCCCCATGTGCTATCAAGCAGAGAAAATTATATTGAAACGTTGCACTTTCCTGGCCAGACCGGAAATGACGTCTATTGACATCAAGCAATACGTAAATTATTTGTACGCACAAGGCATCATGGACTTTGCATGACACGTCTTTACACGTCGAGTAAAAGTCACATTACATTCCGTTTTGAAATTCTCAATTTATTCACGCGTTTTATTCAGCTTGAAACGCAAATGCATCCGGACAGGGACTTCTCACCCAGACTTTTGTATACATGTACCAGTATAACTGAAACAGCCGCCATCTTGAACACAATAATAATAACTGACTAATAATAAAAACTGGTTTATTTGAGCCCTTTGCAGTTATTATAATACACTGAATTGTTGAAGGACATTTGATATCAGTATCTGGGGTCGAGTTTGGATGTTTAATACCTAGCAGGGGATCGACCACGTGTCCTATTGTATTTTCCTATTGTATCCTGAAATAAATACCATATCTTGCTTTTCAGGCCCATCTATACATCCATATATATACACTTATTAGAGTAGTTTTATTATATTCCTGCTCATGTGTTAATACCAGTTTCAGGCCCATCTATACATCCATATATATACACTTATTAGAGTAGTTTTATTATATTCCTGCTCATGTGTTAATACCAGTTTCAGGCCCATCTATACATCCATATATATACACTTATTAGAGTAGTTTTATTATATTCCTGCTCATGTGTTAATACCAGTTTTCACGTCAGTGTAAACTGATACATCTTGCAGTTTAAATAAAGATATTATTGTTATTATTATTATTATTATTATTATTATTATTATTATTATTATTATTATTATTATTATTATTATTATTATTATTATTATTATTATTATTATTATCCAGACTAACTGATGCGTTACGTCATTATAATCAGTGGATAAACCGATCTGTCCGGCCTAAGAAAGTCTCTAAGCCATTTGAAAACTGACTTGATACATATGCATTTTAATGGTCCACATTCTAAAACAGCTCAAATAGTCAATGCATGCATGAGAGATCAAAGGCCAAGAGCTGTTGGTCTTCTTTTTTTACAAGATGAAAGGTACAAAAGCAAAGCAGGTAACAAAACTGACGGACGTTGAATTAAAACAAACGAACACAATGGCCAGAATGCCACCAGTCACATCGACAAGCACAAACAACCAGTAGAAACCCGCTGGATTTTCTTCACTAAAAGACAGATAGTCGTTAATTAACATGACAGTTATAAAAAGAGATAATTTGGAATGAACCAACATTACTTGGTGTCAGGAAGAAAGTCACCATCGATCAGGGTCGATTGGCCGGCTATTGATTCCAATGCTGATGGGCAAACTCATTTTGACCGTATTTGTCCTATCAACTATAATACAAACCATTTTCATACTCGTTTCTCTTACATATAATTGGAATAGAAATGGGTATCCGTGGCTGTTAGTTAAACCAGTAACGCAAAACCAAGAGCCAACGACTACAAATACAAATACAGACATCCCAGTTCGTCAAATGAAACATGTTAAGCTGATCGTAGCAATACTAACAGCGCCTAAACGAATGGATCGACGCAAAGGGATTCGGTTGACTTGGATGAATGATTGCAAAAACAAAGATGTACTTTGCCGTTTTTTCACTGACAGACTTTCGGACATGCCTCCCCAAGAAAAGCGGGCTCTGACTGACGAAAGTCTCAAACACGGTGATCTAGAATTCATGTCCATCCCTGGTGGAATTAACTTTGGGCGTCGAATGTTATGGCTTCTTGAATGGTCGGTGGAGAATTATGAGTTTGACTTCTTTTTGAGAATGGATGACGATTATTTTTTGTGCCTGAGGAAATTGTTGGCTGAGTTACCGCATAGAATGCACGTCCCTAAGTAAGTACAGTATCAGTAGTATCATTATTATGTTTTGTATTTTTAAGTTTTATATTTTCCATAGAATGCTTTTTATGTGTGTTATCATATTTTGTGTATTTCTTGTGGTATTGAAATGAAGTGAAGTGAACACACATTCCAGCAGAAGAAGTTTCTGTGGGTCAAGAAAACGCGTTGCAAAAGCAATTAGATTGTGGATAGATGAAACTGTACATGGCGTAACCAGCACAGTTCTCTGCCTTTCGAATTCAGCTAGTTAGTCGCATAAACTGATATGATCATGAAAACACACAATTTCTCTTGTAAGATTATTCTTTAGATCTAGAAAAAGGCCAAAATGGTCGTCAAAATGTGTTTTAGAAAATTGCTTTATATTAGCTTGGTGTTTGTTATGAAACGGATGCATGCATGGTCAGTGATCGACCATTCCTGTGATGCGCCTTTCAAAACATTTATAATAACTTGTTTGTAAAGAATTATTCTACTTGATGACATCGAGCTATAAACAGGATGCCTTCATGCGTGTAATCAATCTTAACTTGTAGTTCAAAGTGTACATATCTATTAATCCTTATCCAGTGGATAAATTATTGGATAAAAACATCAACTTATCCACTGGATAAAGATTGAACGCTTAGTACTGCTATCCTTAACAGGGGCCAAATCAACAAAGTGAATTTGAATTCGTGCAAAGATTATGACGTTTTCAAATTAGACGACTCTTTGTTTTAACCCATTTTGAAATCACTGCAATCTGATTGGCTCGCGGCAGTGCTTTCAGACCTAATTGCACTCCACTCATTGATTTAAACGCAGATAGTATAACATCTTTCCACCCAAAAGTAAATGACATCGTTTGCGCAGCTTTTCAAAAATGCTCTCGAACCAAAGAAAGAACACCGTTTTCTTTGCTGTAGAAAACAAAACATTATTTTCAAATCAACAACAACAATAAAAGAATCGTGTAGATCGGCCGCCTCGAAACTTATATCTCGATATATATATATATTGGTAAGTTAAATATATAACGAGAACAATTAAGTTAGTTCGAGGGGCAAAATGGCCCTTGTGGGGTTTCTTTTCAATTCAAACAAAGTGCAGGTGGCTCCATTTTGTTTGCTACCAGTAAAATCATAAAAACCACAAAATAAACGATCGAATGGCAACAACTTCACCATATACAGTCAATTGCAAAAATTCTGGCCGCTACGATATATCAATATATCGGGTGCATTATGGGTAATTAAATAATCGAAAATTCCCCTAATAGCAGGTTAACGCAGCAAAGTTGGTAGAAATATTTAGTATAATGTTTATTTTAGTCTTACGTTTGTTGTTTGTCAATTTTGCTTCATTTAATAGTATTAGTGATGCACCCGATATATTGATATATTGACCGTGGCGGCCAGAATTTTTGCAAATGACTGTATTGACCAATGTATCATAGCGTTATTTTATAAACCCTTGAAAACCTTGGAATATGAAGACTAGTGGACACTATCACAACCTTATTTCACTTCGTCGGTTTTTCCGACTATTATTTTACATACCGCACTTCATCGAATATCTGTAGGGGCCCTGAGAATGGTTATTTTCAATTTTGCGATGAGGGCGATGCTTATTCCAGGAAATTTCATTGGTACTTATAGATATTTGTTATAGTTTTCTTTCTGACAAACGTACGGATGGTCGGTGCTATTTATAATAAGCTTTTAATCTTAAATATTAACAGCAGGGGCGGCTTTCTCCAAATCCTGAAATTGAAAGATTCTATATTTGAAATTGTGACGCTTTTCTAGTTTGCAGATACTGTACACACAAGACGTATTGACTCAGGGTTAGCCTCGATTCAGTGTAGGTTATTCTCAAATTAAGAGGATATTTATTTCAACATCGCGTATACATCTATTTCAGAATACCCTGTGAACAGAGGTTACTTTTCATATACTGAGTCTTTTACTTTTGCTGAACGGATTTTTGTTTTGGCTTTTACCTTGCTGTATTTGTAGTTCGAAGGAAACCTCTGCCCGGACTCGGCACTTTTCCGTTTGAGCATGCGTCGAGTGTCGTCATTAGGTACGTAGATATGGTTAGACCTTAATAATAATAATAGCGTGGCTCGGATGACCACGTAAAATGGCGGTCCCGTATCTCCACACTCTACATTACATTGCAACGGAGGGACGTAAAAGAACCCACACCACTGTTCGACTAAGAGTAGAGCACGAAGTTCCCGGCGTGTGTGGCCTGACCTGTATACTACTAAGTGTCCCCGATTAGTGGAGGACTTGTGCTCTGCTAGAACACTTTGACACTTAAATAAAGTTGTTATTATTATCATTACGTCACCAGTTGCCATAGTAACATCCAAATATGGTTGTGCACGCACATCGCAGGTAATTTCAGAAAGGTTGTCGAGGACATCAGTTCATAGGCAATATTTTATACGTCGTTCCAAGACCGAACTGCATTATGGTAACAGCTTGAATGGCATGTTAAAAAAATTCGATTCAAAATTTGTCTTGGCATGCAGAAATGGAAAGCACGATATCATACAGGCTTTCATACCTTTTGTCTATTCCATATGTTAGCATAATGCAGTTCGGTCTTGGAACGACGTACAACCTATGTTGTCCTATGATGTCCTCGACAACTTTTATTGAAATAGGTGTCTCGCTTATATTTTTTCAAAGGCCTTGCATGTTTGTTGTTGATATTGGTCAAATATTCATTTAACGATTGCAGCCAAACAATTTATCACAACTCAACGAAACTTCGCCAAACATCAGTTTACCTGCATTATTTTTGACCACATTAATATGGGTAACTTTGGGGAAAATTCCGCATTTGCAAAATACACAAAATAATTTTGGAGCCATTATTCCGCTTTACTGGTCACGTGATCACTTAAACTCCAACATCGTAAGTTAAGGATCATTAGTATATTGGTATCTACGTGTGCAGCACATAGGCATTTTGTCTGCGCATGCGTGAAATGCCAACATGAACACAAAGACCCTCTGACACGCGCATATATCCCGCGCTATCCCGCGCTAATTTAAATACCAGGAATAACAAACAAGATGGCGAAGTTCTATCTCATATATTTATTTAGTAACTTGTCTATATGAATATATGCAACTCTAAAATGATGGATTCTATTTTATCAATGCTGAAGGCATGCTGCAGTTGTCATAACCAGTATTTACGATGCATTATGAGTTGCATATTGCAAGGTGAGGGAGGTCCAGACATGACAAGCTAAACTGACAATGGCTGCCGTCTTCGCCGTATACATGCACTTTGAACATTCAATGCAGGAGCTATGCATTTTTTGAAAGTCATTTATTGTGATAAATGGAATGACTATTGAATAATCTTCGCCTCCGTAACATTAAGCAGCTTGGGGGTCGGTAGAAATCGAAAGATAATTTGACTTGAATGCTTGGAGTCCACATTTCTGCTCGTCGCGAGTCCCGTAAATGGTAAGCAAAAATATTGCAATGCAAAACAGTGGAAACAAGTTTTAATTTTCTTAACAACTAATTTTTCTGCAAAGTCTGTTCTCTCATTTGTACTTTCAAAGACTTAGAATAAGGAAATAGACGAAGATATGATAGAACCATGGCTTCGAGAAGTAACACAAAACATCAATTCCGCCATTACACCGAGTATAGGGTGAGAAGAATCTATTAAATCTGACAGCTATTCATTTTTTGAAGCCCCATTCTCTATAAAAACTGAAATTATATAAAGGAATGAATGCTGTGGTAATTATCTCCAACTTGGGGGTCGGTAAAAATTTCAAGGAATATCTCGTTAAAGTTCGACCTAAATTGAACACTTCTACATATTCACCGAACTATAGCTCGAAATCGCGTCCATCTGAAAGACCATTTCATTAAAATTCTAAAAGTTTACTTTCATCACAATTACCAAGCGTTAATCCCAGTGCTGTAGAATACTTGGTTGTAGAAATAATTAACGCTGAACATCCAACTCCAAACACCACAGTCGCATTTCAATGTCAAATATCTCGCCATCAAAAGAAATAACAGCGGCCAAAGATATACCCAGAGGAAGAAGTGTTTATCGTCTTTCAAAATGAGTAAATTTTCATGACGTTTAAACTTTAGAAACGCGTAGATCTCCTACAAAATATCCTTAAAATGAGCTATCGAGCTGAAAAATGGTTCAGACGTCACTGGTCAATGCTGTGTTGGCGCATGCGCAGACAAAATACCCATATGCTCATGTGTGCTAAATCTGGTGCACGTCGGCCGCCTAATACAAATCGTCGCTTGTAACACTTTTTTCCATATGAACAATAAGTGTTTTTTTTATAGAAAGAACAATGGAAAACACCTAAACAAATAAAACATGCCGTCTCACAATCTAGCTATATAGGTTTCCTTGACGGAGGTGCGTCCATTACGGCTGAGGAATGTTAAAAATAAGAAAAATTAATTATTATTATTATTAAGAAAAGCCAGTTTTTTTCTATGAGCAAATCGTATAAGCGCAAGCATATATAAGAACTTACGGCGTCATATGAAAACGGGCTCGGCGCGTCGCTCGACGCAAGCATAATTATAAGAACTTCGGTCATTGAACTTAGGTCTTGCGGGTCAAATAGTGAAAACGGGTCCGATGCAAGCACAAAACCGGGAAAATATTGCTTGTTGTTCTTGTGCTAGCGCTTGTCCTTGTTAGGCCTGTTTTCATGGTGGAAAAAGGGTCGTCACGCATGCTCTTAACTAAGCAGAGGTTCCACGCTTGTAGTCAGTGTTTTCGTGTATAGTTTCGTTAATAACGAGTAAGTGTACATTCTATAACCATCAGTTATTCTGGTTTATTTTACCAGGTTGTATTGGGGCCACGTACACTGCTACACAGAGGGACAAGTTCGTATGGACGAAGGTTTCTTAATACTCTCCTCGGACCTGGTCAAAGAGTTTGTCCACAAGAAAGACACACTGCTTTGCCATCCATTTGGAGACCAAACCGTAGCGATATGGATGAACAATCGCACGGATGTCACACGATTTCACGATCCCCGAGTGATTCACGAAGTCACTGCGCATAACGCTCAGTTCAGAGCATCCAAAGACATTTGTAGCATGTATCTTAGCTTGCACGGGAGCTATCTCCATGAACATCTAATCTACTGGGATATTGCGGTGAAAAATGAGCAAACTGAACACTGGGTGCCTTCGATTCAACCGTTTGAGGAGGTGTGTAAGCTTGGGACTTATTTTGATTGGACGAAAATGGGCGGTCCTCCTTATACATGGGAGCCAAAGCCTTGTTCTGAAAATCCCACATGGAATACCGTCTACAAAATGTACTTGGGGAGGAACAGTATGTAAAAACGGCACCAAATGATCATTGGCGATTTTGAAAACTGTTGAGGTTCTCACCACGAGAACCACATAATAAACAATCACATGATCACCACATGATCACCACACGAGAATCACATGATCACGACATCATAATCATATGATCACCACATGAAAATCACATGATCACATGATAGTCAAATGATCACCACATGAAAATCACATGATCGCATGATAATCACATGATCACCACATGAAAATCACATGATCGCGTGATAATCACATGATCACCACATGAAAATCACATGATCACAACATGAAAATCACAACATGAAAATCACATGATCACATGATTACGATATGACGATTACGATGATGAGCGAGGGAAAACAAATCTCAATTATGAGACTATGACTACCGCCTACAAAAAAAAACACAGTCCATTTGGGCAGCATTCATCTAACGTTTTGCTACAGCTAGTTTTTTAATGTAACTTTTAAATATTTTTGGAATGACACGTGCAGATGCGAAAAACTTTTCAAAAGACCTTTATTGAGGACTTTCGTGATCACGTGACAAAATGATTTATTTTGATATAAAATTACTCTATGTGTCTAAAACCTTGGTATACTTTCTAAGAACTACAATTGTAGCTTCCTCCATTCGGGCTTCCTGTGGCTAGGAAAGAGGGGGAGAGGGAGAACGAGGGAGAGGCTTTTTCTTCTCTCATTACAGTAGTTCGTTCCAGGCCTTCCTCTTCCCTTCCGTTACCATAGGATAGGGCCGGTTTCGTATGAGTGGGAAACCTACGACACGGAGTTACGGTCACGGTACGGAATCGAAGACATGCTATTCAACCAATCACATCGCGTGAAATCATTGCTCAACCAATCCGAATGCTTGCACATGGCACGGTCACGGCACGGTCACGGCACGGTCACTGCACGGCACGAACCGTACCGTAACTACTTCCCACTCATACGAAAACGACTCTATCTTTTTTACTACAATCCAGTCCAGCGTAGGATACTAGCTAAGAACATGTTATTGCAAGTTTGTTTGAAGTTTTGAAGTGATTTGAAGCTCAAAACGTGATTTGCTCAGATAGACGAGATATGCAAAAAGTTAATAATAATAATATATATTACATATTCCTTCCTAACAGGGTTCTTAGGTCTCTCGTTGCCATTTTATTTGTATATTTGGGGGTTTCTTTCATATCTTCTGAACAATACAGGTCTTGATGCTCCAAATCAAGGGACTAGCTAGTTTACATATTGATGGGGCATTACTTCGTGTAAGGGAGGAGCGCACATTTCTTTCAAACAGAGATCAACTATGGTATTCTATGACAAACAGGTTTTCGTACCAGAAATAAAAACCTCAATTCTGTTATTTATTCAATCCTTTCTCTCGCTGTTTTCTTAATTTTGTTTGTAGTCTAATAAGCTTTGGTTATTTTACCCGATAATTATGTAAAAGATAATTTTTGAAGACGAGGAAGTTCCTGTTCCAAATCCGTGATACGAGCAGGATCGTGGCCAGTCTGTCGCTACAAACAGAAGAATATTAAATTATTATTGTGTATTTACTCGCGTTACTTGAGTTCATTATTCCTACAAACTGAGACAACTTCACGTATTCAACCCACTATTACATTATTTTCTATATTTTCTTACTCACTTGTAAAGAGCATTGAGATTTATATGTAATGCGCTTTTTTTCAAGAATTAAATTATTATTATTATTATTATTATTACGTATTCCACCCACTATTACGTATTCCACCCACTATTACGTATTCCACCCACTGTTACGTATTCCACCCACTATTACGTATTCCACCCACTGTTACGTATTCCAACCACTATTACGTATTCCACCCACTATTACGTATTCCACCCACTATTACGTATTCCACCCACTGTTACGTATTCCACCCACTATTACGTATTCCACCCACTATTACGTATTCCACCCACTGTTACGTATTCCAACCACTATTACGTATTCCACCCACTATTACCCACTGTTACGTATTCCACCCACTATTACGTATTCCACCCACTATTACCCACTGTTACGTATTCCACCCACTATTACGTATTCCACCCACTGTTACGTATTCCACCCACTATTACGTATTCCACCCACTATTACCTACTGTTACGTATTCCACCCACTATTACGTATTCCACCCACTGTTACGTATTCCACCCACTATTACGTATTCCACCCACTGTTACCTATTCCACCCAGTTACGTATTACGCCCACTGTTACGCATTACACCCACTGTTACGTATTACACCCACTGTTACGTATTACACCCACTGTTACGTATTACACCCACTGTTACGTATTACACCCACTGTTACGTATTACACCCACTGTCTCACATTTAGTGAAATATTTTCACCAAACTTCCCATCTATTCCCATCTATTTAGATAACTAAATGAACCGCAGCCATTTGTTCAGAGAAACTGTCTTCGCAAATTTTCAATTTCAAGGATTTGGGCATTTGCAAAGAATTTGCAAAGAACTTCACAGGATCGAAGTATATGTGAGGATTTTACCGGAAGTAGACCCGTAATGACGCCACACACCATATATAGACGATGATCATGACCTTGCCGTCATTGATGAACTATTGTGTTCTGATTAGGTAAAATCTAGAGCCGAATCGTGTGTAAAACGGTTAGAATATCCCTAATACCAGTGAATTATAGCATTGTTAGACACCAAGAAATATTTACGTATGCAATTTAAAAGAGAACTGTCCATGGGACTTAGGCCCCGTTACCATGAGAGAGAGATAACCCTAGCAGTAAGGACAATTCTATTGTTATATATGCGAACAATAGAGTTGCACTCTCTCTCTCATGTAAATAGGGCCTTAGAATATAATTACCTTTAACTTCTTCTTGACGATCGGCAGCACAGTATCCAACACAAAAACCGCATTTTTGCGAATAAATGGGCGCTTGAATGAAAACAGAGCAAACAATTGTGAGTTATTGATTCTCTTGCTTACTACGAGGAGTTCCTGGAAATACAAGGGTTTTCTCCTTCATTAACTGAGAGTTAATTTTGAATGGAGTGGCTGTTGAACACTTCAGCCATTTGTCATAATCTACAGTAGTGAAATAGATGGCTGCTTGTACATTTTACCACAATCCTTTGCGCATCAAAAAGATCACACCTTGTAAAAATATCTCAAAATAGGGTTTCCAGTTCAACCATTTGAGAATTGAGAATATCAAAATTGATATGAGAAGGATTGTGGTAAAACGTACCTTTAGTCTTCACTGGAATAATCGCGCGCTCTTCAAAACTTGGAAATTTATTGGAAAATAGTTGGAATTTCTCAATTTCCAAAGAATTTCCAAGGTTTGGACATTCACTTTGCAAGGTTTCAAGAGCATGAGCTTTCAGCAAACCTTATGGACATAGGTGTGATTTTCTAACCTGCTGAGCAAAGTGACTGGACTTTAAAGTAACTTCAAACTGTACCACTTGATTCTTGAACAGATCAGCAACGCAATCCACAAGTACACTATACAACTAGAAAATACATTGATGCTGATAAGAATCTGAGGGCACTTTACATTTGGCAGAACTGACTGGACTTTCCGACCAGTTCTTAAATGGAACACGTCAGTTCTGGGAACTCATTCAGATAGTTCTCAGAACTGACACATTCCATTTAAGATCCGGTTGATCAGACCAGTCAGTTCTGCCAAATGGAAAGTGCCCTGAGACTCTTAGAAGAATCCTGAAACAGCAAGGGTGGTCGAGTGGTCTGAACACTTGCTGAGCGCCTGGTTCATATTCCAGTTTCAAAAACCATCACAAATAACTTGAACTCTCTGCTAAAAGCTTTCTACGTAACGTCTTCTCCAACCTATTGGTTTTTGGCGCTCAATAGGCATGTTCGTAAAAAAATATCTTCTTTATTTTTTTCCGGACTTACCTCTGGGGTGTTAACTCTTAAGCCATCTTCTAGAAAGCCAGCTATACTTTTAGTAAAGGCAATAGTAGCACTACCTAGATTGACACGTCCACCATCTGTAAAGATAAGCAATTCTAGTGGTGGTGTATGCTGCTGTCGATACAGCTGATGAGCTAATGGTTAAAGGCCTGTTTACATGAGGGAGAAATAACCCTAGCACTAGGATCTTCCTAGCAGGAGAATCAACCTAGCGGCTGTATATCTATTGCTTTCTGTTTACATGGGCCGGGGTAGAGTTATTTCGGGTACTAGGATCATCCTAGCACTAGGGTTATCCTGTCTCGTGAGATAGATAGTTTATTAAACTTAAAACTTTGCAGCCAGAAGACTGAATTGCGTAGTAAAAAATATATACAAGGCATACAACAATATAAAAATAATAATAAGAAGAAAAAAACCTAAATTGTACAAGTACAGTATAAAATATACGCTATAAAAACTATGTATATTTGCTCTTTAGACTCTCCTTCAAGTGAGACTCTGCATTATTGACTTTAATTTTTATATATGTATATATATTTTATAACATCAATAACTTTATTTTTATCACATATTTATATTTATATATAGTTGTTATTATTATATTATTTTCTATATCATATTATTATTATCATATATATTATTATATTATCACTCTGTAAAGCGCTATTGACATACTATGAAATAGCGCTATATAAATAAAGATATTATTATTATTATTATTATAGATAGATGGATGGATGGAAGGAAGGAAGGAAGAAAGGATGGATGGATGGATGGATGGATGGATGGATGGATGGATGGATGGATGGATGGATGGATGGATGGATGGATGGATGGATGGATGGATGGATGGATGGATGGATGGATGGATGGATGGATGGATGGATGGATGGATGGATGGATGGATGGATGGATGGATGGATGGATGGATGGATAGGATGATCCTACTACTAGGGTTAACTTTTCGTCATGTAAACGAAACAAGGAGAGATAAATAATAATAATGATAATAATAATTTATTTATATAGCGCTATTAGATAACTCTAGTGCTAGGGTTGTAATCACCTGAGCACTTCATTAATATGTTAAACGAACCAGTAACGCATCCAATGTACATGTATGTTGGCATTTTATCATGTATTGTAGCCATTTCAAAAACGAGTGGAGGACTGGGAACGAGTTTTTAGAATTAATCTAATTAAGAAATGAACCCCATCACAAGAAAGAGCATATCAGAATTAGTAACTTTCAGGAGTTTGATAGGGTTTGGACAAGTAGCAAATGAACTGCAGACATTTAAAAACTGCAAAAATTACAAAGAAATGTATGGTTACAGGGGACAAGTGTCCCTGGTAAACATACATTTCTTTGTAAATTTTGCGATGTTTGGAAAGCTGTTACTGGTTCAATATCTAACTAAACCTAACAAAACTTTGTAAACTTACTAATTTTAATTAGATTAAATCTAAAAACTCGTTCCCAGTCCTCCACTCGTTTTTGAAATGGCTATGTAAACAGGCCCTAAGATGAGCAATATCGTTGCTGTTGCCTTCGCTACTACTACCGCTGTTGTTTCAGTATTATTAGGGAGCATTACTAATCCGAGTTATGACGAACATTTAAATCACTGAAGACATGCACAAACATCGCTCACCTAAATTTAAACTTATGCAAATGACACAGTTAATAAGCCAAGTCAGAGTTTAAGGATTACCGTGATTCCTGGAACCGAATCGGGATAAAATCCAACCGGAAGTTGAGTTTCGCCATACATTTACTGTAAATCTGCTAGAATCTTAGGTGAAAATATCAGTCGTTTGCGTGCCTTAGTTAGACTCTAAGAAAGATTTACTCGACTAATGGTGAGTGTTTAAGACATAATGCGCCTTTGTGAGCCAATATTTGAGTGTCAGGACAAAATGAACACGATTATAGATGGTCTTGTTTTGACTGAGTAATGACTAGAGATTCGCCCGCCATGACACACCGGGACACTGAAACTTGCCCAGAATAATTTTATTTCCCTTGAATATTTCCTGATAAACTATAACTTTATATTTAGATGAGGATTTGTGCATTTACGAACTGCAGTCACAGTACTTTTCAACTCATAAACTGCCGTAATAAAAGCAAATGTAACTGATTGCCGTGTCTGTCTTTTAATACTTATCTTCCTCCTTTCGTCCTTCACCATTGATAGCAAATATTGACACTAGAAGAGAGTGGATTAAACTGGTCTCAGAAAAGACCCAACAAACTGGGGGAAAATGGCAGCCTCGTCAAGATTCACGAATATGTTCTGCACATTTGTCGACGGGAAACCGAAATAAATCCTCAGTATTCCTTCAATTTTCCTTAATCAACTTCTCCTGCACAACAACAAAATGCACAAATCCTCATCTAAAGATAAAATTATAGTTTATCAGGAAATATTCAAGTGAATTTAAAACTTTAGGCAAGTTTCAGTGTCCCGGTGTGTCATGGCGGACGAATCCCAGTCATTACTCAGTCAAAACAAGACCATTTAAAATCGTGTTCTTTTTGTTCTGACACTCAAATATTGACTCACAAAGGCGCATTATGTCTTAAACACTCACCTTTAGTCAGGTAAATATTTCTTAGAGTCTAACTAAGGCACGTAAACGACTGATATTTTCACCTAAGATTCTAGCAGATTTACAGTAAATGTATGGCGAAACTCAACTTCCGGTTGGATTTTATCCCGATTCGGTTCCAGGAATCACGGTAATCCTTAAACTCTGACTTGGCTTATTGTAGAGCTGATGCATATGCGTTATAAGAACGCCAAAAGTAAACCTTTCGGGGACGCAACTTTTTCTAGTCTGACAATATTGAAATTGCACACACAGCATCTGATATATGTCTACTTTAATAACCAGGGTGTGGATTTGTAGAACATTCGCTTTTTACGATATGATTCGCTATTACGTGACACCACGTGCTTATTTCCACTAAAAAATAAGTCAAATTGTCCAATATTCATGGTCTCGGGGACGCGACTTTTAACCAACTTTTTCGGAAAATTTCAACACGATATTGTTAATCAGGTCTCAAACTACCATTCCAAGGTTGTGGAATTCAAGGAACGTAAATATTTTACAACCAAAAACGGACCCAAAGTTCATGCTATGTCAAAGTTTTTCTAATTTCATTGCGTTAATGAGCTTTTAAATCAACCTCGAAGTTTGAATTTCGCGGTCAATGAATGTCCCGGATGTGTCGCCTGATTCTACGCGATGATCCGAGTTTTGACGAACATTTAAATCACTGAAGACATGCACAAACATCGCTCACCTAAAATGTAGTTATTAAAGTCTTTAATCCCACAGCTCTCCATTTCACATATCAATGTCGTTAGGTTTTCGTGTACTTGAGGTTTCCAGTGTTCTTCCTATAGCAATAAATAGTTGTTCAATAGGATGCACCATGACTTCGACAAATAGAAAATTCCACGGGAGATGAGTGTTCTATAGCACTAGCTGAGTAGCCAAGCACTCAAACTAAAGGGCCTGGAACTGGTGGAGGAGCAAATGCTACGCACATTTTCCGTTAGGGAATTTTGTTTGGAAATTTTAGACTTTTTCTGGAAATTTCTATTTTGGCATTCCAATCAAAATTTCCAGACATTTTAGGATTTCGAACGCATCCGTAAGGCGCCTGAGCCGTGGCCGTGACCGTGCCATATGCCGCGTTTTATCACCGTCATACGAATTCTACTCTATAGGTTTAGTAGGTAAACCTAAACACAAAAGCAAAGCATTGGTGTACGGCTTCATGGGCTTGAACACAGGGCCTTTAAATCAAACATAGTAGTTTTGTTGACATGACACATTTATGTCTCACTACGCTGGAGTTGACTGCATAAATAACACCAATATCACAAAGATTAGTTAACTGAAACATTCACGAAAAATGTTAATCTTAAAACGCTTTCTTTTGATCTTCAGTGGTTGCATTTTAGACGACCGTACATCCCTCCCAGTTCAGAATAGTGCGGTAACGAGATCCTTAACGCACCCTGTACTCGACACATTAAAAGGCAAAGGGGTTAACTTTGATTAGTCTATGATCCCGAGAATATCATCTCAACTCATTTGCAAACCGTTGTATACATGCATAGCCAAAAGTTGACTCACAGTTGCTCTTTGTCTTGCTGCTGCTACCAGCTGATCTCTACAGTCAAACAACGCCTCCATTAACTCCTTCAGCAACATATGTTGCATGGAGAACTTTAGATCTAAGCCAATCTCGTTAAGCTGAAAATATAATAGCGGAAATTAGACAAAAACATTGATTGAAAAGCAAAAGACGATCAATCCGACAACTACCTTTTCGCAGTTCTCAGATGCAATACCAACGCAGACACCAACAGCAGAAAGTCCAATATTACGATGAAAGACTTGGCGGGAGAAACGGACCACAAAGTTTTGGAGCTCGGAATTTGCCCACATTACGAACGCTGTGGCAAACAACACAACAGTTAGTTTCAGTTGGATTTTCAGTGTAGAGGATTTTAAAGTCATTGTGTTAGGAAGTCCTTATTTGGCAAGTTCTGCAAATAACATCAAATTCTTGAAGATCGGCTTGAGCAAGTCCGATAAGAACTCTCTCAAGCTGAACTGAAGGCTGAATTGGAAATAAGCAGAGGCAGAACGTCGAACGATATCTTCGTGATGTCCAAAAGCATGCGTCAGAACTGGACACATATGTGGAAAGTTTGAGGCTAGAGAATGGAGATTTGCAGCATGAGCTATCCGTCATTCTGAAGAAGTCTTTGTTTGGGGGACTAGCGTCTCTTTATTGTACACCATTCCATCTCTCTCTAACTAGCACATCCAACTGGCACCCTATTTATACTTGACGGTCCTGTGAGAATTCTCTCACGCTCAAGAGTTTGTCCAGTTTCGTATTCGAGTGTTGATGGGGTGTGGCTTTAGATGTACCAACTGGATAAGATCGTCCCGATACATACAGTATATAATTATTGACTAGTACTTTATAATTAATCCTTATTCTGCAAATAAGCACATCCTAACAAAAGTATCAAGTAGCATACTAGTCAAGTCGACATACAATGGAGAAAACGCACGTTCTTCAAACTATGTAAAATCCTTGCAAATGTCTGTTTATCAGTGTGTGTGATTTTCAGATCTGTTTGTATACAGTCTGTCCATCTCCTCTTTATCGCTCTGTCTGAAGACTCTTTTAGTCCTCTATCTGCCAGACAACTTGCCTATCTGTGTCTATTTGTGTGATCGTCTGTCCGTGGTCTGATGAGAATCCTTTTATTTACATCATGCCTCATTAGCATCAACTGTACTTCACGCCCAAACAAACGGAACCCCAAAATCAGAAGAAATTAACTTTTTAATCAAAATGTGTGGCCGCTATAGACCCTATGCAATACTGGTAGAATCGTAAAATCTGATTTCCTTTGTTATTGGGAAGATATTACAGCAATATCTGACCATCTCTTTGAAGAGAGGGTTTTCAATAATGAACATACCAAATTTTAGGGCTGTACTATGCAATCTTGAAAAGTTATAGTGATTTGAAATTACATAGATTTGTACCAGAAACCGGACTTTGGCCCTAGATGCCTCGTTTCCATGTATTTTGCACCTTTCAAACGCTTATTACTTGATGATGGTTTCATTTTTATTAATGCACTTTTGGGGGTAAATACTAAACTGTCGATGGTCTTTCAATCTATTACTTTACCTTTACTTAACTCGTTATTCTTTCAGTTTTTGCAAATTTATGCAAAGTACAGAAATCGAGTATTGCATAGGGTCTATACATTCTTTGTAAATTTTACTGTTTTGAAAAGCCAGTTTCTCAATAAGTATTGAATGAAATGCTCTCATATGTTCAGTAGTTACTAAACATAACATTCTCTTGAAGTCCGTTTCTTTACATTTCTAAGTTGTATTGGCAAATTCACACTATGACATCAGTAAAGATCGGCCTATATATGTAGTACGCCTTTTCTCTAGGCTTTCTGTCTACCTCTCTGCCAGTCAGTTTGTCTGCTTTCCAATAACTATATTGTCCACACCAAGCCAAAGCCAGTCGGTCAGTCGGTTTGTCTGCTTTCCAATAACTATATTGTCCACACCAAGCCAAAGCCAGTCAGTCAGTCAGTTTGTCTGTTTTCCAATAACTATATTGTCCACGCCAAACCAAATAAATTACATTTACAGAAACCTCTCAAAGATGATACTACAGACTAACCTGAGCAAAATCCTGAATTCCCAGCAAAGGCTTTTTGGAACTCTTTGCCTGTTTCTATGAGACTCATGAAGAAAACATTTGACAGCTTCGTAATGTACAACGCTGTGGCACCTTCGATCTTTAATTGTCTGAAGAGATCACAGTAAATATTAACTAAAGGTGATTGCCAGAGTCAGACCTGGAGGAAGAGAGGGTATAGTAGGTAGTATCTATAATAAAGGGTGTAGTCCATTCATATCCCAAAAGTGGTTGAAATGTATACAGTATACATTCAGTTGTCAGGCATCTGTCAAAGTTTTAAGAGCTCTGACAGTACAAACAATAAAAGCATGAAACAATACTAACTAAATTAGTACTAAATGATGAAACAATGTAATATGGAGGAAAGAAGAGGATCTCCCCTCTTCCCCCATTCCTCCTCCCCCTTCCCTTAGGGCCAGGCTATGCAGGCTATTATTATTCAACAATAAAATTTTCCACAGCGAGGAAAAACAACGCACGAGAAAATCATTTCACTGCAAAAAGCCGTCAATTTATTCAAGTTCTTAATTTTCTTGGGAATTGTCTGATCAACTATCGTTTTCTCTCTCAGCGGACACTATACCAAAATCTCTCATGAGACGGGACTGAAATGGTGTCTATTGATATCAAGCATTATAGACCTAATTTTCAAAACTCACGAGATGGTCACTTTCAGCAATCCCAACACTAGTTCTATAGACTTCGAGTCGTAATTGTGCCAACATTTACACCACAGCCCAACATGGAGTCAACGTCGACCATTTTGTCGTTGAACAACGACATTTTGACTGAGATCATCTCATACTTTGATGACTTTCGTTCGCTTTACAGTTTCACTTTGACTTGTAAACGATTTCAATAAGCAACCTTGAGTACTAGAGACTGGCACATCAACGTGAAGACGAGAAAGATCAAGTTTTATGCTGTGAAGTTTGTGATCGATGTGTACCGAAATGAAAAACAAGAATTTAATTACCGTGACTTTGAAGGTTTGCTGGAGCTTGTGAAAGTTGCAGAGACGTACCCTGTAATTAAGTCCACCTATTCGAACGTACTGAATGTTTGGAAATCAAGAGGACCCGTCGCTGCCGAAATCTTTACGTGGATTCAAGACTTTAAAAGATTCTACGAGGATTGGGAGAAAACGAAAGAGGTAAAAAAGTTGACTTTTCATTTACCAATATCTAATCAAAAGTTGAGAATATACAAGTATCCTCACAATAATGACACAGGAAATTTGAATGTATGTGTAAATTGTGGAGACTTGAAAATGGAGACAGTGTTGACTCGAAAAAAAACCCCTACTTTTGAGCGAAGATTTGAGAAGAACGATGGCACCAGAAAACGATATCCGAAAAGAACTAGGCTTCTTCTGGAGCGAAGACGAGGTGAATATAGCACCTTTAAAGCCAGCAATAGATCTCCTTCAGCAAGAGCTCGGTGAGACCAATCCTCCAATCACAGGCCATTTTTTTCTTTGGCTTTGCTTCTTTCCCGAATCGCTTCAGTTTCTTTCCAAACAGTCCAACGAAGATGAGAAGTTGTACTTCACAGACAGTGCAAGAAATGAAGAGCCAACTCCTGGATCGCTTCAATCCAGTTTAGAACGTCAGACCAAAACCCAGTCTCGAATCAAACTCATAAGAGCGTCTAGTAACATGGACAAGGTGCTTGGTGTTGTCATTGTTGGATCAAAATTTAAAAGATGATATTCTCCAATTGGTCAACAAAGAACTTTGGAGTTACTTCAAAGTGCTGCGGTGCTGTGACAATAACAATGTGTTTCAAATGATGTTGGTGAAACTTATGGTCAGTTTACTTCTAAGAGCATCTTGGACCAAAACGACAGTTTCTTGTGGAAATAAGAAGAAATGTGTTGATTGTTTGAGTTTTGCGATTCAAGGCAGAGAAATGATTAAAGTCATGGAATACTGTGAAATCAAGTACGTAATGGTTTGGGTTTTCTGCTTGCCAGATGGTAGCTTAGGGAGATACGTTTTGATAAATATGAAACTAATTCGGGGAAAACCCCGCAATCGAGTAGCAGTCTTAGAGATTGTTGAGAGACTAAGTCCAGTAACAGATTTGCTCAACGAATGCATCGAGTACAACAACATGGAGGACAACAACCACAAGATATTAACGAACCTGTTCACTGCAACCTATTTTTTGAATTATTTATGTAGTTTTGAAGTATACATCGACTTTTGAATTAAAACGCTCTGCAGTGCAGACTTGTGGGTCATTGCATTCTCAGCATCAGAAGGGTGGTAAACAATGTTGGAAAAGCAACACGCTTGGGTCATTAGAACTGACCATAACACTTCTGGATCCCATGACACGGTGTAAAGGATCAGACACACGATGCAACTTTTCTTGCAACGTTGCGCGGCGCAGCAACAGTTTTTTGGGGGGTGTCACACGATGCAACGTTGCGAATAGAACTCGATCCTACTTCTGCAACTGTTGCGCGCAACGTTGCAAGAAAAGTTGCACCGTGTGTCCGGGACTTTAGTTTTCTGATAAAGCGCTCAAGTCTAAACCTTTAGACTAGGCTCAGTATCCAGCCTCTGGGGTTTCGTGCGCCTGCGATACTCGCACGAAACCCCAGCGGCTGGATACTGAGCCTAGTCTAAACCCGGCACAGGTTTTCCCAGAGGAATGCAACAGACTTGGTCAATCAACACATATCGATCAAAATACGGTGAATACAGTCAAACCTCTATTAAAGCGGTTTTCTGTTAAGGTAATGCGATCGTGCATTCGTGCGCATCTTTCCTGCGCATGATATTCAACGGCGATTGTCTAAAAATCTAAGTCGGTGACCTATCCTGATTTTACCACTGTAAGTCTAGGTCAACTAAAGCTAGAAAATATCAAAAAATGAAGCTTTCATCTTTGAAAACTTATATCTTCTCAACGGATTCGGTGACCCCCATCTTTTATTTCATTTTTCTACTGTAGCACTCAAAATCAATATTTGTGCCAAGTTTAAAATAAATTGTTTAACAAAAAATTGCACAATCACATTAGCTTAAGCGGTCACCCTCTATCAAGCGGTCACTTTCACTCAAATTCCCGAAAATTTGTCCAATACTTATTGTAAACTTGACCCTTTATTAAGCGGTCACCTCTATTAAGTGGTCAGTTGGCTATTTCCCGAGGGTGACCGCATAATAGAGGTTTGACTGTAGTGTTTATTTAGTTTAAATACAATCTACAAAAGCCTATTGGAACTTTTGGTTGTGACACACAGGTAAAGAAACACAGTGTTAACATGAGTCCTCTCTATGGAGCACCCTATAGGGATGCCTTTTCTTAACGTGTCCAGAACAGAAGTCATCTTATTGACATAAAAACACCAACTCGTCTTACAAGTCGACTTATAACTAGGCTATGTTTAAGGAGTTTCTTCTCGTTGGGTTCCTGTCGCAGATATGTTGTTAGGAAAAGTACTAAACTATGAGAAACATTTGAAGATGAACATGGATTCATTTACACGATTTTGAAGTTTAATGGACTCCGAGCTTTCGGGTCAATTGACCCATCATCAGGGAAATAGTGGAATGCTTCATTATCACGAGTACAAAACAACAAATTACAACGGTAAGAAAAATAATAATGAATCCTACACACAAACAATCTATATATGAGAAAAATGTTTGAATCTCATTACTCGGGCTACCTGTAGTAGCAGCACAAGTCTAAAGAACTGGTGCCATCAATCTGAGAAACAGAGTATTCAAGTGCGTCTATAACGCTATGGGCGCATGGAAGCGAGTTATAGATAGATAGATAGATAGATAGATAGATAGATAGATAGATAGATAGATAGATAGATAGATAGATAGATAGATAGATAGATAGATAGATAGATAGATAGATAGATATAGATAGATAGATAGATAGATAGATAGATAGATAGATAGATAGATAGATAGATAGATAGATAGATAGAATAGATAGATAGATAGATAGATAGATAGATAGATAGATAGATAGATAGATAGATAGATAGATAGATAGATAGATAGATAGATAGATAGATAGATAGATAGCTAGATAGATGTAGATAGATAGATAGATAGATAGATAGTAGATAGATAGATAGATAGATAGATAGATAGATAGATAGATAGATAGATAGATAGATAGATAGATAGATAGATAGATAGATAGATAGATAGATAGATAGATAGATAGATAGATAGATAGATAGATAGATAGATAGATAGATAGATAGATAGATAGATAGATAGATAGATAGATAGATAGATAGATAGATAGATAGATAGATAGATAGATAGATAGATAGATAGATAGATAGATAGATAGATAGATAGATAGATAGATAGATAGATAGATTGATAGATAGATAGATAGATAGATACATGTAGATAGATAGATAGATAGATAGATAGATAGATAGATAGATAGATAGAGATAGATAGATAGATAGATAGATTGATAGATAGATAGATAGATAGATAGATAGATAGATAGATAGATAGATAGATAGATAGATAGATAGATAGATAGATAGATAGATAGATAGATAGATAGATAGATAGATAGATAGATAGATAGATAGATAGATAGATAGATAGATAGATAGATAGATAGATAGATAGATAGATAGATAGATAGATAGATAGATAGATAGATAGATAGATAGATAGATAGATAGATAGATAGATAGATAGATAGATAGATAGATAGATAGATAGATAGATAGATAGATAGATAGATAGATAGATAGATAGATAGATAGATAGATAGATAGATAGATAGATAGATAGATAGATAGATAGATAGATAGATAGATAGATAGATAGATAGATAGATAGATAGATAGATAGATAGATAGATAGATAGATAGATAGATAGCTAGATAGTTGACTAATTGATTTACAATATGGCAATCAGACAGCATGCAACCCATCCATGGGTAAAGAGTTCCTATATCTTAGCCAATGAGTGTACGCGTTATATAAGTGATCAAATGTTATTCCAAGTCAAGATGATGTGAGCGTGCAACGCATGGGGAAATAGTTCATATATATCCAGCCAATCAGATTGCGCATTATATTGTTGCTATATTATAAAGTACATTCGTGCAACGATAGTAAAATAGTACAAACTTAAGCAACACTTACCTAAGGCTTTGTTTGATCGCCTCGCTCCTGTTTCTGAGAAATAATTGACAGGCCTGAAAGACGAATTTATTTTCAAATCATTTTCAAATCTCTGAATCTAAAACCATGCAATAGGGGACATGCAATAAGCCGCCACTTGACCCCAACCCCCTTAAATCGAACAGCAGTATCAAAATGAATTCCAGAAATGAAAACAGAACTTGGAGCTGCTCTTTTCATTTCTGGAGTTCATTTTCACACTGCTGTTCGATTTAAGGTTGTTGGTTCACGTGATCTCTTTACACGAATTTACACCGGCCAAGAGCGTCACTGCTGATCGATAGTTTCGTAAATTAAAACAATTCATCAAGATCAACCAGTCGTCGTCATTATTATCATCAACATCATCAAATAAAATAAATAACTAGACCATCACCAACATCCATCAACATTGTCTTCATCGTCATTGATCATCATCATCACCAACATCAACATCATCACCGTCAACATTCATCATGATCGTTGTCATCATCATCACCATCACCATCATAATGATCAATAAAATCAACATAGTCATCATCATCACCCATCACCGTCATCATCGACAATCACATCAGTAACATTAATACCAAATATTCAATGATTTAAGTCGACGTACTTCTGGTGCTTTTCCAAGTCGTATTAATAACGAGACAGCTTTTCTTGTTGCACGTGGTCCACCGTGGAGTAAGATGCTCTGATGACAGTCTAACTCTTCTATTAGAGCTTCAACAAGTTGCTTGGCTCTATGGTCGACCCGGACTCTAACAAAACAACAAAACGTGACATTACACTATTTAAAAATAATAATCTTGTACTTAGTCGGTAGATCGATGCTAGGAAGGAATTTGATAATGTCATAATAAAGGTGTACACCTAGTTTATGTTATATTAGGCTAACTAACGAGGCTCAACGAGCGAAATATATTTTTACAGCCGTACAGTATAATAAACCCTGCAGGAGTAAAACCACTATTTCTACAACAATAATAATAATAATAATAATAATAATAATAATAAATAATAATAATGAACTTTATTAAAATGTATCTTGTTGTTCTAGTACACTACATACTAATTGGGGACGGACACACACACACTCATTCTCAGTCTTTTACGTCACGTGCTCATTAAAGTGATCTTCCAGGGGGGACAGTATGTCCTCTACCCCTCCCTCCATCAGTGGTCTGAAGCTACGCACCTGAGCTACATGGATAAGAGGGATACCAAAACAAGGAGAAGGTAAATCAATACAAACAGTCCCGTGCAGTTTGTGTTTTGCTTGTACTATACGACTCGAGGAAGGCTACACAAATTCAACTCAGTAGACTCTATAACTGAATCTATGGAGTTCCATGTGTACAACTGTACGTCCTCCGAACAAGGTCAGCTGAAGGCCCCAATTGTACAACATGTGTTATCTAATAAAGTCATCCACTGGATAGCGCTTTATGCACCGGATAGCCACAACCGAGGGCAAAACTAGATGGATTCGACGAAACAAGGGTGTAATATCATGAGCAATTCAAATAGGAATCTCTCCATCTCTCTCTGTCTGTCTGTCCAGACGTTTTCACATACGCCTGGTCGTTTAAATGAAAACGCTCAAATGACACCATAACATAAATGTCCAACTCTAATCGGACTGTACTGCTATAGTTTGACATACTTGATTTCCTTCAAAGCTTGGCTGCTGGATGATTCTTTAAGAAACTTATTGGCTGTAGAAGATAGAAATTAAAGACCAATTACTTACTCATTTAAGTGTTTCATGCACTGATGCAGCAGTAACTAACTATGGCTTACAGGGGCGTCAAAAACAGGCTAACGTGATTCTTCTTAGAGCAGATTTCGTAAACAGCAGCAACAACAACAATAACAACAGGAGCAACAACAGCAGCAACAACAACAACAACAACAGCAACAACAACAGCAACAACAACAGCAACAACAACAGCAAGAATGACAGCAACAACAGCAGCAACAGCAGCAGCAACAACAACAATAACAACAGGAGCAACAACAGTAACAGCAGCAACAATAACAGTGGCAACAACAGTGGCAACAACAACAGTAACAACAGCAGCAGCAACAACAGCAGCAACAGCAACAATAACAGTGGCAACAACAACAACAATGGTAACAACAACAACAAACAGCAACAACAGCAACAACGGCAGCAACAACAACAGCAGCAACAAAAACAGTGGGAACAACAACAGCAGCAACAGTAGCAGCAGCAACAACAGCAACAGTGGCAACAACAGCAACAGCAAAAACAACAACAGTGCCAACTTACAACAACAGCAGCAACAACAACAGCAGCAGCAACAACAACAGCAGCAACAACAAGTGGCAACAACAACAACAGTAACAACAACAGCAGCAACAACAGTGGCAACAACAACAGCAGCAACAACAACAACAACAGCAGCAGCAACAACAACAGCAGCACCAACAACAACAGTGGCAACAACAACAACAACAACAACAGTGGCAACAACAACAACAACAACAGCAGCAACAACAACAGCAACAACAACAGCAACCACAGTGGCAACAACAACAGCATCAACAACAACAGCAGCAGCAACAACAACAACAGTTGCAACAGCAACAACAGCAGCAGCAGCAACATCAGCAGCAGCAACAACAGCGGCAACAACAACAGCAACAACACCAGCAGCAGCAACAATAACAACAGGAGCAAAAGCAGCAAAAGCAGCAACAACAACAATAACAACAACAGTGGTAACAACAACAACAACAGCAGCAACAACAACAACAGCAGCAGCAGCAACAACAGCAGCAACAACAACAACAGCAGCAACAACAGCAGCAACAGCAACAGTGGCAACAACAGCAACAGCAACAACAACTACAGCAGCAGCAACAACAACAACAGCAGCAACAACAACAGCAGCAGCAACAACAGTGGCAACAACAACAACAGCAGCAGCAGCAACAACAGCAGCAACAACAGCAGCAACAACAGCAGCAACAACAGCAGCAACAACAGCAGCAACAACAGCAGCAGCAGCAACAACAGCAGCAACAGCAACAACAACAGCAACAACAGTGGCAACACTGAACAGCAGCAGCAACAACAGCAGCAGCAACAACAACAGTGGCAACACTGAACAGCAGCAGCAACAACAACAGCAGCAAGGACAGCAGCAGCAAGGACAGCAGCAGCAACAACACCAACAGCAACAACAACAGTGGCAACAACAGCAGCAACAACAACAACAACAGCAGCAGCAACAACAACAGCAGCAGCAACAACAACAGTGGCAACAACAACAGCAGCAGGAACAACAGCAACAACAACAGCAGCAGCAACAACAACAGCAACAACAACGACAGCAGCAACGACAACAGCAGCAGCTGCAACAACAACAACAACAAAAGCAACACCACAATAAGAGCAACAACAATAACAGCGCAGTAATGGCAATAACTATACAGTCATTCTCAAAAAGGTTGACCAGATGAAAAGACTACAATACTAAGTACTATAAAGCCAACAACAGTGGCAACAACAACAACAACAGTGGCAACACTGAGCAGCAGCAGCAGCAACAACAACAGCAACAACAATGGCAACAACAACAGTGGCAACACTGAACAGCAGCAGCAACAACAGCAACAACAACAGTGGCAACACTGAACAGCAGCAGCAACAACAGCAGCAACAACAGCAACAACAACAACAGTGGCAACACTGAACAGCAGCAGCAACAACAGCAGCAGCAACAACAAGTGGCAACACTGAACAGCAGCAGCAACAACAACAATGGCAGCAACAACAACAGAAGCAACAACAGCAACAACAACAACAACAACAGCAACAACAACAGTGGCAACACTGAACAGCAGCAGCAACAACAGCAGCAGCAACAACAGCAGCAGCAACAACAGTGGCAACAACAACAACAGGAGCAACAACAGTGGTAGACTTTCCAAAAGCCCTTTTCAATTTTTCGGTTCCCCGTTGAAAAGGACTTTTCTCACCCGCATCCCGCCAAAATTACCGGTAGATTTTTCGACCGGTGACGTAAAAGCGATTTAGCCAATAGAAAGCAAGGATCATTAGGAAATACTTCACGAGCTTGCATATCAATGAGTTCTCAATGACCTGGCGGCGGCCATCTTGTAAAACTGCTGTAGCGTGTCTGTAGTGTTGGCGTCAGTGTTGTTGTTCGGCTTTGTTTTCTATATGAATATCCAAGAAACGATAGATTCTATCAGAGCGGGACAGCAGCAAGTAATTGAAGCCCATCTAAGCGGGAAGGATGTGTTCTTCTGTTCGCCGACGGGGTCTGGAAAAAGTTTATGTTTTGAGATAGCCCCTTTCGTCTACGCCTATGTAAATCTTGGAATTTCTGCCGTCGATTCAAGAGTTGAATTTTTGTCGGTACAAGAACGGCAGATTGTGTTAGACCAGCAGGTTTCTTGCTCGATACAAATCCCGATATTAATAAACTCTGGCCAAGACGTTAAATATTTTTCTTCTACGATCAGGATTCGAAATGTCCTGTCCGCACTGTATACAAATACACTCTTTGGAGTTTAGAGTTAAAGAAACTCTTAAAAACGCTTTTGTCGGGGTAGAACCCGCATCCATGAACAATATTTATTCAGTTGTAACTGAAATCATTCTGTGCATTGCACGTGAAAATGCCCTCGCCTACAACCACACGTCAATCAACTTTCCCGCCAGAATAACTAATTAGATTCAAAACCCTGCAAGCGAAACAAGTCGAACTTTCAATTTTTTTTTATGTTTTCAATTTCCTCGCGTGGGATTTCATTTTGAGATGCAAAAGTACACAGCATTGTGAGAACTGAATGTAATGGCGCTGGTATCAACTCGCAGTTCCGTGCGCAGAAATTGAAAACATAATGAATAACGTGACTTTAAGTTTATGGTAGTATTGTTATAGTCTTTTCATCTGGACAACCTTTTTGAGAATGACTGTATCTAGCTAGTTGTGTTACATAAAGCAACAATAATTACTTACTTTTGTCAATAAGCTCCATTGCCTTCTCAAAGTCTCTTTGTGCAATGCACACATCAAGATCCTCTGGCAGATCAATCAACCAGTTCTTTTCATTCTGGAAAATATTAAAAATATGTTAATGTAAGGGCATGGCCTAGGTTAGACAAACTGAAACATTTCCAGGACAAATTGCTTCAGTCTGCCATCTCTTAAAATGCACATTTGATCATTCCATGGAAAATGTACACCAGAAATTCATAAATTATGATTAATTATTATTGATCAGGCAACAGTTGGCCAACTCGTGGAATAACCACTCCCTCCCAAAGTTGTGAGCCTGCTATGTACTTCAGCGGCAATGTAATGACAGTCTACAGCTGAGTGAGTGATCCCAAAATTGTCCCAGTGTCATTAATAATAATAATCATATATTTATCATATATAGCTAATTGCATAATCGTTGTCAGGTCGAAAATCATAAATCATAGAAGCTGAGACTGCAAGGATGGATGGGAAATCAGTTCATGAGCCACATTACACGTAGATACATGTATATTCAATGTTCTCGTAAATTTGAAGGTATATGAGCTATTTAACTAAGATCCTACAAGTCTGGATAAAAAGGTTGATGATTTGATGATGTTATTTGAAAGTTTTAATTTCCCAGAATTCCTTTTGGTCATAGCTTTCATGATTTTCGACCCGACAACGATTATGCAATTAACTATATATTATAATTTGTCATCCTTATAACTTGTTGATTACATAATCTACAAGATAAAAAGGATGATGATTATTATAGTTGTTATGTTATTACCATCATTTATCATCATCATCATCAACATCATCATCATGGTTATTATATAGAACGTTATACTGTACCTTTGCATTTCTTGTGAGGTCAGCTTTAGAGCCTAAAAGTAGGCAAAATGCAAGTAATCACCAAAGAACTTTTCAACATGAATTATTAAAAAACATTGGTGGTGGTGGCGGCAGCGGCGGCGGCGGTGGCGGCGGCAGCGGCGGCGGTGGTGGTGGTGGTGGTAGTAGTAGTAGTAGTAGTAGTAGTAGTAGTAGTTAGTACTGTAGTAGTATCAGTGTCAGGTGCCAAAAAAAAAAAATTGGTTGCCCAAGCACCCTAAAAAAGCTAGTATTTTACTTGTACTAGAATCCATCATTTTAGAGTTGCATATTATGTTCATTCAAGTTAATAAATAAATATATGAGATAGAACTTCGCCATCTTGTTTGTTATTCCTGGTATTTAAATTAGCACGGGATGGCGCAGGATATATGCGCGTGTCAGAGGGTCTTTGTGTTCATGTTGGCATTTCACGCATACGCAGACAAAATGCCCATGTGCTTGGCTGCGCACTAACCAACTAAGCCATCCTTGCTCCATATGTCCAGCTCAAACAAATGTGTTGAGCCAAACATTTTGGATGAAAATTAAATAAATAAACCACGGTAGCATTATTACAACTTGTATATCATTAATATCACAAAAACTGTCCTAACATTTTATTTTTACTCACTCTACAGAGACTTCACAGACAAAAACAACACTATTGTAATGTAAGTGCTTGCGGACATCAGGGGCAATCACTGAGCAAACATTGGTTGCCCTAGCAACATTCTGGTTGTCTGGGGCAACTGTATCAACCACTAATAACATTGTGTTTATTTAGTACACTCACCTTCATCGTCATCGCCAGTGTCCTCTCTAAAAGGATTAGTGTCATCGCTATCATCACTAAATGGGTTGAGACGGTCAAAGCTTGTAACAGACATCTTGTGGGAGACTGGTGGTGTGTCCTGGGCAGCAGTAACATGCACTTCTTGCTCAAGCTTCAGCTTAAAGTTCTTTTTACAATCTTCAATGTTTGTCAACCATTCACTCTGAATAACAAATGCATTGTACATACACATAGTTTATTTGTTTCTGCAGGTTTGTTTACATGACGCAAGACTTAAGTCCTGATGTGGACCTGCCTAACTACCTATCTAAAGTGTAAAATTGATAATTTATTTAATAATAAATAATAATAATATAAATAATGTAAATTTGACGATTACTATTTAATTATGAAATGATTGTATAGTACAAACACTAAAACTGTGCAACGTCTTACACTAAATAGTACCAAATAGCACTAAGTAATTAAACAATAGAAAGCAATAGAAACATCACTATTTAGTAAGTAAATAGTTAGACTTTTTACGATGAAAGTCGTTTACATTGTAAATATTATCATTTGGATTTTTGTAAAGAAATCTGCTAATTATTCTCAAAACTATTTTAACCAATCACAGTTATCCATTCCCATGCCTGAAATGAACAAGAACGTGTGAACACCTTACTCTAATTGGTTAATGTCAAATCGGCTCACGCGTTCCTGTCAAGATTGGAACATTCAATTTGTTTTTCGAAATTATTCAATCTTATTGTAAATATTATTTTACAAACGGCCTTGATAGTAAGTAGTCTCCTATGCACCCGTTCTTGGAGCACACGGATCCCGAAACTAAGAACGGGTGCATAGGAGACTAGATGATATAAGAGGACATTTGAAGAATGTTTAACGAAAACTGAAAAACTAATACTAAGACGTATCATTTACAGAATTTGACTGAAACAATACTTCTGGACTACAAAATTGTTGCCCATCTTTAATTTGTTGATGACATGCTTCTCATAACAATGCATTCAGCACTTTTGCATTATTCCCACATTTCCAGCATAACATTTTGTGTGGCAGCATTCACTGCGGCCATAAAGGTAGACTAGTAATAATAATAAAGCTTTTGCTACATGTACCTCAATAATGCTGAAATCCTACAAAAATATATTTACATGTACAAGTATATGGCTGCATATTTATGTACAGTGAAATATAGCAATAATAACTAAAGCTCAAATAATATATAACGAAGATAAAATACATGTACAATAACATGTAGTTATAAGTGTCCCAGCTAGAGTGTGTCACTGCTGGTGCTTAGAGCAGATTTCTTATATGACTGTGAAAGACTTATGGCACAGACATGCCGTGCCATGCTGTATTATTTTATTTACTAGTAATTGTGTATGCAACGAAACTTTAACACAGTGTAAAAAGCATTAACTTAATGCCATCTCGGATGTTAGTCCTTTGTCGGAGTAAAAGTGATTATTAATTATGTACCTTGAGCTGAGAGCTTTCTGTTTGGTAAATGTGTGTTTCAGGAAACAGCAGAATTTTAAATGCATCTTTAACGCCTTGAACGAGAAAGAAATCCAATAATAAAAACTTTATCTTGTAGCCTAATATAAGATTACCATACTCTGTACAATAGCCATTCAAGGCCCCACATGCATGCAGATAATTAGTCATAATTTATCCATTGAAGGTGAAGTCATTATTGATGAATATTTGTAACCAAGACCAACCAACAAATACCTCACTGTTCCCTGAATGTGGCTGTTAATATCTAGGATCCCATGTACTGCAGTTACAATAATTATGTCTCCAATTGTGGTCACATAAAATATAGTGCCTCTAGCAAGGGGGCCGAGTGGTTAGAGCACTCGCCTCTCACCAATGTGATGTGCAGTTCAATGCCCACACTGGGGGCCTTTCATGCGAGTTGAGTCTGTCAGTTCGTGCTGTCCCTTAACTTGCTTCGAGGGTTTTTATTTGTTTATTTATTTTTCTCCTGGTATTCCGGTTTTCCTCCCTCAGTAAAAACATAAATATATAATGCAGTAAGAAGTGAGTGTGAGAGTCGTGTCCCCACTAGTGATATGAGTGTTGGGTGTATAGAATATAGAATGTAGTAAGAAGTGAGTGTGAGAGTCTTGTCCCCACTAGTGAAATGAGTGTTGGGTGTATAGAATATAGAATATAGAATGTAGTAAGAAGTGAGTGTGACAGTCGTGTCCCCACTAGTGAGATGAGTGTTGGGTGCATAGAATGTACAATGTAGTAAGAAGTGAGTGTGAGAATCGTGTCCCCATTAGTGAGATGAGTGTTGGGTGCACAGAATATAGAATGTAGTAAGAAGTGAGTGTGAGAGTTGTGTCCCACTAGTGAGATGAGTGTTGTGTGTATAGAATATAGAATGTAGTAAGCAGTGAGTGTGACAGTCGTGTCCCCACTAGTGAGAGGAGTGTTGGGTGCATAGAATATAGAATGTAGTAAGAAGTGAGTGTGAGAGTCTTGTCCCCACTAGTGAGAGGAGTGTTGGGTGCATAGAATATAGAATGTAGTAAGAAGTGAGTGTGAGAGTTGTGTCCCACTAGTGAGATGAGTGTTGGGTGTACAGAATATAGAATATAGAATGTAGTAAGAAGTGAGTGTGACAGTCATGTCCCCACTAGTGAGATGAGTGTTGGGTGTATAGAATATAGAATGTAGTAAGAAGTGAGTGTGAGAGTCATGTCCCCACTAGTGAGAGAGAGTGTTGGGTGTATAGAATATAGAATGTACACGTAGTAAGAAGTGAGTGTGAGAGTCGTGTCCCCACTAGTGAGATGAATGTTGGGTGTATAGAATATAGAATGTAGTAAGAAGTGAGTGTGAGAGTCGTGTCCCCACTAGTGAGATGAGTGTTGGGTGTATAGAATATAGAATATAGTAAGAAGTGAATGTGAGAGTCGTGTCCCCACTAGTGAGAGAGAGTGTTGGGTGTATAGAAATATATAGAATGTAGTAAGAAGTGAGTGTGAGAGTCATGTCCCCACTAGTGAGATGAGTGTTGGGTGCATAGAATATAGAATGTAGTAAAAGAAGTGAGTGTGAGAGTCGTGTCCCCACTAGTGAGATGAGTGTTGGGTGCATAGAATATAGAATGTAGTAAGAAGTGAGTGTGAGAGTCATGTCCCCACTAGTGAGATGAGTGTTGGGTGCATAGAATATAGAATGTACACGTAGTAAGAAGTGAGTGTGAGAGTCGTGTCCCCACTAGTGAAATGAATGTTGGGTGTACAGAATATAGAATATAGAATATAGTAAGAAGTGAGTGTGAGAGTCGTGTCCCCATTAGTGAGATGGGTGTTGGGTGTACAAAATATAGAATGCAGTAAGAAGTGAGTGTGAGAGTCTTGTCCCCACTACTGAGATGAGTGTTGGGTGCATAGAATATAGAATATAGTAAGAAGTGAGTGTGACTCATGTCCCCACTAGTGAGATGAGTGTTGGGTGCATAGAATATAGAATATAGTAAGAAGTGAGTGTGACTCATGTCCCCACTAGTGAGATGAGTGTTGGGTGCATAGAATATAGAATATAGAATATAGAATGTAGTAAGAAGTGAGTGTGACTCATGTCCCCACTAGTGAGATGAGTGTTGGGTGTACAGAATATAGAATATAGAATATAGTAAGAAGTGAGTGTGAGAGTTGTGTCCCACTAGTGAGATGAGTGTTGGGTGTACAGAATATAGAATATAGAATATAGAATATAGTAAGAAGTGAGTGTGAGAGTTGTGTCCCACTAGTGAGAGGAGTGTTGGGTGTACAGAATATAGAATATAGAATATAGAATATAGTAAGAAGTGAGTGTGAGAGTTGTGTCCCCACTAGTGAGATGAGTGTTGGGTGTACAGAATATAGAATATAGAATATAGAATATAGTAAGAAGTGAGTGTGAGAGTTGTGTCCCACTAGTGAGAGGAGTGTTGGGTGTACAGAATATAGAATATAGAATATAGTAAGAAGTGAGTGTGAGAGTCGTGTCCCCACTAGTGAGAAGAGTGTTGGGTGTATAGAATATAGAATGCAGTAAGAAGTGAGTGTGAGAGTCTTGTCCCCACTAGTGAGATGAGTGTTGGGTGTATAGAATATAGAATGTAGTAAGAAGTGAGTGTGAGAGTCGTGTCCCCACTAGTGAGATGAGTGTTGGGTGTATAAAATATAGAATATAGTAAGAAGTGAGTGTGAGAGTTGTGTCCCACTAGTGAGGAGAGTGTTGGGTGTACAGAATATAGAATATAGAATATAGTAAGAAGTGAGTGTGAGAGTTGTGTCCCACTAGTGAGATGAGTGTTGGGTGTACAGAATATAGAATGTAGTAAGAAGTGAGTACATTGTATGACATTCCCACTAGCTTATACATGTGCATCATTGTACATACCTTCAGAGTTCTTGACATTAACTACAGCAATATTTTCCAGTTCAAATAGAGACTGGAATTTGTACCTAACTGGACCACGCCTAGAAATAATAATAAATAAGTTAAACCATTGGACCTGCTGATTTGGAGAATATGGTATAAGACAAACATTTGATAATATCATGACATCATGTCAGGATGTAAATTTATTATATCACATATCAGCTGGTATGATGATCATATCATTTTATTTGTAGATCCTCAAAACTAACTACTATTCTTCCCAGTAAACTGCGACACAGTCGATTTTTTTACTGCGTTCGTAGCATGTGTTTTTAACCGCAAGTCCATTTCAAATCCATCACGTGATGTGAATTTTGTACCACGTGAACAAGTTTTTGGGACCACGAATTGGTCTGAAACGTTGGTCAAGAATTCATAAAAATAACCACAGTAAACTTACTACACCAGTTTGTTGCACATGTAATTTCTAAGTGGAAAAACTCAAGTTTATTGAAAGGTCGCATTAGTAACACTACTAATTAGGCTTGCTTTCTTCATCAACCAATCAAAATGGATCCATGGCTCCCATGCCTGAAATTGACAAGCTATTTTGCGACCTTAATATTGGCACAATGACTGATCATTTGATCTTTGATGAGGACCGGGGCCCAGGAGAAAGCAATTTTCAGTGTGCCTTGCATGTCACCGTAGATGTTTTTTTAAAGGCTAAAGAGCTTGCTCGAAAATTTTGGGGGGGATTTAGCTTTTCCTCTTTTTCAACTTCGTCCTTTTCTAGATACAATCATGACCAGGGCCGGAGGAGAGATATGACGGACCGAAGTACGTCCACAAGTGATCACGAGGTACAAAAAAGTGCATCACGTGACTACATTCCAATTGGCACGAGCGGCGTTTCAAAATTGATAGTGTCACAGTTTACTGGGAAGAATAGTAAAATATGACAACCTTTTCCATCCATAAAACAACAACAACAACAGGAAAAAATGTTGCCCATTTGTCAACCGTTTGTCGGTCGAGTACAGTTGTTGTCTGTCCAACAACCTTTCTTGGAATGTGACTCTTTACTATTATGTCATCAGTTACTATTATTTATGTAGTAGTTACAGAATGAGCGGCCATGTTGTATTGGCAGATACATAGATCCGATACAACATGGACGCAAATTCTGCAAATGACTTCTAAACTTCCATCCAAATTTACCTTTATCGATAGTATTTACATAATGTTCCAGCAAACAATGCAAGGAAATCACAAAACTTTCTTATGGCATCACTGTCATGCACAGGATACACCTCAACTCATCTCATATTAGAGAGACTTTAGTAGGACACCATATGGGTTCTCAAAACTTTCTGTCTGTGCTACAATGTATGTAAAGGTCAATGATCCGACACTGATTGAGACCTTTGCATGACTTGTGTTACACCGTCTTATTATTATTATTATCTTATTGTTATTTTATTACATCCGTGTGATGGGAAACTATTGCAGATTATGATATATAAATAAACAGGCAATTAGTCTTTATCACTGATTTATTATATAGTCAAGTCAATCTGCGCACTCTGATTGGCTGAAAACTGTGCTTTATCAGAGAACGGAGTGCTCTCACGGTGTGATGATGCTATTTTTTCTGCTGTTTTCTTTGTATAGGAAAAAGACCAGGGTAATTGGCATCAGTAGCGCACACATTTCAACTAAAATTTAATTCAAAAACACAACTGAGAATTCTCCACTTTCTTGCCATTTTTTTCACCATTCTTGTTCGTTTTTATCAAAAATCCAGTTTCTCTAATATAGTACATGTATATGTTGTAGTTCAATATGGATTCTGGTACAATTTGGTTTTGTACCGGTACAATTTGTTTTGAACTGGTACAATTTGTTTTGAACTGGTACAATTTGTTTTGAACTGGTACAACATGAAGTACCTTGGGGTTAGGTTTAGGGTTAGTATTGGGGAAAACTTTGTATTTTATTATAATCATGAAGTACCTTGGGGTTAGGTTTAGGGTTAGTATTGGGGAAGACTTTGTATTTTATTATAATCATGAAGTACCTTGGGGTTAGGTTTAGGGTTAGTATTGGGGAAGACTTTGTATTTTATTAAAATCATGAAGTACCTTGGGGTTAGGTTTAGGGTTAGGGATAGGGAAGACTTTGTATTTTATTGCTATATAGTAATCAAGTACCTTGGGGTTAGGTCTAGGGTTAGTATTGGGGTAGACTTTGTAGGAATGAATACAATCTGCTTCGTTCTACTATAATAGAGCAAGACAGGTACATATGTACGTTCGAGTACGTGTTGACGTGAATACAAGCTGCTTCGTTCTACTAGAGAGCAAGACAGGGAAGCGTTGACACGTTGACGTGAATAAAACCTACTTCGTTCTACTAGAGAGCAATACAGGCACTCGATGTGAATACAGCTACTAGTAAAATAAATAAATAAATATCATGTTTAACGTGTCAAGTGTTGATATCAGTATGGCTAGTGGGGACAAGGCTCTCACACTCACTTCTTACTACATTATATATTCTGTACACCCAACACTCATCTCACTAGTTCGTTTTTACCGAGGGAGGAAAACCGGAGTACCGGGAGAAAATTCATCGAAGCAAGGGAGAGAACGAACCGGCTCACAACTCAACTCGCGCCCGGTCCTTGAATTGAACCAGGCGCCACTATAGTCTATAGAACAAGACAGGTACGCTTTGACGGTTTAGGAATTTCTTTGCCTTTTCATAAAATGTGTCTTCAAGTACGAAAATCACAAGCGAATGTTTACTTTTAGTTTCCTGTTTCAGGTTGTTATTTCTCGTTAGAAAGCCTCACGATCAACCCGGCCATGGTTCGTGATCCGCCATTTTGCTAAGTCCACGTTTTGATCTAGCGCGCATGCGTGAATTTAAATGACATAATGACGTAATAGAAAATGAAAAACATTAATAAAATGTAAATGTGATGCTAAACCGACATCGAAATCCTCGATGGCATAGTTGGTAAAATGCGCTGGTCAGCGCTGGTCTACAGTCAGAGTTCGGAGTTCGAGTCCCAGACAAGGTAAGACAAAAATTGAAAAAAATATGTTAATATGGTATTAAATAGACAGATAGACAGAATTAATGTAGGCAGACAGGAAAGGAAAGGGAGGGGTAGGTAGGGAGAGAATGAAGGGAGGGGTGGGTGCCAGGAAGTCGTCTAGTTCTTTTGAGAACCCCCTAAAAAAATCCAAGCCCCTGTTTTTTTAATGAGTCCCCAAAATAAAATCCCTTTTAAGAATGCCAGATTGTACCAGTTCAAAACAAATTGTACCAGTTCAAAACAAATTGTACCAGTTCAAAACAAATTGTACCAGAATCCATATTGAACTACAACATATATAATAAAGCAAATAGAACAGCTTCAACCGTGCTCCGTTCAGTAATAAAGCACTTACACTTTGTACGTAGGAAGTTCTGAGAGTACTCAAGAAGTAGGGGGAAATACTCGGCTATGGCTCATGTTTCTCCCTACACTTAAATTCCATGCTCTCGTCACTTCGTGCATGCTTTATTACTGAATGGAGCACGGTTGAAGCTGTTCTATTTGTTCAAAAGTACTGATAAAACATTAAGTCTGTATCCGTGATGTTTTATTCATCAGTGTCTGTATCGGGTATACAGATCCATGCATGTGACCGATTCAAACAACCTGGTATTACACATTCCATCATGTAGTTATTGACCAACATTATATATAGTATTCCTATCATTGTATTCACAACTGAAGATTACGTTCTGCCGAAACATGTCCTGTTTCAAAGTTATCGTGTTATTTCTTAAAATATCTTATTTCCATCAAATGAAATTCACATCTACATGTAGTTAGAATAATTATGGTCACACCCACTCAGCAAAAAGCAGCAAGTATTTTTAGTGTTCTATATTCCATAGTATCTTATGGTGGCGTAAAGTACTAATTAATAATCATGGTACATGTAATACAATGTAGGACTGAGTGGAGTCCAATCATACGAGGGATAAACAAAATATTGGATGACCGTGTAGCAGGAGTCCAATTTGTTTATTCTGAGTAATATGATTACAGACCGACATCATGAAGTCCTGTTACCAATTATTAATCATAACTATTACCATTTCCAAGAAAAAGATTTGCATGATAAACAAAAAAAAATTATCAAAAGAAATGACATATTTTGGTGACAATTGTCATGAACATCTGTCGGAAATACTGGGGCAGAATATATTACAATATTTCACCTTTCATTGTTGCTACCATATTCTATCTTTTGGAACTGATTTGCTCATTGGCAGTTGAATACACGAAACATGAATGAATCAGGGAACTGATTCAAAGTATAACTTGTTAGATATAATGTATGTATCACAAAATCAACAATTGAACTTAATTTTCAGATTTTTTTTTAGTTTTTAGTGGTATGCTTTTATAGCGATGTGACACTTGAATATTTTTAACAAACTTCAAGTTTGAGCTTGTGCTTAGAATTCTCAATGACTCGCAAAGCAAGAAAAGTTAGTGAGAAATATACTGAGCACATACTCAATAGCATAGCGATTGCGTGATAGCGCGTGCATTTTACTGAATACATGTAGGTGTAATGTGATTGGCTCTTGCAACTGTCCGATTACAAACTGGGCAAATAAATCCTAAAATAGTCTCTCAACCAATTGATCAGATTCGAGGAAATTGTAATATTTTAGTTATGATTAATATAATATTTCACTACGTTGTAAAACAATGAAAAACAAAAGCCTCACTAGTGGAATACTATATAGCACTCACTATGCATCAAATGAGTCAAAATTATTCATGGGAATGCCATATTCTAAGATGGTCAAATAACGAACACAAGTGTCCTATCGCCCTTGTAGCCTTCTATCTAACGCTCGGGACTCTACAGTAAATGTATATCCCATAGAACACTCATGTTCATTATCTAATCCTTACATAGAGTAAGATATGTACACTATCTTTACCCACCTATTTGGAATAGAACTTGCAATCACCATACAGTCATGGAGAAGGAATGCATGGAACTTCTGTTTGGGTTGGTAGGAGTGAGTGTCGACTTCCACAAGACTTCCTTCGTAGATACACTGAAGGTCTGCGACATCAAGGATACTCTACACAATACAATGGATTAATGATTATGTACAGTGTATAAGTCTACAGGCACACTCGCCCTACAGACAGCTCACTATTACGAAGACCTACAGTTGTACATGCATGTACATGTACTATTGGAGGCAAAAACTGGATTCCATCGACATCTACACATACACGTCATCTTAAATACATGTATGTGCACACCCTATATATTTTGCGAGGCTTGTGCATGCATGTAGGCAGTCAGAGTTTCCAAGTAGTTCTATTTTTAATAGTGCCTAAGTTTTGATTGATTTGATATACTCTGCACAATACAATGTTGTGGCTAAGATTATAAATAAATAAATAAATGATTGAAGGAATGAATGGAATAAATGAAATTGATAAATCAATACATTTATTATCCAACTGTACTCAGTAGAGTACAAATACCAGCCTCAATAATATACATGAAATAATTTCAGTTCTGTGATTGGCTGACAACGAACCATTTTTCCCCAAAATGTACTGAAAGTTTGAAATTGTACTGTTCAATTGAAAGTTGTCATGGTGATTTGCAATAGAAAGTCAAAATTAGCCAAAATCAAAAATTCAAGAAGTTTTTCTAGAGGGGGGAGGGGTGGACCTAACGGCTGTACACAAGCTAGTAAAAAAAAAATGGCAGATGGTTTCAATTTTAAAAGTCTTTGTGCGATTACCTGTACAAATGAGTACAAATATCTCGCGATATAGTAGAAAACTTGTCTGTAACAGGATTTCTACACATGCCATCACCTTACCGGTGTACACAAAAAGAAAAAAATGGTGGAGGATATTTCAATTTTGATTATTTTGTTGACAAAGAAGATGAACAATATATATTTTTCTGGTGTGGTATCCTAAGAAATTGCACTCTCTGATTGGTTGTTGAAGTGAAAGGAATTTTCTATATTTGACGGCCTGCTGTATCTTAGCATACTGGAGTCTGCCATTCAATAACACAATTTGAAGTGATTAAACATGTACAAACACATTGTACATTTGTTCATGAAATCAAATTGTACAGAATCAATTGAACTACAACATCAGCTCAGCGTGACCTTCCAGGAGAGCTGCATCAATTGATGTGGATCTCCCGTACATAATGGGGGTCAAATCATGTACATGTACAGTATTGTTAGACAAGTTAAAGCCAATGATCCACAACAGAAAATTAGTAAACTTACAGAAAGACCCTCCACAGCTTCAATTGAGCTGCTGGCTTTTTCTTCTTTCTTTAGGGGCTTGCTGGTTGATTTCATGTCTTTAGAAAAAATTAAGTCAATTCATGAATGAATTGATTTGATGTTATGAATGAAGAATGATTGGTTGATTGAAAGAAGGGAAAAAGAGAGAATATACGAAGGAGGGACGGAGGAAGGAAAGAAGGATGAAATGACACAAGGAAGTACATGTACATGTATTTATTTAACATAATTCAGCCTACTAGCAGTAAGGTTTTATACAATAAAATGTTTATAAATACAGTCAATGTCATTAACGTTGTCCAGCTAAAAAGTGATTAACGCTACAATAAATGTCATGTGTCTCATGATATACAACAATGTATTCGTTTTGCACGCATGGATTCTAATTTCAAAAGCAAACATCACTTCAGTGTGAGAGCAGAATTTTAAACAATGTCCGTTTTCACAGGCAGAGGTGATTTATGCTTTTGAAATTAAAATTCCACGCGCGCAAAACAAATATAGAATGAGACACATGACACATTGTAAACAGTAATGTTAATCTCTTTTTAGCTGGACAAGCTAATTGAATTATAGAAGAAATGTGGAAGGCAGGGATAACATGGATGGAAGTCAATAAGAAAAGAAGTCGTACTGTCAAGAAAGAAGGATCATGTAGACATGGATGGAAGGATGGAAGCATCATCAATACATGTAAATTCAAAATTTTATAATTTCAATAAATTGTAACTTCCTCTTCGTTGTTTTAATAACAACAGAGAACTCATTTTCAAAATCTTGTTATTATAGTTTTAAGAATGATCAGTTTTTGAAAATATTGATATCTAGCTCAGTTTTCATCGAAGTCCAGCTGAATAATAATTATGAACTTTGAGTTGTTCAATAGACGACATGAATACAACCATACATGTTACTCCACCATTTCAAATTGATTCAACTGAGCTGGAAACATAGTGTGAAATGACCAGGCGGACCCAGTCCCTTTTATAGCGCAGTTTCGTGTTTAATACTCTTCTTAGCTGGACAAGACCATAATGACATTGACTGTACATCATTGATAGACCATACATAGACCAACATAAATACATAGGACCAGAGGGAGGGATACATGGATGGAAATAAGATAAACCATACATAGAATACATAGAATGAACATGAATACATAGACCAAGACATAGAGGATACATAGTACATGTAGACATGGATGGAAGGATGGAAGCATCATCATATTTTCTTTTTGAGTTTTTGTTAGGGCCACAAAGTTTATCAGTTTACTTCTATACTGTCATGTGTCACCCTCTTTACCATAAAGTCTTACTACTACTACTACTACTACTACATAGACCATTTGCAAAAATTCTGGCCGCCATGATATATCAATATATCGATGCATTATGGGTAATTAAATAATACTATTTTAGAGTTTCCTAACTTATACAAACCATGAAGCAAAATTACCAACAACAACAACGTATGACTAAAATAAACATTATACTAATATACCATACATATACCAACTTTGCTGGCGTTAACCCCATACAGCTTTTTAACATAGACCATACATTGCTATTATTTAATACATACCCATAATGCACCCATAGATATATTGATATATTGATATTTCGCAGCGGCCATAGAATTTTTGCAAATGACTGTAATACATGTAATATGCACAAATATTTTATCTATAAACACCAATAAATTGTAAGTATCTAGAGTCCTCTTACTTTGTTTACCAAACAGTGACATTTCCTGCTGTGCAGAGAGAAGTGCTCTTTGTTCTGCCAATAAGTGACTTAGTTGGTACATTTCTGCTTCAAGATCTAAATAAGTGTAAAAAAGTAGAAACCTAGTCTATAAAAATGCACATGCAGTGTAAACTTCATTGATTGGTTGAATCATGATAGATTAACATCTACACAGTACATGTATGTACTTTACACAGTACAGTGACTGATTGAATTAATCAGTGAGTGATTGATTGACAATTCATAGATATTTAACTTATAAGGATACATGATATCTCCTTAGACGTCTCAATAAACTGAATATAATTCTTGTAGACATTTTTCTTCAATGCAATGGCAGTTTCTTCACTCAGTGCTTGTATTTGGTTTCGATGTTCTTGAAGGTCGGCATCCGTGTCACAGACCGACGACAAATCATGCACATCTAGACACACAAAACACACAATACGGTTGAGAAAAAATGTCTGTCTGAACGGGAGACAACTATAAAGACCCCTACATTTCTCAGGGCTGAAAGTCGAGTTGGTAAACATGTTAGCCAGCGAAGAAGTAGTTTGATAGACATCTTCCTCGGACGCCATCTTTGTTTTCCTCCAGAACTACCACAGGGATCCCACTTCGACGCTTTACTTATATATTTATAGTGTTGGGCTTCCTGCATGTGGTCTATCGATCGTAATCATCGATCGTAAATGTTTATGTATGTATCAGATAACTTACTATTTTCTATGCTATAAAGGGAAATGTTTCTTTGTTTCATTCAAAATACTTGAGTTGTCTAACTTTCATGTTTTTTTTCATAGATATAAACATTTTGTTTCTAATTTATTTTTAGCGATATAAAAGTAAATATTGGTCAGCGGTCAGATTCAAAAACGATCACGTGACCTCAAACACACATGCTCAAAAACCAAGATGGCGGGCGAGAGGAATGTCATGAACGACAATCGTGTTTTCTCCTAGTTATATCGCCGCTTTACGAAGAGCTTTGTCCCCCCTTATATAGTTATGTAATATCTAAACCACTAAGCTAAACAAAACAGACAAAAGATGTTCCAAGCTTCGCCTCAAGGAGCCGCAAAAGTCGGGCCGAAGCCTGGCGTGCAAAACGCGGTCGAAGCAAACCAGACTGACGAGCGAATGTTCCGACAGGACAGCAGACAACCGTTGGTGTTTGATGGCAAGCGAATGAGAAAACCTGTGGCACGAAAAACTATCGATTATAATTCTAGCGTAGTGAGATATCTAGAGGTAGGTTCATTCGGCAGCTGAAATCGAAGCCTCGGCTCGTTCTGTCTCTTCCCAATAAAGACTAAAGTATCCCGACCCTCCACTCCCACGTTTGACCTCTTGAGAAACGATCCCCAGCCCCAAAATCCCCCATGAAATCGTGAGTAACAAATTTGATCCTTGCTTTCCATCACATTAAACTTCTTATTTATCATTATTTTCTCCATGAATGACCAATAAAATTTCAGCATGGAAATCCATAGCAACATCCACGGTCCAACACTCAATAAAAATGGGTATACATTCTACAACAAATACACCAGTTCAATAAAAACTTCCCACAAATAGATTGAAGGTGAAGCAAGGCTGAGTTGGAGTGATGTTGGGCTTCCTGTGGCCAGCATTCTGGCCAATCAAAGAGGAATTCATAGATCACACACCTAGTAACACACTCCCCCAAATTCTGATCCTACTAAATAACTGAGTTACATGTCCGAGGTTGATTGACAGCTGAGGTGGTTGGGTTTGTGTTGGACGTTTGTTGGTTTGTGTTGATGGGGATCCTGAAAAGCTGACTGCTAAAGCCTGGTTTCCATACGATCGCTACGATTGCCAAAACCATGTTCAGCGAATCACAGAGATCCTACTATCTTTGGCAAAGATAGCAGGGTTGCTGTGATTGACTGAACATGGTTTTGGGTGATCGCAGTGATCATATGGAAACCAGGCTTAAGGCAGAGGGTAGCTGGTATAAAATTTGTATCAAGTGCAGTACTAAAACAAATATAAGGAATACATGAAGAGTGTTTGAAAATATCTGTGAAAAAACAAGAAAATTACTGAGTTTTATTTTGTACAAATTAGTACGATAAACCACTCAACCGAGATATCATTATCTTTGCTGCAAGATGAGAAATGCACCTTAGAATGTACAATAGCAACAAATTAAGGTGATACAGTGAAAAGCACACCATGTGCTCGTTATGCTTGAATGCATAATTGATCAAGTTGTGCCATAATTTTTGAGTTGATAACAAAAAAAAGCATATTTGCTCTAAATAGTTAGTACTGTTTAACTGATATGTGAGCATTTCTACTGTTCGCAAATTCATGAATTGGTTTCAGTTTGGACTATTGATCGAAAAACAATGTGTTCTATAGAAAATATAGTTTTATAGTTTTAGCAGGTGCATGTAAACACAACATCAAACCACTGGTAGGACAGGGTCTTTGAATATATGCTGCAGTCTGCTAATAAAGTAAAACTGAGGTCTGGTGGTAAATAAATATTAGTAATAATAAATACTAAATGTTGTATTTTAAACTTGTTAGAATCGCAAATGGTTCAAGAACTTGGATTCCAGACATACCATTCAACCAGATGAATCTTATGCAACTGAGGTAAGTACATTGTAATTATATAGAGCATTACAATCAACTCTCTAAGCAAGGTGTCGTCTTTAGAGAGAGCATTAATGGTTACCAACTACTTCATGTAGGCAGTCGCCTAATGATCTGCCATAGCTTAGTTATGAGGGACCATTAGGTGACTGCCTACACCAAGTAATCCTGTCACCTACTGTCAGATCTGTCATAGCTTAGTCATAACAGACCATTGTGTGACTGCCTACAAAAGGCAACTCAAACAACCTGTCGATTGGTAAATCCATTAAAAAAGTGTGCACTTTTTCCACTGAATTTATGAAAAAACAGAACAATTCATTTGGGTGTTGTTGTTGTTGTTGTTGTTGTTTTCTGTGACAACTTGCATGTGAAATAGTTGACATGTTGTGCAACAAGTTGCATAAAACTTAAGGTGGCTCGAAGTAGTTTTTTACTGATCACACTTCTACCTTTCATTCAGCAAATTGATAAACTTATCCTAGACCGATCAAAACTACTTTTGCATCAGTTATCGGGCAAAGATGGAAATTTAGAATTATGTCAATTTCAGCTTGATCAAGGTTTGTTTATCGAAATCATTTTTCTAAAATATCTCAAGATTTCGATGAGCTCTAGACAAGCGACTATGTACATGATAAAGTCCATACTAAGGCAAAGTAGCTGAGACAGAATTCAAACTGTTTGATCAGAGCGATTTTGAATAATTCGCATAAAAGAATGTTTATGCGAATTATTCAAAATTGCTCTGATCAAAAAGTTTGAATTCTGTCTCAGCTACTTTGCCTTACATGTAGTATGTAGTTTATCATGCATATAGTCGCTTGTCTAGAGCTCATCGAAATCAGACTTGAGATATTTTAGAAAAACTGATTTCAACTAAAATATCTCAAGATTTCGATGAGCTCTAGACAAGCGACTATGTACATGATAAAGTCCATACTAAGGCAAAGTAGCTGAGACAGAATTCAAACTGTTTGATCAAAGATTTTGTTTATCGTTGCCAAGGAAACCTTGATCGAGCTGAAATTGACATAATTCTAAATTTCCATGTTTGCCCGATAACTAGTGCAAAAGTCATTTTGATTGGTCTAGGATAAGTCTTAGTAGTCTCCTTTGCAGCCGTCGGGGATTTCGTCACGCAATGCTCTCTCTCCCAAACGGCTGCTTCAAACCGACATACATTCCTTTCTGCGATCTGACCAATCACAGCTGGGCTTTCATTTCTTTGGGGCAGTTCGCGCCAAAAATCCTAACCAGTCACAGCTAGTGCTCCTATTATTTGCAAATATTTCTCTTGGATGGCGCCGCAAGAAGAAGTGTTCAATCTCATGGCAGCAAAATTTAATATAGCAACTTTGAATTCTCACCAGAAGCTTGCAATCTCAAAGTTAGTCGAGGGAGGGAACGATGTGTTCGTCATCTTACCGACTGGTTTTGGTAAATCATCAGTGTTCGACCATATGAACACCGAAACGTGTGGGTCAACATCAGTGCCGTCGTATAGCCGTTGCTCAGTTTAATGGGTGATCAAGTTGTATTACAACTGACAATACAATAACTCTTATTTAAACACGATATTGGTTTAAAGCTAGAAGCTTGTGGGGACGTGTACATGTAGAACGAAAATTTATTAAAATATTTAGCTATAAATTATTGACTGTATTTAGACATACATGCTAGTATTACATGTAGCTCCTGTACTGAAGAGGAGGCGACAATGATCGAAAATGGCTAGTTTTCTGTGGTTTTTGGCTCCCCAGAAGCATGGATAAAAAGTGCCCATTGGAGAGTAATGTTATTCAATTCCGCGAACATCAATAAATTATGCGCCATTGCTACGATGAATAATAATAACAAGGAGCGTGATTGGTGCAGCAGTTGTTCCAGGCAAACAAAGGGAAAGGAATGTATGTCGGTTTGAAGCAGCCGTCTGGGGAGAGAGTAGCATTGCAAGATGAAATCCCCGACGGCTGCAAAGGAGGCTAGGATAAGTCTATCAATTCGCCGAATGAAAAGTGGAAGTGTGGTCAGTAAAAAACTACTTTCAGCCACCTTAAGGCTCAGACACACGATGCAACTTTTCTTGCAACATTGCACGCAACAGTTGCAGAAGTAGGATTGAGTTCTACTTCTGCAACTGTTGCGCGCAAAAACTCTTGTTGCACGCAATGTTGCAATAAATTTTAAAGTTGCATCGTGTGTCTGGGCCTATAATTGAAGGGTTCCCTGGACGAACAGAGTGACTTGTGATCAAAACCCAAATTCTCCTTTGAAATTCAAAGAATCTCAAGGAGAATTTAGATTTTGATCAGAGATCACTTATGCTGTGCTTGCAGGAAGCCCTTCAATTATATAACATTTTTATTGAAATTGTAAGTGCTTAGGACAATTATTATTGGATAGGTGCCATACCGTAAAGTTCCGAAAGTAGCGAGCCCCCGAAAGTAACAGTAAAATAATATTGATGCTTGCTAGCAAATCCCAAAAGTAACGACCCCCCGAAAGTAGCGATCCCCCCGAAAGTAGCGATCCTCCTCTAGAGCAATGATTAGATTAGATGACGAACAGCACTAGCAAACAGCACGCAAAGAGACAGAACATTTACTGCTACACTGATAAAGCAAACGTAGCAAAAGAAATTGTCATAATAAAATACATTATAGATCCTGTGAATATTTTTCTGTTGGTTAAAATGGATAAAATACCGTACACAATGTCGTTTAGGTACACGGTATGGCTCCTAAAAAGTTAATGATTTTAGCACCCCAAAAGTAGCGACCACCCGAAAGTAGCGACCCCCCGAATGTAACAGTTACCTAAGGTTGCTAAATCTGAAAGTAACGACCTCGTTACTTTCGGAAATTTACGGTATAATAATAAATTCTTATTGAATTTGTCTTTGTTCAGGTACTACCACCTTTCTGCATGCTAGACAACCCTGTCAATGCTGTCACCACAAAGTTTGTGAGAACGTCAACTAACAAACTGAGATGTCCTATATTCTGTGTTGTGGTAAGTTAACTGGAACAATAACAACTGTTATTAACTTGTCGAGCAGAGGGATGGGATGTAGGTGCCTTCACTACAGCAGAATTCCCGGCAATAAGCAACAAGCCAATAAGGAGGTAACCATGGCAACCTAGCCACAGGTTACCCCCTTCATGGGCACCTTGTCACACTGATTTCTCAGTGGAAAACTTGTTATACTTACCACTCCTTCTTCTATCAATGGCGGCTGGGTGGGTGGGGCAACAGCAAAAACCCACAAGCTAACCAGCAATGGCAGAGCAAAGCAACGAGCAATGGCGGAGCAAGCGGCATGCGAGCAACGTGGCGAGCAACTGAGCCAGGCGCATGCGCAGTACCAATGATACCGCTGACCTGGCATCTCTCCTAGTTAACTTTGCTTACTAGTAACCACATTTAAATATTATTATTATTAATGAATCATTCTATTGGAATTATTAGATGTGACCGGCACCTACAATGTAACCTACATGTACATGTACATGTTGATGTTATTATTATTATTATTATTATTATTATTATTATTATTATTATTATTATTATTATTATTATTATTATTATTATTATTATTATTATTATTATTATTATTATTATTATTATTATTATTATTATTATTATTATTATTATTATTATTATTATTATTATTATTATTATTATTATTATTATTATTATTATTATTATTATTATTATTATTATTATTATTATTATTATTATTATTATTATTATTATTATTATTATTATTATTATTATTATTAGTGATACATCATCCTTGTACTCTCTTTCTACTTTTTCCTTCTGCATTTGCCTCCTCTCTGATACTGCTATCCAGCTACAGTGTACTTGTATAGGGATGAGTTCATCCACTGTCCTCATACAGTTATACATGTATATTGAATGTAGTTGATAATGAATTGCATATTTGTAACATGTATCCTTACCGTATGTTTCTTTGTTGATCAAGTGGACGCCCGAAGGTCGCCGTCTAGTTACTGGTGCTTCAAGTGGGGAGTTTACCCTCTGGAATGGCCTGACATTTAACTTTGAAACCATCTTAACTGTAAGTACATTGTACAAATGATTTAATGATTTACAAGAGACTGTAACTGAAACTTCCATTTCAATATAATAATTATCATCAATGGTTTTTATTTTTGTCCAGGCGCATGATTTACCAGTACGGTCGATGGTATGGAGTCATAATGATTCCTGGCTATTGTCAGGTGACCATGGTGGGATAGTGAAATACTGGCAGTCAAACATGAACAATGTTCAGATGTATGAAGCCCACAAGGAACCTATCAGAGGATTAACGTAAGAGAGCTACTCTTGCCGTTACGACACATGGCAGCCATGTTGTTGCCCGATACAAAGCATCCCTCATTAGCTGCTGTTGTTTGTACTGTACATGTACCTTCAACACACCACCAACATGGTGGTCTTTGTACTTTAAATCTCCAGGGATCGATTGCAAACCAGCAATACACTGTAACAGTGGAATTGACTTGTGATTAACATCCAAATTCTCCTTTGTAACTCAAAGAAATCAGGAGAATTTAGTTTTGGATCAGAGGTCATTGTTCTTGTACAGACCTCTTGAAGGGGACCATGCAAGAACAGTCTGTGGATGTGATGTGTACATATACATTACATGTGATTACATACATGACTGTGCGATCAAAATCCAAATTATCCTTTGGAATGTAAAGAACCTAAAGGAGAATTTGAAAATCAGCAATCCCTTGTACATTGTTTTTGTGTGACTCATTCAATTACTGAGACAAAAATGTCACTGATTTTTCTTTTCTTTTGTAGCTTTTCACCTACAGACAATAAATATGCCTCTTGTGCTGACGATGGTCTGGTGAAAATATGGGATTTCTATCGATGTACTGAGGAAAAGATCTTAAGAGGTAAGCAGGGTGGTCAAAGCAAATAACCAGCATGTACCATCTACATTTGTATTTATCCTAAACACTGATAAAACACATTCTGCCTTGCTGCTTCATGGTAGACAGCTTGCATTATATTTATATTTTCTGCAAAATATTGAAAACCATGCAACCAAGATATCATTTTATCATACAACAATCAGTGGTACATGTATATGATAAAAAGTAAATTACATGTACGTGGCCGCTTGGAGATATGGAATTTGTCTTTTCATGTTGAGAAATATTCATTGCACTCACTCATGAGAATAATGTCTCAACACTTGAAGATAAATTCTGTATCTCCATGTGACCGTTAAATATCCTCTATATCTTTATTGCAAGATGAGAAATACACAGTCCTTAGAATGTTGTCACACATGTAGTACAATAGAATTAAATGAGGGTGATACAGTAAAAAGCACACCATGTGCTTGTTATGCTTGAATGCATATAATTTAATCAAGTTGTGCTACAGTGTATAATTTCTGAGTTGATCAAAATAAACCATTTATACTCTGCATTGGCACAATTCTGGTATACATCACTCGCTCAGCTGTAAACTTTCATTATGTTGCCGCTGAGGTACATTGGTGGTAAACCACAAGTTGGCCAATGGGTGCATTTGATTAATACAACTGTTGTGTTGGTGTTTTCTAGGCCATGGCGCTGATGTTAAATGCATAGACTGGCATCCACACAAGAGTTTACTAGTGTCAGGCAGCAAAGACAGTCAGCAGCCTATCAAACTATGGGACACACGGACAGGCAATAGTCTTGCGACATTGTGAGTAATGTGATTTGGGTAGAGTTTGCTACTGGCATCCCACAACCTGGAACTCATCCAATGTAAACAACAATGGGTTCTTTGAAGACCTGTCATGATCTTGTGAAGACTGTCATGTGTACATGTACCCACCCTCATGTTGATTCCCAGGTTGCCATTAATCTTTTTTTTTTGTGCAAAACACTACTACGAAAAAAATCATACAGTGCATGAAGCTGTAGCTCTATCGAACTACTTGTACATTATAATTGTTGCTCAAATGCTTCAATTCACACTGATTTCACTTCTTACAAAACTCCATGTACCAGACAGCACATGTACATATACACCATGACCTAAAGTCACAAATGTTTGCTATCGTTCCAGACATTTACACAAGAGTACTGTAATGAGCATCAAATGGAATCAGAATGGAAACTGGCTTCTTACAGCATCACGTGATCATCTACTAAAGTTATTCGACATCAGAATGATGAAAGAGATACAGAGCTTTAGAGGACATAAACGAGAGGCCACTGGTTTGTATTACATTTTTCTCTTAAACATGAAGTTCCGGTACAGAAGGATGCTGCCCAGGGGTACAACAATGCATTAATCGCATATTCATATACATGTTCATGTGATAAAACTTATATGAACTAGCAACGTTATTGTCTTACCCCTGTGCAGGCTCCTTTTATACTGGGACTTTCTGTTTAAATGGGGGTTGAGTAATGGTAAATAGTGGAAGTAATTATGTATGTGTGGTGACCATAAATGAGTGTGGGGGAGGGGTGACTAAGGGTATTCATTTCTTTTGTGATACATGCTTCCTACATCCTAACAAGTTACATGTAATTGAAACACTTGGGATTTAAAATCAATGTTTTGTGAACATTTCAGCAATAGCCTGGCATCCAATTCATGAGCCTCTGTTTGCTAGTGGTGGATCAGATGGGTCGATAATATTCTGGAATGCAGGGTAAGTACAACATGTTGTTTATAATAAATACCGTAGAATTCTGGTTATACCCCATTTCCTCTTGTCTCATCTCATCCCATCATCTCATCTTATTAAATCCCATCTCTTCTCTTCCCATTTCATCCCATCCTATTTGATCTCATTCCATCCCATCTTATCTCTTTCCATTTGATATGTTCAAATTAAAGGGTTGAAAAAGATATTGGTAACATGGAATCTGCTCATGATGGTATGGTATGGAGTTTGGCTTGGCATCCGTTGGGTCACATTCTATGTTCTGGATCCAATGATCACTCAAGGTGAGACAGGGAACTTGTGATGAGGTACATGTACAATGTATGTGGGATCAGTGTCACATGCTTGGGATCAGGATCACAAGATCCAAATCAGGGATCACTTTTTTTTTTCTGGGATCAGTTTCGTTTGTCGGGATCAGGGATCAAAAGAAGTGAACCACGTAATCTCTTGAAATAGATACTGTTCTCAGATGGACACAAATGTTCATATGCTAATAAGTGATGATATTATTCTCTTAGCAAATTCTGGACAAGGAATAAACTAGGGGACAGGATGAGAGACAAATACAACTTGAACATGCAAGACACTGAAGATGACTTGGGTAAGATTTGACATGAGTTTGCAGATGATTATCATAGATGATGATGATCGGTTATGAGAATGTTGATCATTATGATGATAATGATGATGATGATGATGATAATGATGAATGTATAACTAATGATAAATGGGCCACGCCACGTGAAAAGGACCCAGACAATAAACGAAATGTTTAAAAATTCTCAACCTCGGGCAAGTTGAATTACATTTCAATTCACTTTGAAAAGAAGCACTTTAGTCAGTGAATGAAGTGAGACTTTTGTACATACAATTGTATGTGGTGATAAGTAATAAATATCATTCATTGTTCTGCCTGTATCAGGAGATGACATTATTGGTGCACCTGGGTTTTCAGTCAGTCATGCAATGTCCATCCCAGGAATGGAGTCTACAGCAGAGTCCATGGAGTATGATGATGGATTTGACTATGGTAAGTCTCCTTTGTATTATGTACAACACTGATAAATTGTTGGTCAAGTGGTGCGCACACACTCTTCTCACTGCTGTGGTACCTGGTTCAATTCCCAGACCAAGTGCTTCATGTGAGTTGAGTTTGTTCTCTCCCTTGCTTTGAGGGTTTGTTTCCAGTACTCCAATATTCCTCCCTCAGTAAAGTAATGACAAACAATATTTCGATCTGAAAATTCTATGCTCCGTGGTCAGACATATCGTGTACAGTATGACATATGGTGGCAGCATTGTGTGCCTAAAGTTACATGTACCACTCCCAAGCTGCATCCTTCATAATTCTGCATAGTATTATTGTTATTGTTATTTATGTCCCACTTGAGACTAAGGAAACATTATAAACTATATAAATTGTGCTTCACACCAACATTGTGATGAAACTTCTCACCGTTCATTTCAGCTTCTCTGCCTGGATTCAGAGGTGCCCAGAAAACAAGTGAACTAGATGCCAATCTCCATAGACCAGGAGTGCCAGAGAAGCTTTTTATTCCTGGGTTTGGATCTCCACCACCTCAACTACCACCCTTTGCTGCACCTGGGAGAGATCTGAGACCAAGCTTTGGTCCAGGCAATGGTACTGGTCGTGGTCGTGGTCGAGGTCGAGGAGCCCCCTTCAGACCACGTGGTGATGGTGGTTTTGAAATGCAAAACAGACCTGAAAATCCTGGTAAAGAAATGAATATAAACATCTGGTCCTGGTTGCATGAAAGGTGGTTAGCGCTATCAAATGAATACAATTTATTGGATAACTGCATCATTTTATCCATTGGATAGGACTTATCCAGTGGATAGCGCTGCGCTAACCACCTTTTGTGCAACTGGGGCCAGGAATATGCTTTATAAGTTTGTAGTAACCATAGCCATATTTTTTTCTTCCCCAAGGTCCTGGTAGAATTGAAGACAACGATCATCATTGGGAACCCCACAGACAACCAAATATAAAATTTCATCCTGGTCCAGAACCCAGGCAACAACCTGATGAGAAAGGACCAGAAAACGACCCTAGGGAACACCATCGACCAGACAACTGGGGCCCTCCAAGGGAGCCTCCCCCTCGAGATATGGACAATAGGGGTGTTAGGGGAAATGAACCACGACTTGGCCCTGAGCAAGATTTCCCAAGAGAACCTCGTGGACCCTTTAAAAGAGGGCCACAGAATCAGGGTCCTGACAGGAGAGATGGTATTCTTGGATCCCCACCTCATGGGATTGATGCAGAGGCATGGTCCCATGGACCAGCAGGACGTCTGGGACTTTTAGGACCAGCCCCAGGTATATTGGGATCCCAACCTGGATCAGAGCAGAATCGAGAACCTGACATAAGAAGACCAGGAGAAAGAGATAACGATGAAGGGAGGGAACCCTTGTCTCCGTTACACGATGTGAATGATATGTCTGCTACTCATCCACATGATTTGAGCTCTAGAGGTTTTCGGCAAGGAGAAGGCAGGGGCTCTAATCTCAGAAGAGGAAGTGATCCCAGTAGAACACAGTCACCTGACCGCACTGAAGAACGTAATGGAGAAAATCGACCACGAGGACATCCATTCCAAAGCTCAAGGGGCTTCAAAGGGAACCCCACCGGCAGAGGAGGTCCAAGAGAACTCCAGGGTCCTGATGACAATAGACGTCCGAGGCCACCAAATTCTGAACCCTCAGACCCTAGATTTCATAGACAAGAAGACTTTGGACCCCCTGAGCGACGTCCCTTCGACAGACAACAGTGGGATGGACCTCCAGACAATGACCAAATGCATCCTCGAGACGACATGGAGTTTAGAGGTCCACCACACATGGAACCTAACCACCATGGAAGGGACTTTGGGCCCCCTCGCGATCCCAGAGCAGGACCCCATTATGGACGAGGTCCTCCTAAAGATGTTGACATAAGGGACCCAAGAGGACCTCCTGACGCACCAGAAAGTAGGCCCTCTGACGATTCTCAAAGACCTCAAGAAAATAAGCCCCGGCCGCTTATGAGTCTCATGAGCATCAATCCTATCGTTCCACCGCATGGCAGTAGAAAACTTGAACTTGATGAGCCAGATAGGCCTCCCTTACAAAGAAAACGGTCAGGGGAAGAAGAACATGATAGAGAATGGGATGTGGGTCCGCAGCAAAAGATGAGGTTCCCCCCTGGTCCCCCTGAAGATCGACGTGATAGTAGGGAAGGGAGACCTTATCCTGAGGATCAAATGGGATGGCGAGGGAGGGGAGGGATGAGATGACAAAAGTTTGCTGACACAATACACTATTGTAATCAGTCAAAACTTTGCGACATCTTCATACTCGAGTGTTCCGTTTTCTAACCGATGTACTGTATGCGTAACTCGAAGTGGAAATCCAAAGAACACGTAGGGGAACGTAAAGATTTATATATATATATATTATATATAGCTTATACTATTCCTAGATGCTCAAGATCTGCCATTCGCTTTAATGTACACAGTAAAAATAATTGTATGAGTGGAAGAGTGCACTAGGACAAAGTGTAGTGATCATAGCATTAGAATACAAACCATATGTCCGTGAAACAATACTAACTAATTAGTACTAAATAGCACTGATGAAACAATAGAGATAACACTATTTAGTACTATTTAGTAATAGTACTATTTCACGGACATATGATATGGTTTGCACTCTACGTCATTCATTTCTCTTATACATAGTGCTACAGTAGAACCCCTGGGTACCCTGGTGCCCCCAGTCTTTCTTGTCTCAATATAACTGCACTTTAAAGACTATTTCCATTGAGTAGGAAACCTCTGGAAACCAAGCTAGTACTCTTGATACCATGAAGTAAGTGGTGCATGCATAATTCCTAATGGAAATTACTGAAGTAATCGCCAGAGAGGACAAGAGGATCAGACACAGTTCTTGTAGGGCTTACAGCCATTGGTGCAGATTTCGTATGACTGTCTGTTAAAAAACTGTCAGTCATACGAAATCTGCTCTATCATTTAAATGTAACATTCAAAATGTCTTATCTCAGTTGTCATGGTTGAGTTCAGTCTAACCAAATATCACATCTAGTTTCATTGAGATCTGTTTCGACCAGTATTTGGGTGAAATAAAAAGCGCTGAAATTGTAAAATAAGGAATTGGGTCGTGTCAAGTAGAGAGGGAATATAGCAAGTCCCAGGCCTCAACAATATTAAACAAAGAGAGAGAGAGACTTGGAAAATGTTGATATTTTGCTGAACTGAAAACATTGTGCAATTGACCCATCTTAAAATTACTTGAAATTCACTTCCAAGATACAAAACAAAAGGAAGAATTAGAATAACAAAACAAGCTACTCCTGAATGCGAGAGTCAGACTAAGTTCAATTTTATGTATTTTTAAGATCGGTCAAGGTCGCTTGATGCAGCCGGATCTATATCTCTGACTCCAGGCTGTCTGGGTTATCCTAAAGTTGGTAGAGAACTATGACCATAGCTAACCATTAGACTGTTCTCAGTGGTACAGCATCCGACTAGAATACGGAAGGTCATGGATTCAAATCCCATCTGGAACTCAGAAATTTTCTGAGTTCTTTACACTCCTTGTCATTTTCATTTCATTTAAGGGTTCCAAGATGGGGTTCGACTGCAATGGATTGAAATCCACGCTGATCTCTTCCTACTTGTGCAATATTCGTAGTCTCACTGTCTTCTTTTTCAAAACTTAATTTAACAGAAAATAAACTCATGATTTTTGTACAAAAATGAGCTGATATCAATACATTATCGCAGTATGCAGTATGCAGTAACCGTTTTTCTGTTCCAGACTATAAATGCTGTCAAAAGAAACACTGTTCTTGCAGACTTCGTTAGACTGAGGAACCAAAATTGTCTTTTTTGTGTTGCTTTGTGGTATTCTTGATTTTCAAAGCAAGCAAACAAAGATATCTCTAGAGTGTTAAACTTCACTAATTAACATGATACCCGCGTGGTCGCGTGGAAAGGCTATTTCGCGAGAATCAGAACGACATTCAGATAATTTATCGTAATTTTAATTCAATAATTTGGAAACAAATTTAGCTTTAAGGGTGGACTAACATATTTATTAGGAAAATTTGAAACCTCAAAAAAATCGTAACATTCAAAGAGAAGAGAAGGGACTTATAGGAAGTGATTGTAAGGGAGAAAGCTTTGTCAAAGCATTACGTCACAATGACGTCATCAAAACAGAAAACGCTCTTTTTTTCCAAGGATTTATAAGATAGTGTAAATCTATGATTATACACTTGTTCTACAACACAAGGAGCAGACAACTGAGCATGGATTTGGTATTTAAATGAAAATATATTTTTTTATGGACGTTTTTCGAATTCTTTTTTTAGGGGATTAAATTCCATAACTTGTCATATTGTCTTCAGTTTTTAAAAAGCATGCTCAGCAATGTTGACTAGGTCGTTGTTGATATTCTAGGTTAGAAAAAAATAACCCTCAGTGAACGTGCTCGAAAATTTTGAAGGTTTTTGAAAACGAGAATCTGCGCATGCGCAGTGAAGTCTTGTTAAATTTACCGTTCTTTTTCAGCATTGAATTGATGGATTTCGGAAAAGAATCCTACGAAAATGTTTAGACAGTTCTCTATTCTGTCATTTGGCATAAAAATTATTATGCAGCAAAGACGTTTTGATTTTCCTGTTGTACCCAAGCAGGAGATGCGCGAATTGTATGACTTTCAATTCATAAATTGTATGCTTGCTCATTTCTGCTAAAGCGAAATTTAAAACCCCTAGAGAGAAGTAGGATGTTTAACAAGGCTATAAAATATCAAAATTTCAGAAAAAAATCCTCAACAAAGCTAAAGAATTGAAGACATGTAAAACCCCATAGCAACGCGGTTGCATAGTAACGAAATATGTTAGTCCACCCTTAAGGTTTAGGTTAGGGTTAGGATTTGGTATTTATTGTTATTTTGTACTATTTATTATTGACTGTTTATCGGAATGTCGTTAAGTCTCGCGAAATAACCTTTTGCGACTACAATGGTTGGCAAGTCTCGTCCTCAAATTTCCCAACTATCATATCACCTCCCCACCCTATATATCCCCACCCAAATATCATATCCCACCCAAATATTATAACCTCTCCCTACCCAAACATCATTTCCCCTGCCCACCCAAATATCGTATCCCCTACCCACCCAAACATCATTTCCCCTCCCCACCCAAATATCATATCCCCACCCAAACATCATATCCCCTCCCCACCCAAACATCATATCCCCTCCCCACCCAAATATCATATCCCCTCCCCACCCAAATATCATTTTCCCTGCCCACCCAAATATCATATCCCCTCCCCACCCAAACATCATATCCCCTCCCCACCCAAACATCATATCCCCTCCTCACCCAAACATTATATCCCCTAGCCACCCAAACATCATATCCCCTCCCCACCCAAACATATGCCCACCCAAATATAACATCCCCTCCCCACCCAAATAATATCCCCTCCCCACCCAAATATCATATCCCCTCCCCACCCAAATATATCTCCACCCAAATATCATATCCCTCCCCCCCCCCCAACCAAATATATCCCCTCCCTATCATATCCCCTCCTCACCCAAACATCATATCCCCTCCCACCCAAACATCATATCCCCTCCCCACCCAAACATCATATCCCCTCCCCACCCAAATATCATATCCCCTCCCCACCCAAATATCATTTTCCCTGCCCACCCAAATATCATATCCCCTCCCCACCCAAACATATATCCCCTCCCCACCCAAACATCATATCCCCTCCTCACCCAAACATTATATCCCCTCGCCACCCAAACATCCCCCTCCCCACCCAAACATATGCCCATATAACATCCCCTCCCCACCCAAATATAATATCCCCCCCCCACCCAAATATCATATCCCCTCCCCACCCAAATATATCTCCACCCAAATATCATATCCCCTCCCAAATATAATATCCCCTCCCCAACCAAATATATCCCCTCCCCACCCAAACATCATATCCCCTCCTCACCCAAACATCATATCCCCTCCCCACCCAAACATAAGCCCTCCCAAATATAACATCCCCTCCCCACCCAAATATAATATCCCCTCCCCACCTAAATATCATATCCCCTCCCCACCCAAATATCATATCTCCACCCAAATATCATATCCCCTCCCCACCCAAATATCATATCCCCTCCCCACCCAAACATCATATCCCCTCCCCACCCAAAGATCATATCCCCTCCCCACCCAAATATCATATCCCCTCCCCACCCAAATATCATATCCCCTCCCAAATATAATATCCCCTCCCAACCAAATATAATATCCCCTCCCCACCCAAACATCATATCCCCTCCCCACCCAAACATCATATCCCCTCCCCACCCAAATATAATATCCCCCCCTGCCCAAATGTCACAACCCATCTCCACCCAAATGTCATGACTTTTGTACAATAAAGAGCTGATATCAATACATTATCACAGTATGCAGTAATTATAAATCACTAATGAAGAAGAGAAGTCTCCTTTCATTGCGCGGACTGGAAATTACTTTGAAAAGTCCCTGAAATTTTCCAGTTTTTCTGTTCCAGACTAATTGCTCTCAAAAAGACACTGTTCTTGCAGACTTTGTAGACTGTGGAACCAAAATTGTCCTTTTTGTGTTGCTTTGTGGCATTCTTGATTTTCAAAGCAAGCAAACAAAGATAAACCTGAATGATTAACATTAAAAAATTGATACCAGCATGACTACAATGGTTGCATGGCAAGTCTCGTCCTCAATACCAAATTACCAACATACAAATTGCCAACTATATCATATCCTATCTCTGCCCAAATATCATATCCCCTCCCGGCTCCACCCAAATATCATATCCCCTCCCAAATATCATATCCCCTCCCAAATATCATATCCCTTCCCAAATATCATATCCCCTCCCCACCCAATTATCATATCCCCTCCCTAATATCATATCCCCTTCCCACCCAAAAATCATATCCCCTCCCCGCCCAATTATCATATTCCAACCCAAATATCATATCCCCTACCAAATATCATATCCCCTTCCATATAACATATCCCCTCCCCACCCAAATACCACACCGCCTTTCCACCCAAATGTCACCTGCCCTCCCCACCCAAATGTCACCTGCCCCTCCCCGCCCAAATGTCAGTCGGTTTCCTCCCCTTCCCAAATGTCAGTTGGTTCCCCTCCCCCTTCCCAAATGTCAGTCGGTTCCCTTCCATGCCCAAATGTCAGTCGGTTCCCCTCCCTCATCCCAAATCTCAGTCGGTTCCCCTCCCCCCCCTTTCCAAATGTCAGTCGGTTCCCCTCCCCCTTCACAAATGTCAGTCGGTTCCCCTCCCCCTTCCCGAATGTCAGTCGGTTCCCCTCCCCCTTCCCAAATGTCAGTCGGTTCCCATCCCAGTTCACCCCCTCCCCGCCCAGAGTTCACCCCCCTCCCCGCCCAGAGTTCATCCCCCACCCCGCCCAGACTTCACCCCCTCCCCACCCAGTTCACTCCCTCCCCGCCCAGACTTCACCCCCTCCCCACCCAGAGTTTACCCCCTCCCCGCCCAGAGTTCACCCCCCTCCCTGTCCAGAGTTCACCCCCCTCCCCCCACTCATGGTCCCCACCCGAGCCCACCCAGAGTTCACCCCCTCACCGCCCAGAATTCCACCCAACCCACCCAGAGTTCTCCCCACCCCTCCCAGAGTTCCCCCCCTCCCCGCCCAGAATTCCACCCAACCCACCCAGTATTCCCCCCGCCCCTCCCAGAGTTCCCCCACCCGCCCAGAGTTCACCCCCAACCCCTCCCAGAGATCACCCCCCTCCCCGATCAGAGTTCACCCCCCTCCCAGACTACACCCCCCTCCCCCTCTCAGAGTTCACCCCCTCCCACCCAGAGTTCATCCCCCTCCCCGTCCAGAGTTCACCCCCCTCCCCGCCCATGGTCCCCACCCAGAGTTCCCCCCAACCCGCCTAGAGTTCCCCCCCTCCCTCCTTCCCACCCACATCACCTCCTCCCCGCCCAGAGTTCACCCCCTACCCGCTGAGTTCACGCCCCTCCCCGCCCAGAGTTCACCTCCCTCCCTTCCCAGAGTTCACCCCCCCTAACCGCCCAGAGTTCACCCCCCTCCCCGCCCAGAGTTCATCCCCCTCTCCGTCCAGAGTTCATCCCCCTTCCCGCCCAGAGTTCACCCCCCTGCCAGAGTTCCCCCACGCCGACCAGAGTTCACCCCGACCAGAGTTCAAACCCCGCCCAGAGATCACCCCCCTCCCCTCCCAGAGTTCACCCCCCGCTCCGCCCAGAGTTTCCACCACTCCACCCAGTTCCCCCCACTCCACCCAGAGTTCACCCACTCCCCACCCAGAGTTCACCCCATCCCCGCCCAGAGTTCAACCCCCATCCATCCCAGAGTTCAACCCCCTCCCCGCCCAAAGTCCCCACCCCACCCACAGTTCACCCCATCCCCGTCCAGGGTTCGCCCCCCAACCCCGCCCAGAGTTCACCCCCTCCCCGCACAGAATTCCACCCAACCCACCCAGAGTCCACCCCCTTCCCACCCAGAGTTCACCCCCCTTCCCACTCAGAGTTCACCCCCTCCCAGCCCAGAGTTCATCCCCCTCCCCGTCCAGAGTTCACCCCCCTCCCCGCCCATGGTCCCCACCCAGAGGTCCCCCCTCCCCACCTAGAGTTCCCGCCCTCCCTCCTTCCCACCCACTTCGCCTCCTCCCCGCCCAGAGTTCACCCCCTACCCGCTGAGTTCACGCCCCTCCCCGCCCAGAGTTCACCTCCCTCCCTTCCCAGAGTTCACCCCCCCCCTACCCGCCCAGAGTTCACCCCCCCCCCCTCTCCGCCCAGAGTTCACCCCCCTCTTCATCCAGAGTTCATCCCCCTTCCCGCCCAGAGTTCACCCCCCTCCCAGAGTTCCCCCCTACCCGCCCAGAATTCCACCCACCCCTCCCAGAGTTCCCCCACGCCGACCAGAGTTCACCCCCAACCTCGCCCAGTGATCACCCCCCCCCTCCCCTTCCAGAGTTCACCCCCCGCTCCGCCCAGAGTTTCCCCCACTCCACCCAGAGTTCCCCCCAACTCCACCCAGAGTTTCACCCCCTCCCCGCCCAGAGTTCATCACCCACCCATCCCAGAGTTCAATGCCCTCCCCGCCCAAAGTCCCCATCCCACCCAGAGTTCACCCCATCCCCGTCCAGGGTTCACCCCCCACCCCGCCCAGACTTCACCCCCTCCCCGCCCAGAATTCACCCCCTCCCCACCCCCCCCCAGAGAGTTCACCTCCCCCCCGCCCAGAATTCCACTCACCCCACCCCGAGTTCCCCCGATCCCTTCCAGAGTTCCCCCCACCCCTCCCAGAGTTCCCCCACGCCGTCCAGAGTTCACCCCCAACCCCGCCCAGAGATTTCCCCCCTCCCCTCCCAGAGTTAACCCCCGCCCCCCGCCCAGAGTTCCCCCCACTCCACCCAGAGTTCACCCCCTCCCCACCCAGAGTTCACCCCCTCCTCGACCAGAGTTCCGTCTACCCCAGTCTCCCCCAACCCACCGAGTTCCCCGCACCCCACCCAGAGTTCACCCCCCCCCCCTCCCAGAGTTCACCCCCCCCCCCCGCCCAGAGTCCCCACCCCACCCAGAGTTAAGCCCACCCAGAGTTCACCCCCTCCCCGCCCAGAGTTCACCCCCTCCCCGTCCAGAGTTCATCCCCCACTCCGCCGAGTTCACACCACCCAGAGTTCATCTTCCTCCCCGCCCAGAGTTTACCTCCCACTTCGCCCAGAATTCCCCCCCACCACACCCAGAGTTCACCCCCACCCCGCCCAGGGTTCACCACCCATCCCACCCAGAGTTCACCCCCCACCCCACCCAGGGTTCACCCCCCACCCCGCCTTCACCCCCTCCCCACCCAGAGTTCACCCCCCCCCCCCCGCCCAGAATTCCACCCACCCCACCCAGAGTTCAGCCCCTCCCCACCCAGAATTCCACCCACCCCACCCAGAGTTCCCCCCACCCCTCCCAGAGTTCCCGTCTACCCGCACAGAATTCCACCCACCCCACCACGAGTTCCCCCCCCTCTCCGCCAAGATTTCCCCACCCCACCCAGAGTTCCCCCACGCCGCCCAGAGTTCACCCCCTCCCCACCCAGAGTTCACCCCCTCCTCGCCCAGAGTTCCCTCTACCCCACAGTCTCCTTCAACCCACCGAGTTCCCCGCACCCCACCCAGAGTTCACCCCCCTCCCCCCCCTCCCAGAGTTCACCCGCCGCCCCGCCCAGAGTCCCCACCCCACCCAGAGTTCACCCCACCCAGAGTTCACCCCCTCCCCGCCCAGAGTCGCCACCCCACCCCACCCAGAGTTCACCCCCTTCCCGCCCAGAGTTCCCCTCCCACCCCGCCCAGAGTTCCCCCCACCCCACCCAGAGTTCACCTCCCTCCGCGCCCAGAGTTCACCCCCCCCACCCCGCACAGGGTTCACCCCCACCCCGCGCAGGTTTCACCCCACCCAGACTTCATCCCCTCCCCACCCAGAGTGCACCCCCGCCCCACCCAGAGTTCCCCCACTTCACCCAGAGTTCACCCCCTCCCCGCCCAGAGTACCCACCCAGAGTTCACCCCCTCCCCGCCCAGAATTTCACCCACCCCACCCAGAGTTCACCTCCTCCCCGCCCAGAATTCCACTCACCCCACCCCCCGAGTTCCCCCGATCCCTTCCAGAGTTCCCCCCACCCCTCCCAGAGTTCCCCCACGCCGTCCAGAGTTCACCCCCAACCCCGCCCAGAGATTTCCCCCCTCCCCTCCCAGAGTTAACCCCCGCCCCGCCCAGAGTTCCCCCCACTCCACCCAGAGTTCACCCCCTCCCCACCCAGAGTTCACCCCCTCCTCGACCAGAGTTCCGTCTACCCCAGTCTCCCCCAACCCACCGAGTTCCCCGCACCCCACCCAGAGTTCACCCCCCTCCCCTCCCAGAGTTCACCCCCGCCCCGCCCAGAGTCCCCACCCCACCCAGAGTTAAGCCCACCCAGAGTTCACCCCCTCCCCGCCCAGAGTTCATCCCCACCCATCCCAGAGTTCAACCCCCTCCCCGCCCAGAGTCCCCACCCCATCCCACCCAGAGTTCACCCCCTCCCCGCCCAGAGTTCACCCCACTCCCCGTCCAGAGTTCATCCCCCACTCCGCCGAGTTCACACCACCCAGAGTTCATCTTCCTCCCCGCCCAGAGTTTACCTCCCACCCCGCCCAGAATTCCCCCCACCACACCCAGAGTTCACCCCCACCCCGCCCAGGGTTCACCACCCATCCCACCCAGAGTTCACCCCCCACCCCACCCAGGGTTCACCCCCCACCCCGCCTTCACCCCCTCCCCACCCAGAGTTCACCCCCTCCCCGCCCAGAATTCCACCCACCCCACCCAGAGTTCAGCCCCTCCCCACCCAGAATTCCACCCACCCCCACCCAGAGTTCCCCCCACCCCTCCCAGAGTTCCCGTCTACTCGCACAGAATTCCACCCACCCCACCACGAGTTCCCCACCCCTCCCAGAGTTCCCCCCCCCTCTCCGCCAAGATTTCCCCACACCCCGAGTTCCCCCCACCCCCTCCCAGAGTTCCCCCACGCCGCCCAGAGTTCACCCCCTCCCCGCCCAGAGTACCCACCCAGAGTTCACCCCCTCCCCGCCCAGAATTTCACCCACCCCACCCAGAGTTCACCTCCTCCCCGCCCAGAATTCCACTCACCCCACCCCGAGTTCCCCCGATCCCTTCCAGAGTTCCCCCCACCCCTCCCAGAGTTCCCCCACGCCGTCCAGAGTTCACCCCCAACCCCGCCCAGAGATTTCCCCCCTCCCCTCCCAGAGTTAACCCCCGCCCCGCCCAGAGTTCCCCCCACTCCACCCAGAGTTCACCCCCTCCCCACCCAGAGTTCACCCCCTCCTCGACCAGAGTTCCGTCTACCCCAGTCTCCCCCAACCCACCGAGTTCCCCGCACCCCACCCAGAGTTCACCCCCCCCCCCTCCCAGAGTTCACCCCCGCCCCGCCCAGAGTCCCCACCCCACCCAGAGTTAAGCCCACCCAGAGTTCACCCCCTCCCCGCCCAGAGTTCATCCCCACCCATCCCAGAGTTCAACCCCCTCCCCGCCCAGAGTCCCCCACCCCACCCACCCAGAGTTCACCCCCTCCCCGCCCAGAGTTCACCCCCTCCCCGCCCAGAGTTCACCCACTCCCCGTCCAGAGTTCATCCCCCACTCCGCCGAGTTCACACCACCCAGAGTTCATCTTCCTCCCCGCCCAGAGTTTACCTCCCACCCCGCCCAGAATTCCCCCCACCACACCCAGAGTTCACCCCCACCCCCGCCCAGGGTTCACCACCCATCCCACCCAGAGTTCACCCCCCACCCCACCCAGGGTTCACCCCCCACCCCGCCTTCACCCCCTCCCCACCCAGAGTTCACCCCCTCCCCGCCCAGAATTCCACCCACCCCACCCAGAGTTCAGCCCCTCCCCACCCAGAATTCCACCCACCCCACCCAGAGTTCCCCCCACCCCTCCCAGAGTTCCCGTCTACTCGCACAGAATTCCACCCACCCCACCACGAGTTCCCCCCCCCCTCCCAGAGTTCCCCCCCTCTCTCGCCAAGATTTCCCCACCCCGAGTTCCCCCCACCCCTCCCAGAGTTCCCCCACGCCGCCCAGAGTTCACCCCCTCCCCTCCCATAGTTCACTCTCCGCCCCGCCCAGAGTTCCCCCCACTCCACCCAGAGTTCACCCCCTCCCCACCCAGAGTTCACCCCCTCCTCGCCCAGAGTTCCCTCTACCCCACAGTCTCCCCCAACCCACCGAGTTCCCCGCACCCCACCCAGAGTTCACCCCCTCCCCTCCCAGAGTTCACCCGCCGCCCCGCCCAGAGTCCCCACCCCACCCAGAGTTCACCCCACCCAGAGTTCACCCCCTACCCGCCCAGAGTCGCCACCCCACCCCACCGAGTTCACCCCCTTCCCGCCCAGAGTTCCCCTCCCACCCCGCCCAGAGTTCCCCCCACCCCACCCAGAGTTCACCTCCCTCCGCGCCCAGAGTTCACCCCCACACCCACCCAGGGTTCACCCCCACCCCGCACAGGGTTCACCCCCACCCCGCGCAGGGTTCACCCCCACCCCGCGCAGGGTTCACCCCCCCACCCCACCCAGACTTCATCCCCTCCCCACCCAGAGTGCACCCCCGCCCCACCCAGAGTTCCCCCACTTCACCCAGAGTTCACCCCCTCCCCGCCCAGAGTACCCACCCAGAGTTCACCCCCTCCCCGCCCAGAGTTCACCCCCCACCCCGCCCAGAGTTCCCCCCACCCCGCCCAGAGTTCCCCCCACCCCCGCCCAGAGTTCTCCTCCCTCCCCGCCAGAGTTCACCCCCCGCCCAGAGTTCACCCCCCACCCATCCCAGAGTTCATCCCCCTTCCCGCCCATAGTCCCCACCCCACCCAGAGTTCACCCCCTCCCCGCCCAGAGTTCATCCCTATCCCCTCCCAGAGTTCACCCACCACCCTTCATGTGAACTGGCACCAAATCAATCATTGCAGTCCTATTTGGTAAATAAACTTGGACAACAATGATGACAATGATACAAAATATGGGAAGAACCGAGTCAATGTTGGCTGACTGTAATCGTGGCTCAATATACATGCATGACAGAAAGATCTAATGAGATGAGAGAAAAGAGAAGGAGTATGGAACTCCTTGCTCTACCACAAGAGCCCTTGTGCAACAAACTGATGTTCATTAATTGATTTGCAAGCATGAACAAAACAATGGCTGTGAATTTGTAAAGCAAGAAATCAAATGATCAAATTTCAGACAAGATCCAAAAATCCTAACTATGATTGTAAGCATCTCCAAACTCTAGAAAGTTCTATAAATATTCACAGCCTAAAGTTTATCAGAATATTTGAACAACTCATCCCCTTGAGACAGACAAAGCACATTAATCAACGTTATCTGTTTACAGTACAGCAAACTAATTCCTGGCTACATTTTAGTTAGATTAGGAAATATAGCAATAAATAAAGAACAAATATGGGTTAACAGAACTATCATTACGGACTGTTTAGTTGATGGTCAATAGTGGAAATCACTGGTTACTACAGAGATGTTGCTATCACAAATGTTGGAAATATACCTGTTTTCAAATACGTTGTCCATTTACAAATTAAGAGAAACAAAAGAAATTCAATTATGCAAAACTGTTGCTCATTGTCTCTCTAATTAATACCTTTCTACTATTTACTATTTTGTATTTTGTAAATGGACAACGTTTTTGAAAACAGGTGTAAACAAAGAAGGTTTTTTAAATATCTATGATTGTTGGTTCTCAAATGACCAAGGGGTTACTACGTGGATATGCATCAGAACAACCCCAAATATCTGTGCTTATTTCCCCCCTCGTTTTACATCCTTCCTCCCCTCTCCCTTCCACTGGCAGAAACCTTATCTTTTGGGAATAATCAGGATCGAGTTTATTGTAGACTGGAATCAAACTTGACAATTAATCCATGATACAGTTATACTGCAGCCAACTTTTGTAATTCTTATGAGTATCGTAAATATTATGTTGTGTATTCAGCTATTTCTAAAACGATTGTCTTAGTGTACAATATTGTGTATTCAATCTCGCAGAACATCTGTCATTTGTCACCACTTAAAGGCTAACCTCAAAGACCATAATGAATTAGAATGATTACGGACTACTACAACAGACACAATGTCTATGATGACATTAGACCAGACAACAACCATGACACACACTGTTACACACGAGAACCAGAAACAATATTTACAATGACACAGTATAGACATAGTGAACTAGAATGATTACTGACTACTACAACAGACACAATGACTATGATGACATTAGACCAGACAACAACCATGACCGAGACAGTCAGACATGAGAACACCTGAAATACAATGTTACAATGACACAGATGCAAATATAACATTAAAATGTGCACCACATGGATAACTACATATAGCATTGCAACTGTCTTAATTAAGTTAAGGTGATTCCCTTGAAATAGAAGCAAATCCTAGAATTTTCTATAACTTGGCATGGTGATACATTACGGTATTGAGTTTCAAAAAATGCACTAAAAACAGGGGGTCACCGCGCTCATTTTTGCGCTATACTGCTTTGAAATTATGGTATTTTAGGTCTTTCAGTCGAGTCTCGCGTGACATCGGGATCGGGTAAATAATTTTCCACAACTTAAAAGACAAACTATTAATAATGAACTAAAGTGGTTGCTATAGCTTTTGTATCTCTAGCCTACCGTCTGATAGTAAGAAAATGCTCGAATTTTGCATAGTTGTCGAAAAATAGAACAAAAAACACAGATGTTCGAACCACCGAGAGGGTCTAAAAATCGATACTCCGTATGCTTTCATTCAATTTTTTTAATGTTTGAAATCCTAACTTTTTTATAATACTTTGCTATAAACTAGAGAACTATAGTGTGATGAAAGTTATTGAATAAAAAATGGGGGTCACCGTGCTCGTTTTCGATTTATTTTGAGAAAACTTCAGTTACACTTGAAATATTTAACGATTTCCAATGGTCTCCAATGTGCGCGAGCTCGATGGCGTAAGTTAGCGCGCGCTCGTCAACTAAACTTTTATTCAGAATCGTGCGCAGTAGAGCGTGCGCAATGCAATTCAAGGGAATCACCTTAAAGAACTGTATTTATTAGGTCTTATTAACCGAGCGGGAGGTCTGTACAGGAAAATCTTGACTGAGGTCGTGAAAGTACAGACCGACCGCAGCGAGGTCTGTACCACGACCGAGGTCAAGATTTTCCTGTACAGACCGACCAAGCTCGGTTAATAAGAGTTTTATTATATGACCATTTTAGTAAACTAAAAATTAACTCATTTTATTTGCATCTTACAAGCCTTACACTAGAATGGCTTCCCAGTATTTTTACTACATAACTTGTTTGAAAACCGGTTTTACAAGAAATTTTGTGAAGCGAGGTATTTCTAGCTCGATGCTGAATAACTAAAACAAACTTAAAATCAAACGTTTCCTCGACTTTGGCGTTGAAAACATTGCAATACACGGAGGAACTATGGATTTTTGATAAAAAAGAACAAGAATGGTGAAGAAAATGGCAAGAAAGTTGAGGATTCTGTTGTGTTTTGAATAAAATTGTAGTTGAAGTGCGCGCGCTACTGTCGCTATCATCACGTCGTCATCGAGCGCGCGCTGGGTTTGTTTTCTTCAGAATTTTGGTGTTTTTCAGTGAAATACTCCTAATATTTTGCTTAATGTTTTACTTATATTGTTAGGAGTGAAATTTGAACTCTTTGAAAACGCACGAGTTCACATTTCTTCCAAATTGCACTCGAAACCATATAATAGAAACAATGTTTACAGATTTTAAGATGCATGTGCGGACCGGTTATTACGGGAGAATCTAGACCGGTCCGAGAAAGAATCTAACCAATCAAATTGCTTGATTTGCTAGATACCAGGCTTCGAGATACTCGGTCATTTAATAATGCACAGTATTAAAATATTGCTCCATTTATACTGTGAAATTATTTTTTGAATTATTTGAAACTGTACAATATCGAAGACAATAGCAAAGTATTGAGCCAGTGTGTTATTGTCTGCAATGATGGTTACACTTTTAGTATTATATTTATGGTATTCTTGCAATCAGTGTAAAGAGCTATTTAATGTTATATTAATTAATAATTTATATTACCTGATTATAAATATTTGATATTAATGTTTGCTGAACTGTTATTTCTTTATCATCTTAAAGATATTAACTTTTATGTTTACAGTGATCATCAAATTACATGAATGCGAGTGTCCATTATTAGGATGAAACATCTGCTTTAGAAAATCAGTTCCCTTTCACAATGATTTCAGTATTGAAACAGTTTACAAGAAAAAAAAAAATCACCAATATTCACTTGGAAGATACGGATGAACTTAAAAAATGCTTTTTGCTTGCTGCATATATTTCAAATATTATAAATTCACAGCAAGTTACAAGAACAACACAGAAGACATTCAAAGTTCTCCTATGGGACAAGTCAGTGGATAAGTTTGTGAGAAAGTGCTATGAGGTACCATGCTAAGAAAGGTGGTTGACTTCCCAGGATTTTTTTACAATAAGAAAAAGATAGACTTCTCTGAAGTGATAAGAGTTTGGAAAACAGATTGTATGGGTGCTTTATTGTGACCATATAGTAGTAACCATAGCCTGAGATAATATTTGCTTGAACAAAATCATAAAAAGATCATGTCTAGATGTTGAAACACTTTAGACTACTAGTAGCCAAATGGTTTGACTCGTAAAATGGCATAGAATAAGTTCCAGACAGTGGCATTGACATTGCTGGAAATGTAGGTTCGAAATTATGGAAAATTTTGTTGTTGTATTCATTATTAGAAATGGAACTTATTGAACAGGTACATATGTATATTGATGACTGCAATGATATTAAGTACCCAGTATATTCTAGTAGTTTGAAAAGAATGCATCCAATATGTAAGACTAGTAAAATACTTTCAGAGGAAAACAGTAGTCTGAAATATCAATTCCAAAAATCCAAACATTATACTTTCAGCTGAAGTGAAAAAGGCATGAGTGAGAGAACAACAAATGATCCAAACCACTTTAAATTGCCCAGAGATAAACATGTTATGCCCATAGATACATTTTATTTTGCCCAAGTGTTTCGTTTGTGCTTTAAAGTTTAAAATGTAGCTTTCTCAAAAAGCAAAACTGAACGTTTTCTAATGGGTTACAAAAAGAAAGGATGAATGAAACGTTTTGCCCTATTTTCTTTTCTTTCACCCAATTAAGAATGACCAGCCAAGAAAATACTGGGTCAGAATTTAGATTGATTGAAAGAAACTTGTGTTGACTTCCAAGAAAGAAAAAGTGTATACAAAGAAAGGAAACTCTCTTTCATCAGTGTATATTATTGATCAGGCCCTGTTACAAGATGTTGAAACCTTTTATCTTGAAACTTGAATGTAACTGCATTTCTCATTGTGTAATCCCCCCAAAATATGATATGTTAAATAAATAAATAAATATGATTTATGAACGATGATGGTGTCATAAGCATTTTACCAAATGAACAATCAAACAGCCATAGCAGTCTGAAGAAGTTAAGACAAACAACTCCAAACTCACAAAGCTTCTACACAGATACAACATTACATACTCCAACAAAACCCACCAAACACTTGAGGACAAGTCAAACTCTTGAGCAACCACAGAAGACAGAAGATTATTTGTAGAGGTCTGAAAGGTGAAATGATCCAGAAGCTTTTGAGTGAATTTTGTTTTTGATACTAAATTTCATTGCGTGTTCAATCCAGAAATGTGTATTGTAGTAGTCCAGACTGTCATCAAAATGTTCAACACTGGCATTTTGGTGCATTTTAGTTTGGTCAGTTTGAAACCATATGGACCAAGAAATTCTGATCACTTGAAAGACGTCTTTTGAAGTGTCTTATTAAACTCACAGGTTGTTTCCCACAGCAGCTTTGTGAGTCTTATCACCCAGCCTTTCAGCAAGTGTGCAAATAGGTTATTCTATGAAAGCTTTTAAAAGTAACCTTTTCATGTTTATGACATTCAAAGAGATGGAAAGATAGCCAAATGTTTCTCTTGTGAATTAGTTGAAGCATGCTTTACCAACTTCTTGGTCCTTGTGTACATTGTAGTGTTAATGCTGCACATGCAACAGACTTTATCTGTGGTCCTTGTATAGTGTCTAAGATTCTCCTGCAATAAGTTCTGTAACATCAATAACGCAATCTTTAGCATTATTCGTAGATACTTTATCTGTGGTCCTTGTATAGTGTCTATGATTCTCCTGCAATAAGTTCTGCAACATCAATAACGCAATCTTTAGCATTATTCGTAGAAACTTTATTTGTGGTCCTTGTATAGTGTCTATGATTCTCCTGCAATAAGTTCTGTAACATCAATAACGCAATCTTTAGCATTATTGGTAGAGACTTTGTCTGTGGTCCTTGTATAGTGTCTATGATTCTCCTGCAATAAGTTCTGTAACATCAATAATGCAATCTTTAGCATTATTGGTAGAGACTTTGTCTGTGGTCCTTGTATAGTGTCTATGATTATCCTGCAATAAGTTCTGTAACATCAATAACGCAATCTTTAGCATTATTCGTAGATACTTTATCTGTGGTCCTAGCATAGTGTCTATGATTCTCCTGCAATAAGTTCTGTAACATCAATAATGCAATCTTTAGCATTATTGGTAGAGACTTTGTCTGTGGTCCTTGTATAGTGTCTATGATTCTCCTGCAATAAGTTCTGTAACATCAATAATGCAATCTTTAGCATTATTGGTAGAGACTTTGTCTGTGGTCCTTGTATAGTGTCTATGATTATCCTGCAATAAGTTCTGTAACATCAATAACGCAATCTTTAGCACTATTGGTAAATACTTCATTTGCGGTTCTTGAGTACTGTCCATGCTTTGTTGTTGTTGTTTTTTTATTTATTTTTATTTTTTATTTATTTTTAGTACTGTCATTGGTGCTCCTGTGACAATTTCTGCAAATCTGGAATCATTGTTGGTAGATACGGTACTTCATCTATGGTTGTGTAGAACTTGTGATGTTTTATGCCCAAGAGGCACCTTAATTCCCAGTTAGAAATAGCCCTGATCAACATGTCAAATACATTTCATATTTTTTGCATTGCATAACATTTTTTCATTTCATAAACAACATATATAAACAACATTGGTTTAAGATGATGACTTGTTACAAAGAAATATTAAATACACGTAACTAGCATTTGAAGCCAAAAGCTGAGTGCTGTTGTCTTCTATGCCAATTACTTTCTTTACAATTTGGCAATAAACTTTAATTTAATTATGTTTAGAGAATCAAAATATTCTCAAAAACATATGCCCTCAATAATTTTCTCTGAGATTTAACAAAGTCATTGTCTTATTTTATTATAATTGTAGGCTATGGTCATATGTTTATTACAAGTAATACAATGGCACTGAGGGATATTAGTGATTAAATATGTCAGTCTTTTCCATGACAGCTGTCTGGTCTAATGTCATCATAGTCATTGTCCCTGTTGTAGTAGTCAGTAATCATTCTAATTTGTTATGTCTGTACTGTGTCATTGAAACACTGTGTTTTTGGTTGTCAGGTTTGTAACCATCTTCGTAGTGATGTGCTTTCACCAGGCTTCAGCTTAGAAGGATTTCAGTCTCAAGGAGTGCAAAGATCTGTGGATATGTAGTTATCACAAAATACTCCAGAGTTTTGTTCACTTAAATCATTTCAAAGACAATGTTTTGGTTTCCATGAAAGAGCGTTCAAGCCTTGTTTTTAAACCTCTTTTTAAGGTTTAGCTTTTGTATGCACTATTTGTATTTGCTGTGAAGTCTGGTGAGAACACTGAAAGTTGAGGCAAGATCCAATGAGATCATAGTCATTGTCCCTGTAGTTGAAGTCAGTAATCATTCTAATTCACTATGTCTATACTGTGTCATTGTAAATATTGTTTCTGGTTCTCGTGTGTAACAGTGTGTGTCCTGGTTGTTGTCTGGTCTAATGTCATGATAGTCATTATAAATGTATGTTGTAGTAGTCAGTAATCATACTAATTGACTATGGTCTTTGAGTAGCCTAAGTGGTGATCATGACAAAGGTAAATAGCATGGAATAGCCTATCAAGCATAAGGTGGTAGTATTCCAATAGCATGGACAGTATTCATAACAACTTATACTATGTATGCCTATTATTATAATAATAATAATAATAATAACAATAATAATAAAAATAAAAATAAAAATAAAATAATAATAATAATAATAAAATAATATCATGTATATATTCATCACGTCTTACATCTGCTATCAATTCAGTTTTCTACTTTAGTTATTATGTTTTATTTGTTATTTGTGTCCTATAATATGATGGGTATTGGAAGGCTACAAATCGAGAAAAAAAGATTTTAGTTTTCAAAATAAAACTTTCGGCACGTGAATATGCAAATTTGCTCGAAACTTGAGATACATTCGAAAAGAAGATTGACTCGAAAAAGGTAGTTAAAACACCTACATTGGTCATATTTTCAGTCCAACAACTGGCATGCATGCCTGCTGATTATCGAAGTTGAAATTTTGAAAATCCAACAAAATGAGTGGAGTTATGATAAATTTCCGCGCGTTTGCCAAAATTCAAAATGGCGGACGAAAGTGTGAAGACTGTAGCGTGAAGTGGCTTATTAGAATTACGACTTAAGTAATCTTTTAACAGTCCCATTCATAAACACGATATTCTACGTTTTGAATTGCACATTAGCCTGATAGTTGCAGATCTATATCTGTTTTACAGCCAAACAAAGAATACTCGACGGATTCGACTCGACATACAAATCGCGATACAGTAACATTGACCCTAGAAACTCCATACCTGATACCAGAGACGTTATTTACCATCAACTACTCTTTATAGATATCAAATATTGTCGATTGTACAGGGTCAGTTGTACTGGATATCTGCTCGTCTGTCAGTCAGCTTGCACACGTTATCACGTCATGAACGTTCAAATAATTTTGACCTGAAAAATAACATTATCAACTGAATAAAGAGAAATATTGTTTGTACAGTAGTATAGAGCGAACATAAGTCCTTGAGTTCTGTCATTTTGGCAGTATTTCGAGTCTTTTTACCTTGCAAAACGATGTCAAACACAACCCACATCTTTCAAGCACTAGCGTCTTCACAAACTGACTAGAAACTGACAAGTTTGCACGTGCAACAACTGCCGCAAGGGATCATGGTCATTGTAATACACCACAGGAATCCCAACATTATTACTTGTGCCCAGGCCTTTGGCTGGAACGAGTTGAAAAACGCAGGCCGTATTTTTTTTGTCTCCTCTGCAGCCGTTCTTAGTGTCAATGCCATGAGTGTCAATGCCATGAGGTCTACGGTCATGGGCGTATTAATTGTTAAAACGCATTTAAAAATCATAACCTTAATTTGTATATGCGACATGTTATATCGACTGATGACCACAATCAAGATTAAACACCTATTTCAATAAACGTTGATCATGGACGATCTGAAATGGATGATCTGAGACCGAGACGAATTATGGGAAACTGAGGGTCTTTCGTTAGCAACATGTGAAATTCATTCATTTGATCTGAAGCTTGGAATCACGCTTGATGTTTGAACGAGATATGGCGGAGGTTAACGTGAATTTAAAAGTTTCAGATCATCCAATACTCCAGTTTCGAGTTGTTTAGACACTGCTGTACTTCTTGACAAAAGACGCATTTGCTCAGCCTTAGCCTCAATCCAGAGAATAACCCGTGGAATTAAAAAATGATTATATTGTCCTATGTCAACATTTTTCACATTCTCGTTGGTATTTGTGAATAATTTAAGCTGAATTGAGGCTAAGGCTGAGCAAATCGTCTTTTGTCAAGGTGCGTAAACAACTCGAAACTGGAGTATTCAGATCGACCGTTATCAACGTTAATTGGAATAGGTGTATAGACCTTATTGGCATTAATGGTAGAATCGTAAAATCTGATTTCCTTTGTTATTGGGAATATATTACAGCAATATCTGACCATCTCTTTGAAGAGAGGGTTTTCAATAATGAACATGCCAAATTTTAGGGCTGTACTATGCAATCTTGAAAAGTTATAGTGATTTGAAATTACAAAGATTTGTACCAGAAATCGGACTTTGGCCCTAGGGCTAGATGCCTCGTTTCCATGTATTTTGCAACTTTCAAACGCTTATTACTTGATGATAGTTTCATTTTTATTAATGCACTTTTGGGGGTAAATACTAAACTGTCGATGGTCTTTCAATCTATTGATTTACCTTTACTTAACTCGTTATTCTTTCAGTTTTTTCAAATTTATGCAAAGTACAGTAATCGAGTATTGCATAAGGTGTATGCAGCTATTCCATAAAAGGTTTGTGAAAGTTTTGTTGCATCTTGCATTCCAAACCCGAAATGCACTGTGGGCGATGTAAATGGAATCAGCGAAAGGTCACAACAATATGCCTCTGGGAATTTTTCCCAAACTTTGTCTTCGCAATATGAAGCCGGCATATTTTCTTCTGTACGTGCATGCCGACATTATTTACATATGATCCACAATGCATTTCGGGCTTGGTATGCAAGATGCAAGAACTGAACCTTCACCAACCTTTTTTGAAATAGCTGTATGCGCTATTTATATCTAACTTGAAGATGAATTGGACTTTAATTTGCATTATTGCATTTGTGTATTGATTGTCATTTTCATTATTTATTGGTTTTATTATTTTCAAAAAAGCAGTTTAATATGCATGTGTGTTGTTGTTGTGCTACGTCTTTGTTTATAGTCGACAACTCGAAATCCAACCGACCCGAAACCCACTCAATACGCCTCAAACAACTATCAATCTTTAGTTGTAGCAAGTATTTGAAGAACAAGGTAGATACAAACGGCTAAACTCGATTTTGGGACGGCGTTATCGGAGTTTATAATTACGGCATCGGGAGTATATTCCAGGTATTGGCTCCGTCGCTACGACGGTTTTTGGGTTTCACATTTAACCTATGAAAACAGCTTTATTAAGCCCGATAGTAAATAAACTGACGTTCCAAAATGGTTGCCATGATATTTACAGCGCGCAAGGCATGATGGTAGTCTCGTCAATCTTAATATTTAATTCAAATAACATTATTACAAATTACAGTGTACTATGTATCCTCATGACTTATGTTCTGTTCGTCTTTTCCTTTGTTTTTAGCTCGTTTTGCCTTCTTGTTTGCTTTCTCAGCTTCGTGTGTTGCAGTGATTTCGTCGCTAAAGCTTTTGATGTGTTTGGCCTGTAAACGGGAGAATAAAGAAAATGCTCAGAATTTTACCGATTTCGAACAAAACAAATAAACCTGTTTAGAGACTATCTTACAGTGACAGGTATACGCACGACTTTCATTGAAAACGACCTTTTTTCCTCCCCTTTTTCGATTCGAAAACGGAGTTTTTAGAAAACGTTCTCCAAAGTAGACGTGTGGACCAGGCTCCTCGCGCGGTGTGTAATGGGAAGGGAGGAAGAAAAACGCCGAGCGCCTTTGCGCCCTCCTTGCCAAGCGTCTTTGCGCGCTTTCCAGCTTTCCGGTCAGTCCCATTGCCAGTAGAGTAACGCCTGGGTACGAGTCTGCGTGTGGACGCCGGAAAATTCGTGTCCTAAAAATATCATTTTCAATCGGAAACGTATGTGTGCACAATGTTGGAGGTCGCATTGGATTTTATTTATTTATTTACAAGATTCGCCAACAAACAAATTGAACAAAAGAACAAAACAAAAGCAATAATTACATTGGACAAATGGCAGGGACTACCCACACAGGCGAGCTCCAATAACGGGGTCCCGATAGGACAAGAAAACAGATCATAATATAATATAATAATAAATTATGTCGAATAAGAAATCAAGAGGCTTTACTGTGATGTGAGTTCGACGTCCCAGATCTCTTTTATGTAACTCAAAACATTACTTAAACCAATATTGAAAAATAACCAATCAAGAGACAGGAAAAAAGGTAAAAACCACAGCAATATAGATCAATGGCTATATAACTCAACGATTCGCTAACAAGCACCGATCCTCTATAATTGCTTTACAATTTCTACAACTGAAATAAAAATCGCTAGAAACTTCGTATTTCTTCCGAAAATAGGTCATTGATGGGAATATTTTCGTGAAATAAAATGATATTCGACTAGCGATTCTCAATGTAACAGACAGAATCTCTTAGATATGCCATCACAGTACTATTACTAGACATTCTGAGGTCAATATTTACTAGGGAAAGATCAACAATGTCAGGATGTTTGAATGGAATTACACAAAGGAAACACACCTTGGTACATTCACCTGGATATGTTGGAACTGACATTCTTTGGTGGGTAAAGCATGAGAAAGGGACCTTCTGGACGCAGTTGTACAACACTGTAGTTCTAGGAACAGTTAGCAATGTAATGACAATGGAGACCTTTTGAACACCATACACGAAGGGTAAGTAGCAAATGTGACCAAATGTGGAAATTCAATCGATAGATTGCTTGTGGTGTCGCCAACGCCTCGATTTGTATTTATTTCTCTTTGCATCACTCTATCAATACTTTTTTTTCTCTTTTTCTTTATTATGATTGCTATTAGTTTGTTGGTTACTTTTAAGTATTTTCTTTTCACATTATTTTATTTTGAATACATTTTACTCATTCATTCAGACATGATATGTTTCTTCTACGTATTTACTTTATTTTTCCGAGCTTTCGGGCTCTTGGCCCATCATCAGGGATGAAAGGAAAAAATAACTATAATATCCCGAAAGCTCGGAAAAATAAAGTAAATACGTAGAAGAAACATATCATGTCTGAATCAATGGTACCTACGTACAGATCCTACTAAATACATTTTAATTTATTTTTCAACATTAAATTTCGCTTCATCGAAATCGTCCATATCTTTTTAACTCTAATTTTCTTGTAAAATCTCATATATTTTTAAAGCTCTAATGTTCTTGTAAAGTACAGTATCTCATATATTTTTCAAAGCTGTAATTACGTAACTCTTACCGTGACATTCTTGTCAAGTTACCGAGAGACGATCTACATTTATTCCACAAAGTGACATAAAAATACAATTTCAATTAGATAGCAAACTGAACCACGCAATTGAAACCATTTCAACAAACGTCAAGGGTGGGTATGGCGTCTCTTTGGCGTGCAATGACGTCGACAGACAGGTGTCAAGTTAGATCAAGTTAGATCAAGTTACATCAAGTTACATCAAGTTAGCCTGCGATGTCTGACTCGTTCCCAGTCATTACTTACTGCGCGTAATGGAGTCTGCAAAGATAAGCATTTGGGGGCTTCATTTCGGGGTGTAAAATCCTTGGAGTTTTACGAGAAAAGTTTCAAGAACACACAGCTTTCAGATGTAAATTCATAGTGGACTAAGCAAGTTGTATACTGTACATGTATATGTTGTACATTCTTAAAAAAAACCCTCTGTGTTGCTACAACATTCAAACAATGTTCTATGCATTACTTCTTTGGAAGAGTATGTATGCCACCTTGCGAATCAGTTTTTTAATAATCGACTGGCCATTCCAGAACGATAGAGTTAGCAAGGTATTCGGACCAGTGTAGGGGGGGGGGGGGGGGGGGGGGGGGGAGGGAGTAGTAGTTAAAGTTAGTGTGTATGGGTTTGGGGTCTGGGGGGGTGGGGGTTTGTTGGAGGTGGGGTAGGAGGGTGGGGGAAAGAGTGAAAAAGGAATGCAGGGATATTAGAAGGCGATAGGAAGAGAGTGGAAATGTATGAATAAGAAGTAGGCGGGAGAGAGGAGGGTGGGGAAGAAAAGGTTGAAAAGGAAGGCTGGGATAAGGAAGAAACCCGAATGGATGACAGTCGAAATATATGAATAGGATGCTGGGGGAGAGGGTGGAGGAGAGGGTGGGGGAGAGGGTGGGGGATAGGATGGGGGAGAGGGTGTTGGATAGGGTGGAGGAGAGGGTGGGGGATGGGGTGGGGGAGAGGGTGTTGGATAGAAAGGTGGGGGTATGGAAGAAAAGGAAGAGTGAAGGGTGAAGGGAGATAGGTAAAGTGAACAGAGCTGGGAAAAATAAACATTAAGACTAGGAAAGGTGCTATTAGAAGGGAAAATAAGTGTCTGGATATTATTATTATTAGTTAAGATAAATTAGTGAAGTGCAGGAAAAGTACAGATATCCCATATTGCATGCATTACTCTTTTCCCCTTTCTTTCAGCTTCCAAGATGATGAACATCTCAACCACCACCACCAACACCACTACTCCAGGACTGCAAGAGAGCGCATGCTTCATATGGGACCCCACACCAGTGAGGATACTACGAATTATACCATACGCACTGATGCCTATCTCCATATTTGGTAATATAATGATTATCTACATAGTATACAGAGACTTATCATTGCACAAGACAGTCAATTACTTCATTGTCAACATGGCGATATCAGACCTACTTATTACTGTGGTCTATATGCCACGTGTATTGACTATACTGCTAAGTGGCTACAAGTGGCTCGTATCGGGGCCCTTGGGTTACGCACTATGCAAGTCAGTATCATTTCTGTATGAAACAGCAGTAATTGTATCAATACTAACAATAGTAGCAATCAGTCTTGACAGGCTATTTGCAGTCATATGGCCTTTAAAGCCTGCCATCACCAAGACAACATGTAAAGTAATGATTGTAGTCATATGGAGCATGGCCTTAGCTTCTAGAGTGCCGATAGCTTTTGCAATTGAGCTTATAAAAGAGAACGGCAATCATTTCTGCTTTGTCTTCTTCTACAAGACATTCAAACCTGGTGCTGATATGATATTCTATAAAGTGACCTTCGCAATATTCTACGCTAGTCCACTTACTATAATAACCATCGCCTACACTGGTATCATTGTCACTCTTCGCCGAAGAAACATTCCTGGGAGTACGTTTGAAATAAATCAATCTACAAGAATTGAGCGACTTAATCGACAAGTGCTACGAATGGTTCTAGTCGTCGTAGGAAGCTTTGTATTTTGTTGGCTGTTGTATTTTATTATAATGGTTCTTCGAATCCATGACGTCATAATCCCGTGTGATGTATTCTACATGCGATTGCTATTAGCACATAGTAACTGTGCTATCAACCCTTGCCTATATATCACATTAAGTGAGAATTACAGAAAAGGTTTCAAAAGGGTGATCAAAGGGATGAAGGGCTGGTATTGTTGCGGGTGGGAACAGAATGAGGGCGTGTCACTCGGCATAGATAATCAATACATGAGGGAGTTAACTGTTACTAATGGAAGCGTTAGTCCTTTGGCTTACACACTGAACATAAACAGTGATAAGGACGCCCAGTAAATACCTTGAAACACAAGGTTCTAAATGGATCTCTCAAGGTGAATTTGTAACACTTGCTTTCAAGAGATGAAAATCTTGACTGGTCAGTTTGCAAGGTTGTTCAGATGCTCTTAAAAATGATTTACTGCGGTTCTCAGTATTATGCGAACTCAGACATTCAAACAGTCGGCTGGAACTTGGTTTTTCGCTTCTGTCAATCAAATTCAAAACTCAGACAAATTCAAAACTAAATACATTCTTTGACCAAAAATATAATGATCCATAATTTAGCTCAATCATATTTGGTTTCCATTTGGTGAGTCTTCTGACTTTTATTTTTAAGTTTACTGATTTTTTATGTTGATTGACAGAAGTGAAAAATCAAATTACAAGCCAACTGCTTAAATGTCTGAGTTCGCATAATAGTGAGAATCACAGTAATTTAAGAACATAAATAATGTGGCATCTTGCTGGTACAAACAAGAGAAGCTAAAAGAGCAGGTTATGTAATGTAATGTAAGCTTTTATTTAAAACATGATAAGTAATTAAAGCTATGCAGCATGTGGAGTCGTGTGCAACATAATCAGGCACCATGACGTCACGTGAAAACTAGCAAGAGATTAAATATGCCTAATATGATTTATTTGTTGTTGAGAGTCTAATTTCAAACTACAGTAAGTTGTTAAATAGTTGTTGTGGTAAATGTCGCCTGGGACGGATAGCAAGGGAAGGGAGGACTGGGGAGGAGGGGAGAGGAGGGGAAGGGAGGACTGGGGAGGAGGGGAGAGGAGGGGAAGGGAGGACTGGGGAGGAGAGGAGGGGAATGGCATGCATGCCTGCCTGCAAGCATTGTTCTTTTATCCTCCCCGGCCCACGCTAAGTTGTTCAAAGATTGAATAGTTCTATCTATTGGATAATTAAACCCTTATCCAGTGGATAAGTTGATGCTGTTATCCAATACATTTATCTGTTGGATAAGGATTTATCCAATGGACAGTATGTACTATCCACCCTAACAACCAGATCCTGAAGTACTGTATCATTACTACAGTACTATACAGTCAATGTCATTAAGGTTGTCCACCTCGGAAAAGCACATAAATTTACACATTAACATTTTCACATTCGCAACATCACGTGTATACAAGCATCAAGAGTTCCAGACTTCTGGTAAGTGCGCAATGCATTGTGAGACTATTACAAAGGAAAAGTGAGCACCAAGTAAGCAAAAACATAGCTTGGGCTCCCTGTGTCTAGAATTGGTGCTCATAATCTCATAATGCACTGCGTGTATCTGGAACTCTTGATGCTTGTATACAGCTATTTCAAAAAAGGTTGGTGAAAGTTTTGTTGCATCTTGCATCTTGCATACCAAGCCCGAAATGTATTGTGGATCATATATAAATAATGTCAGCATGCACATACAGAAGAAAATATGCCGGCTCCATATTGCGAAGACAAGCTAAGACAAAGTTTGGGGAAATTCCCAGAGTCCATATTGTTGCGACCTTTCGCTGAAACCATTTGCATCGTCCATAGTGCATTTCGGGCTTGGTATGCAAGATGCAACAAAACCTTCACTAACCTTTTTTGAAATAGCTGTATATTCGCTTTGCGCTTGTGGAACCCAGAGTCGATAGATTCAGTAGTAGTATACTGCCATAAGAAAGCCGCAGCCTTATACAGAAGATTTCAGGTGGAGAGTTGTATTTCAGCGCTTGTAATTAAGTGCAAATGTGCAAATGTGTAAATGTGCTTTTCTGAGGTGGACAACCTTAAATACTATTCATTACTACAGTGAACCTATGTACCAGAGCTGGACTTTTTCTTGCAAGCAATTTAACGTCCTCACAGTTAATTGTGGTTCTTTTTGCGTGTCTGGATAGCAGAAATGCAGGTAAAAGGTACAAACTTTAAGCTACATGTACATGTAGATATAAACTGTGACATAACCAATAATAGACCTACATGTACTTGAAATACCGGTAGTAACTTACTTTGCAAATAATTCAAGGTCCACAGCAAAGGATTCTATTGAAAATAAAAGAATTATGATGACATGTTGCTCTAAATGGATTGAATGACAAATCTAGTGTTTTGTCTGATAGCTGTTTGTAATACATGTACATGATAAACCTCTTGTTTTTAAGTCATATTTCATATTTGTATTTTCAAATCTGTAATTTTCTCAAATTAAAATTATCAATAACATATTGTTGTAAATCTAGACATTAAATGGGTACGTGGTGCACACACTCATGAGATATTTTCAACACTTAAAGATAAAATGTGTATTTCCTTATGACTAGCCTACATCCTCCCACTGCTGCCCCCCTCCCTCCTCTCCCCCTTTCCTGAGAGCCTGGCTTATTAAACGCAGGCTACTCCAAGTTCTATATAATTATAATTAGTCGTTTCTAATAGAATGTGAAGTGTTGTGAGTTGAAGTATTTCCAGGCTAAGATGTAACTGTGCACATTCATTCTACATTTCAGCAAAAGATAATGACATGAGATAAGTTCACATATTGTTTGGGCTTCCTGTGCTTCAAATTGGCGACACATGCGGCTTTCTGACAAGTGATAAAACATGAATTTATTTCGCATGATATACATCTTCCTTTTCATTGCGTTTCATCAAAAACCAGTCTGTACATTCTACACTGAAGTATATATAAAAGGAGAACATCATTTATGCACTGCCAGTAGACTGAACGTAACATTGCATCACCAAAGACCAAAGAATGTGTTTGAGCACCGTGTTGTTGTTATTACCACTGCTGATCATAAGTAAATAATGTACTGCATGCTCCGATACTCATCAGGACTAACAGAAATCACTTTAGCCAGCATCAACCCATTTCAACACAGGAAGCCCAAGATTAGTTTCGCTGCTCGCTTCGTTCGAAGCAATAACTTCTTTATATATCTCAAATTGCCTACCACATTGTCGGTATGACGTCTCTGTTAAAGCTGCTATGAATTGACGTGAGTATTGAAAACCATTCTCTTCACCTACATGTAATAATAACATGTTAATGACATTAATCAAAACACCATAATGCACCAGTCAAGTGAAACCCCCGATTCCACCCCCTCTGGCATACGCAGGAACTTTCACTTCAAATTCACCTTTTTGTTCTCCGGTAGATGACGAATACACTTCCTTTCATCCCTCGCCTTCAAGAGCATATGGAATAGGCGGGGATTCGCGACTCACATTTCTATTTCTTTAAAATATTATCTACAGAACAAATGAGTACTGGCGGGGAGTTCACCATTCATTTCTGCCCCGGTGGCCGCAGACTTCACTGGCTTTCATTTGAGTAAAAAGTGAATGCCCCGCAGTTATGCCTGGGTGGCCATGGGTACAGGCCATATTATAAAACTTCAAGCTTCAATACAATGTAGTTCTCCTTATAAGCTTAACAATGTTATCAAAATAAAATAAAATAAGGTAAGCTTATAAGACTTACTTTAAGCTTATAAGCTTTTAAAATAAATAACAATGTTGAAGTGAAGTTTGAAATATCACAATGGCCTACCTATTTGTTCACATATTCTACCAACAGAATAATGAAGAGCTGCTTTTAATCTCTGAAAAAATGAAACCAAAGAATTAAGCTTACACCATTTCACATTTGTCGATTTGATTTTGAAACAAAAATACAAGGACTTTAATTCAAACGCAAACAATTTATTTCGACAGTATTTTTGTTCAAGCACATGATAATGTGCCTTCTGAAGTTTTAATTTGGCTTGTGAAGTATTATTAGTTGTATTTGAGTCTCTCTTACTTGTTGGTAAGCCAGTGTTTCGTCTCGGTCTAAAGAAGTCACATCTTCCTCGTCGGACGCCATCTTGAATTTGTGTTTTCGCGCGCTTTTTGAGCCCAGAGCCCCAGACCTCTATCGATAACATTTGACCACAGGTAGTCCAACATAGAAACCAGAAATGTTTAGAATTACCTAAACGAGCAGGGGACTGGGACCAAGCCCATAAAACTAATTACTCGGGCCCTTCCGAAGGAAGCCCGAGTTATAAAATGCGTTTTCTTCTATCATTATTTTTCTTCGTAGGACACAAAATGTGAAGTATGTGATCTTATCGGTACAAAAAATGCGAAGTATGTGATCGTATCGAGTTCCAAGATTACTCTGCAGATAAGAAAGCAAGCTACACTCTGTCCCAAAATATATGCGGGTTCCCATCGAGCGATTACTTGAAGCATCCTGGATATATTCGAATTTCGACAGCAAATGAAATCCGAAATGAAAACTAAAACAGCCAAATAATAACGGAGAGCTTGGACTGAATGAAATTCCTAGTTCTGAATGGACTTTACGATGAGCCTATGTTGTATGGCGAAGTCGAGCCATCGATCACTTCCTTTTAAACACGATCATGCAATCATTGTTTTAACATGAGCAAGATCAATGTACGAAATTTGGGATCAGTGCTTGCTGCATGACTGCCGTCACGCCGTGGTTTCAAAAACCCGTTTAAAAGGTATCCAACAATAAAATGAAACACATTTCTGAGAAATATAATGATTGAAGTTTATTTTATTCCATGTTTGAAACATTCGGAAGGAAAAGGAATCGTAAAAATCGTACTTCAAAACTTCATCAAAGCAAATAGGCCGTCATCAACGCCACGGACTAAGCAAGGTCAATGTACGAAATTTGGGCATAACTTCGAACGTAACACTTTTATGTATCCAACTTGCAGGAAAGAAACGCTCCTCTCACATATGTCACACACGCTGTTCGTCATTGTGAAGGGTTTCGGACTGATTTTCGGACACATTGAAGGCATGAATTCCGAAATTTATAGGCAAAGACACATGAGCCGTCTGAAAATCATTCGAGTTTCAAGATTACTCAGCAGATGCTATACATAGTCTCCCTCGTCACGCAACTGTCAGTCATTGTCAGGTCTCTCCTCACGCAACTGACATTGTTATAATTAAACTCACCGACCAACGCCGTACAACGGTCATGTATAACTCCATCTATTGACAGAAAGCTATATGTACAGAAGTCATGCAAACAGTCGAGCCAGTCGAGTTATTTTCAGTAACTCATGATGGATGTTTATTTTATTCAGAAGGAAAAGGAATCGTAAAAATCGTACTTCAAAACTACATCAAAGCATTTAAGGCAAGCAAGGTCAATTTTCGTAAATCGAGATCGTATAGCCCTTCATCTGGCAGACATATAGTCTCCCTCGTCACGCAACTGTCAGTCATTGTCAGGTCTCTCCTCACGCAACTGACATCACAGGTAGCCCAAGCTATTAATGAGAGGCTTGTATCGAGCTATATATAAGAGTTTGTATGGGACCTTAGGCTCTGGTCGATAATTCCGTAAATAATAGGGCAAATAAACTCTAACCTTCCAGTAGTGTTGTTTGTGTCCTTATTGATCTCTGGTAGCGATTTCAGGGAAATCCCGCGATGTTTAGCCGAGCTATCCCCCTACTACTAAGAAGAAGGAAAGGTAGGACACTCGGCAATGGCCGATCGGCTGATCCATCTCGAAAATCATTTTTTTTTCTCCTACTAAACCACGTCCCCTTGCTTCGATACTCTGCAGCACGAATGGCAGATAGATTACCTCGAGGTTTGTCAAAAAAAGTCCGATAAAACTTCTCCTGCGGAGGCAGCAATCCAGCGAGATCATCGAATAAACGGCCATTTCGAGACGCCAAAACCCGTGGCAAGGAAAAGCTGTGCAGACCGGAAGCCGTTGAGGCGCGGTTGGCCTGGACACGAGCCAAATTCCTTCGAACGAGTGTCCCCATGGTCTGGAAATGCTAAACCCAAATATAGACTCAGCCCCCCAGGGAACGAAAAATTTGTAAACACCATTGTTTCTTTCGGCCAATGAAATTCTAGAAAGTAATTCAAATTTATCGGCGAACGAGTTTTCCCTGTGTGTTTTTGTTCTCGAACTATTGTTACGTTTAAAAGCTTTATAATGCTGTCCACTTTGAAAAGAAGACAAAGCGAAGACTTTTTCAAAGAAGCTAAGAAGAAAAATCACATCTCAGTTGCGTTTTACGCTAGAATTAAAACGTGGTAAGTCTATTATTAATTGTCTCGTACGGAACGGTTAATCTGCTAAATTTCATAAATTTTGAATCACGTAAACATTTCTTTCTGCAGGCTGCTCTGTAATTACGAAACAAACGAAGGCAGGAGCCCAGCTCCTGACGAAGGGAGTTTTACTTCACGCGATGAATTTTTCGTTCCCTGGGGGGCTGAGTCTATATTTGGGTTTAGCATTTCCAGACCATGGGGACACTCGTTCGAAGGAATTTGGCTCGTGTCCAGGCCAACCGCGCCTCAACGGCTTCCGGTCTGCACAGCTTTTCCTTGCCACGGGTTTTGGCGTCTCGAAATGGCCGTTTATTCGATGATCTCGCTGGATTGCTGCCTCCGCAGGAGAAGTTTTATCGGACTTTTTTTGACAAACCTCGAGGTAATCTATCTGCCATTCGTGCTGCAGAGTATCGAAGCAAGGGGACGTGGTTTAGTAGGAGAAAAAAAAATGATTTTCGAGATGGATCAGCCGATCGGCCATTGCCGAGTGTCCTACCTTTCCTTCTTCTTAGTAGTAGGGGGATAGCTCGGCTAAACATCGCGGGATTTCCCTGAAATCGCTACCAGAGATCAATAAGGATACAAACAACACTACTGGAAGGTTAGAGTTTATTTGCCCTATTATTTACGGAATTATCGACCAGAGCCTAAGGTCCCATACAAACTCTTATATATAGCTCGATACAAGCCTCTCATTAATAGCTTGGGCTACCTGTGCTGACATTGTCCTTTTCATAAGCCCGAGTGTACGCTCATTGAGCGTCTTGTCTAAGATTCAATTTTCACATATTTGGTGTATGGACCTGCATAGTCTTCGTCGACGGCTGCAAAGAAGACTAAGTTAGCCAGGAACTAATGACAATAATCGGGACGTTGATTTTTCAAGCATTAAAATGGTTTCGTTTCGAATTGCTGAGGAATTACTGATAGTTTAGTCGTTGCATCATTTTTAGACCGGTTTAATTTCATGTAAAATTGACCTTTGCAATGGGTCACTTCAGTCAGATGAACTAGATCTACTCATGTTCTAAATACTTTTAAATTAAATATATACTTTTGTCTCTGACTTTAGCTTTTTTATTCAGACGTTTCGACTGTAAATCAACAGTCTTCATCAGTTGGATAGTAAGAAACTGCGCGCGGATATATTTCAAAAAATACTACGAGAGCGCGTGCTCCTGCCAGTGTTTTGTTCTATCGCGCGGTAAACATCTGGAATGCTAATGTAGTCATTTCCAGCGTTGCGATCGTGCGCCGAGTACTAAATACGTTCAATTCAAGTTTTTGAGAGTTTTCACAACTTACTTTGAGCTCAGTTTTTCTATTAAGGTGTCTATTGTTCTAGAAACTTAGACTGATCTAGTGATAGGGTAGCCTCCTTAGCAGACGTTCTTAGTGTCTAAGAACGTCTGCAAAGGAGGCTAGTGATAGGGGTGTCCGAATGGTCAAGGCGAGACTTTGCGAGAGGCCGAGACAACTTAGCCTGCGAATACAGCCGCTTTTTTACGCTCGCCACAGGGGTCATGTGGCGAGCGTAAAAAAGCGGCTGTATTCGCAGGCTAGAGACAACTGAGCTGATATTTTTGCGAACCCGAGACGCTTTTTCACCGATTTCCTTTGTTTTCAAAATTCGAGACTCTGAGATGTCTTTGTGCGAAAAAACAAGACTTCGAGACCCGCGAAATTTTACCGAAATATTGCGACACTGACGGGACCATTCGATAGTGCCAGTGCTTGATTGTGACACGGTTCGGTTACTATTACGCATGCGATTGTGTGACCGATGACATATTTGTCAGTTATACTGAAGGCGCATTTTTTGAATTTAACAAAAGTCAACGGCTTATAGTCTGTTTACATTTTCATGAAATATTCTTCAAAGATTCATTTTTGGTAAGTATTTCAAGATAGGCGCGTTCTTTAGTAAGAATAACGATTGAGTAGTTTAATTTCAGTGCCGGCAGTCGATCCAGTTTATCGCAGTGGCAGGCTACGATCAGAAATATCTTATAGTTATATCTTATAGACCAGACTTAGAGCTCATGCATAGATACGGTACACAAGAACGAAAAATAGCTTAGAAGACCATAGTGTTTCCGTGGCCAGTTATAGTTCATCCAGTCATATATGCAGAGAAGATATCAGTATATAGTTATAATCAGTTCCGCATCGAGCGATTCACGATACACACTGTCTTCATATGATTAACTGCATGACTACCTCGGAAAGAGGAAATACATGCACACGGACCTAAATACCGCATGTGATTCCGAGCTAAGTTATCACTGAAGAAAGTTATTAGAACTTTAGAAGTTGTTTTTAATCCATGTCATGAGGAACAAACAGGTAGCCCAAGACACCAGTCCAGCTGCAGTTGGATTTCCGAGAAAACAGGGCCTGATGTATATTTTATTTATAATTAAAATCACTCGAAAATTAAAACGAATGTGAATTTGGTATCTAGTGAAACGCAGGCTACTATCTAGTACCGAGCAAGTAGTAACTGCTTTGGGTAGGTATCCTATGGGAGGTTTTACGTGTGACGTAGTGGCCGTCAAGATCTACAAAATGTTCGAACCTAACTTTCAAAGTCTGTTAGTTTTTCTTCAAGCAACTAGATGACATTTGTTTGTTTGTTTATAAGAAACTTATATTTGGTATATTTGACAGATATTTAGACTTCACCGATCTAAATTTGAAGTTTTGAGCAAGTAAAATGACGGTTTGACGGCCACTCGCGACAGATTTTGACGTCAGAAAAAGATTCCATAAAACCTCCCATAGCATTAGCAGCTCAGTAGAGAAGAGGCATCAGTCAATACCACGTATGCCGGAAACCTTAACTTAAAACTTCATGTGCTTATGTTTCTATATTGATTTGCAGCAACAATTGTAGCATTTGCAATGAATGGTGCTGGTGGATACGCTATCATCGACGACGACAGAAAAGACATTCACAGCAAAGACCTGTGTGGACTTTGTGAAAACTTGGTAAAATCTGCAGTGCAGACACCGTGTGGACATCGCTATTGCTCTGAGTGTTTGGAGCGCGAGTTTGTGTAAGTACTGTTTGTAAGACTAATTGTCAGTCAGATATTCAGTCACACAGCCAACTCTATTCATGCATCGCACAATATCACTGAACTGCTCCACTAGTGTAAGACAAACTAGCCTGATTTTCAGACGGCACGCGGACTGTCGACCGTTAATTCCGTTATCATGCTGCAGTTCAAATTCCGAATGCAAGTACTATAAATATAATATAACTACCTAATCAGTTCGGGAAGTTATCACAACTGAATACGCCGAATTGGAGATAAACGTTTAGCTTAAATTCTATGTACATTCAAATCGAGAACTGAACTTTCGGAAAAGCTTTGGAAACTTTGCATGGTACGGTTTCCACTATAACTAAGTTCAGTTCTACAAGCTCCTTTTAATCACTGTTGAGTTGTGCAATGCATTATTGTAATGGCTACATTTATTGTGACATGCATTAAAATAATACTTGTAAGTCAATAGTCACTGGCGCCAAACGCAGAAGTGAGAGAACGCGGAGAACCAAGGAATTCCAAGAACACTAACCACAGGGAGCCCAAGCATAAATTCAGTTACAAAAATAAAATTGGAAATAAGTATTTTTTCCCCCTATACACCTTTGTTGTCTGTTAACTTGACCTACCTAAAAAATCACCAGGCAGGTTAAGTTAACAGACAACAAAGTTGTATAGGGGAAAAAATACTTTATTTCCAATTTTATTTATTTTTACTGAATTGTTGCTTGGGCTCCCTGTGCACTAACTAATACTGAAAGAACAAGGAAAAAATTGAACTTGTCATATTCTATTTTTAAATACAGGAAAGGATTGGCCATATGTGCAGTGTGCCAGGAGCCGTTAACAAGGGATAAGGTACATATTTATATAAGCTAAACACAATATCAATTGAAAAAGGTACTGACGGAATGATTTCCTCATTCCTGGCCAAATTTGACGTCAATGTGACGTGTTCATTCCCCCTCCCCTTTCTCCTCGCCCTAAAGCCCTCAAAAAACCGCCAAAGCTGTATACTTTAGGAGAGCTCTGCTAACAAGTTGCTTCTTTGCCAGGCATCATATCATACCAAGTATGGGTCCAGAGCGTTCTCAGTTTGCGCTCCTTATATGTGGAACAAACTATACCTATGGACCTTAAGTGTAGTCCTAGTGCTGTAATTTTTAAGCAGAAACTCAAGACACTTATTGTAGAGTTCCAAGTCACAAACAACAGGTTTTCAACGCATTTAAGCTTTATTCCTCGCTCTCAAACACTCGTACCCTTCTCTACTCCATGCGGTCTCCTCGCATCCCATAATGTTCCTACACAGGGATCCCAACACTACAACCTCTCCTTTTCTTAGAATAAAGTATACAATAAAACCAAATGGTCTGAAAACTAAGTCAACATGATAATTTAGCCAAAGTCAGGCAACAACTATAACAACGTCAATCAAATTAATGTTCACTTGCATAAATGTTGGACATAGTCTTTAAGGTGCTCCGGCGGCCTCCTTTCTCTCACCGGTCTGGTAGAGACACTCGGAAACTCCCCATTGGTGTTGGACTTCTCCTCGCTGCTTGTGAGAAGTCTTAGCGCAGTCTTGGATGTTAGATCTTGGCCCTCACTGTCCTTGAAATATTTCTTTACCTCTGTAACATTCCTCCTATAGTCCACCCCTTCTGGGGATGTTACTACCACTTCACTCCCACATTTACTTGCTACTTCATATTGCTCATCTCCAAAAGTTGTGGAAAGTTTATTTTCTTTTCTCTGTTTCAGCAGGACTCTATCAGTAGTTTACCCCCCCCCCCCCCCCATATAGCGTAGTTGGGGGGGGAGGGGAGGTCATAAATTCATAAGAGGATTAAATTTATAGCGTAGTTGGAGGGGGGAGGGGGAGGGGTGGCCAGAATGACCAAAGTCCAGAGGATTAAATTTATAGCGTAATTGGTAGGGGAGGAGTGGCCATGATGGCAAAGGTATATATAAGCTCAAAGGCACAGCAGATCATACAGTTGCTGCACAGTTATACTAAAGAGCAAACATGTCTCAAGTCACAGTGAAAGTCTTTCGAGGGGAACCTAGAATCTATATCCGAAGACAATATCAAGACCCACTGAAAGGAAGATGTATTTCGACCAAATCCTTATCCATTGATGATTGGAGAGAGCTCAAAAAGGCTGAAGAAATAATCGATGTGGAATTAGCAAATGTTCTGTGCAAACTGGATGACTCATCGATTCCTGGTAAAAAAAAGCCAACAACAACCAGTAGGAGAGAAAAGTCAACCTAATTCTTATCCTAGTATGCAGACATTGAATGCCATTCAACGCACGCCAGAATCTAAACCTGATTTTATCTCAGTGAACAACATTGAACAATCTAACAGTCAAAGAATGGAATGTATTCCTAGTGTTTCTGCTGAGGAAACTAGTGCGGCTTCTGCAGAGCTTCTCGCCCTTCTACAAGGACTGGAGCATCCTCAAAGATGGACCATGGGTACTTACTCGTGAAAATCAAGGTTAAAAATACGGTACAGACAGGAAGTTGGGGATTATGAACTCAGCATGAATTACTGGTCACAATATAGAATGTGAAGAAATTTAAATTGTAAAAGTCTTTAATTAATGTGATTGTTTTCAGTAGAGGTTAAATTTAAATGTCAATAGTAACTGTAATACTGAACAATGTTTAAATGAAATAAAACTATATAAATACTTCAAAACCATAAATGTTGCGTGCTCATTTTCAGTTCCGAATTTTCAATATTTAATTACAAGCGCATTGTTCACATTATTATTATTTTTTGTATGAAACAAATATTTCAAGCCTAATGCATCTCCACATCTTGGTCAGAGACATCATCGTCATCTAACTGATTGATTAGATCGTTCAACAAAAAAACTTTCGTTTGTGAATGGCCACTTGCGTTGCCTCTTTCCAACCATACTCCCCTGTGTCTAGTAGATCCTGTCTAGTTCTCGTGATCTTTTGATAAAATGGATCTCTTTTCATTGCATGCATCCATTCCAACTTTTCCATCAATACTTTTCGTAGTTCTTTTCTAAAAACTGGCAACATTTTATTATGTGCTTTTACTTTAGCCGCACTCGGTTTTGTTTCACCTTGGTGTTCATACTCTTCCATAAGGCTTTCTACCTTTACTTCATGTCGTCCCATTGCTTCGTCAATGAGAGTTGTCCAGCACTGTGGTAATGATTGATTGTCATCAGAGTCACTTGAGCCATAATTGCTCTCGCTGGATTCTGATTCTTGACTATCGTCGGTGAAATTCTCTGGAGAACTGTCATCGCTGTGTTCCTCTTCGCTACTGGTTATTTCGCTCTGATCACTGTGATCATCCATTTTGCAGGATTTATTTTCTAAATGGCGTCTCAAATTAAAGCCTCTTGAAAATATTTTACCGCAGAAAGAACACGTTGTGGAATTTGACATGTGTAATTACTCCTACCGCTGCTGCTGTTCAATGATTATCAATTCAAAAACGACACACTTTATATGGACGGTAAATTACCAATTGAGCAGAATGAGCATACAATGAGCAATGTGCAGCTAGAGCATGAAATGAGCATGAAATGAGCATGAAATGAGCATGAGTATATGTATGTATGAAATGAGCATGAGTATATGTATGTATGAAATGAGCATGAGTATATGTATGTATGAAATGAGCATGAAATCAGCATGAAATGAGCATGAAATGAGCATGAGTATGTATGAAATGAGCATGAAATCAGCAGTTCAGCATGAGCATGAAATGAGCATGAAATGAGCATGAAATGAGCATGAAATGAGCATGAAATGAGCATGAAATGAGCATGAAATGAGCATGAAATGAGCATGAGTATATGTATGTATGAAATGAGCATGAAATCAGCAGTTCAGCATGAGCATGAAATGAGCATGAAATGAGCATGAAATGAGCATGAAATGAGCATGAAATGAGCATGAAATGAGCATGAAATGAGCATGAAATGAGCATGAAATGAGCATGAAATGAGCATGAAATGAGCATGAAATGAGCATGAAATGAGCATGAAATGAGCATGAAATGAGCATGAGTATATGTATGTATGAAATGAGCATGAAATCAGCAGTTCAGCATGAGCATGAAATGAGCATGAAATGAGCATGAAATGAGCATGAAATGAGCATGAAATGAGCATGAAATGAGCATGAAATGAGCATGAAATGAGCATGAAATGAGCATGAGTATATGTATGTATGAAATGAGCAGTTAATGTGCAGCATGAGCATGACTTATGGTATACAGCTATTTCAAAAAAGGTTGGTGCCAGTTTTGTTGCATCTTGCATGTTGCATATATTAATGAATAAAGTATTATTATATTATTATTTATCATAGTGCATATTGTATTACACGTTCGTATGCTGAACGAGCTTCCGCCCTTTGACGCAGTCGAGAATATGTAACACATTTTCTGCTCATACTGCACATTAACTGCTCATTTCATGCTCATTTCATGCTCATTCTGCTCGATTCATGCTCATGCTGCACATTTCATTCTCATGCTGAACTGCTGATTTCATGCTGATTTCATACATACATACTATATTCATGCTCATTTCATGCTCAATTTCATGCTCATGCTGCAAATTAACTTCTCATTCTGCTCGATTCATGCTCATGCTGCACATTTCATGCTCATGCTGAACTGCTGATTTCATGCTCATTTCATACATACATATACTCATGCTCATTTCATACATACATATACTCATGCTCATTTCATGCTCATTTCATGCTCATTTCATGCTCTAGCTGCACATTGCTCATTGTATTTTCAAGAGGCTTTAATTTGAGACGCCATTTAGAAAATAAATCCTGCAAAATGGATGATCACAGTGATCAGAGCGAAATAACCAGTAGCGAAGAGGAACACAGCGATGACAGTTCTCCAGAGAATTTCACCGACGATAGTCAAGAATCAGAATCCAGCGAGAGCAATTATGGCTCAAGTGACTCTGATGACAATCAATCATTACCACAGTGCTGGACAACTCTCATTGACGAAGCAATGGGACGACATGAAGTAAAGGTAGAAAGCCTTATGGAAGAGTATGAACACCAAGGTGAAACAAAACCGAGTGCGGCTAAAGTAAAAGCACATAATAAAATGTTGCCAGTTTTTAGAAAAGAACTACGAAAAGTATTGATGGAAAAGTTGGAATGGATGCATGCAATGAAAAGAGATCCATTTTATCAAAAGATCACGAGAACTAGACAGGATCTACTAGACACAGGGGAGTATGGTTGGAAAGAGGCAACGCAAGTGGCCATTCACAAACGAAAGTTTTTGTTGAACGATCTAATCAATCAGTTAGATGACGATGATGTCTCTGACCAAGATGTGGAGATGCATTAGGCTTGAAATATTTGTTTCATACAAAAAATAATAATAATGTGAACAATGCGCTTGTAATTAAATATTGAAAATTCGGAACTGAAAATGAGCACGCAACATTTATGGTTTTGAAGTATTTATATAGTTTTATTTCATTTAAACATTGTTCAGTATTACAGTTACTATTGACATTTAAATTTAACCTCTACTGAAAACAATCACATTAATTAAAGACTTTTACAATTTAAATTTCTTCACATTCTATATTGTGACCAGTAATTCATGCTGAGTTCATAATCCCCAACTTCCTGTCTGTACCGTATTTTTAACCTTGATTTTCACGAGTAAGTACCCATGGTCCATCTTTGAGGATGCTCCAGTCCTTGTAGAAGGGCGAGAAGCTCTGCAGAAGCCGCACTAGTTTCCTCAGCAGAAACACTAGGAATACATTCCATTCTTTGACTGTTAGATTGTTCAATGTTGTTCACTGAGATAAAATCAGGTTTAGATTCTGGCGTGCGTTGAATGGCATTCAATGTCTGCATACTAGGATAAGAATTAGGTTGACTTTTCTCTCCTACTGGTTGTTGTTGGCTTTTTTTACCAGGAATCGATGAGTCATCCAGTTTGCACAGAACATTTGCTAATTCCACATCGATTATTTCTTCAGCCTTTTTGAGCTCTCTCCAATCATCAATGGATAAGGATTTGGTCGAAATACATCTTCCTTTCAGTGGGTCTTGATATTGTCTTCGGATATAGATTCTAGGTTCCCCTCGAAAGACTTTCACTGTGACTTGAGACATGTTTGCTCTTTAGTATAACTGTGCAGCAACTGTATGATCTGCTGTGCCTTTGAGCTTATATATACCTTTGCCATCATGGCCACTCCTCCCCTACCAATTACGCTATAAATTTAATCCTCTGGACTTTGGTCATTCTGGCCACCCCTCCCCCTCCAACTACGCTATAAATTTAATCCTCTTATGAATTTATGACCTCCCCTCCCCCCCCAACTACGCTATATGGGGGGGGGGGGGTAAACTACTTCTATCCCCTGGAGCAATGTCATTCTCCCTCGCCCCTCGCTTAGCATCTGAATAATCTGCCCTCTTTTGCTTAGTCTCGTAATCTTTGTCCCTTGCTTCAGTGTGCATGTTGGTCGATGGGCTATCTCCTAACTGTGGTAGTTTGGACTTCATTTCTCTGTTAAATAGTAGTTTAGCTGGAGTGCTACCTGTACTGCTATGCTGGGTGGTTCTGTAAGCCATGAGGAATTTCCTTAGTTCAGCTTGCATGTCTTTCTTTTCTGAGTGAGCAATCTTCAGGATTTTGAGTATACTCCGATTTTGCCGCTCCACTTCACCATTCGCCTGAGGCCACAGGGGTGTGGAGGTCTTGTGACTTATTCCATTTTCTGCCAAGTATGATTCAAACTGCTCTGACACAAACTGCGGCCCATTGTCAGTCCTCAGGGTTACAGGAAGGCCATGGGTGCAGAAGATCTTGTCCAGACTTTCAATGATCTTTGGGGCTGTGGTAGACCTCAGGACATCTACTTCAAAATACCTGCTAAAATAATCAACAACAACAAACACATATTCTCCCGAAGGGAGGGGCCCCATCAGGTCAGCTGCCAAGTACTGCCAGGGTTGGCTTGGAAATGCTGTAGGCTTTAGTGGTTCCGGTGGAGTTGGCTGGGCAACTAGTTGACAACCATGACATACTTTGCACTTGTCTTCTACCTCTCTGTCTATGCCAGGCCACCATACCTTAGAGCGTAATCTTTGCTTTGTCTTCACAACCCCTTGGTGTCCCTCATGTGCAAGTTTAAGGACTCTGTTACGCAACTTTGCTGGCATCACAAGTCTCGTTCCCCTTAGCACAAGTTGGCCTAAGGTAGAAAGTTCATTTCTAACTGCCTTGTATTGAGAGGGAATGTCATCCCACTCGCCAGTAGCGATACATTGTCGAAGTTGGGATAACTCAGGATCACCTGCAGACTCTACTTCAATCTCTTGGGTGGTCATTGCAACTGGTGTAGCCATTTCTGCGACATGACGGATAAACTCTTCTGCGTCTACATTGACACACAATCCTTTGATGTTGGTTAGTCGCGACAAAGAATCTGCTATGTTTCCCTCTCCAGGTATGTATTTCACAGTAAACTTGTACGATTGGAGTCGTAAAACCCATCGTTCAATCCTTGCTGGGGCCTTTGACTTGGTAGAATAGATAGTCTCAAGTGGCTTGTGGTCTGTTAGAAGAGTGAACTCTACTCCATATAGGTACATGTGGAATCTTTCACAACCCCACACAATACCCAGAGCTTCCTTCTCTGTCTGCGAGTACCTCTGTTCTACTCCTGTCAAGCTCCGGCTGGCATAAGCTACAACCCTTTCCGTTCCATTCTGCACCTGGGTAAGGACAGCACCAAGTCCTACTGGACTTGCATCAGTGGTAAGCTTTGTTTCTTCAGCATTCCTATCAAAGTATGCCAGGGTTTCAGAATTAGCTAGGTCGTTCTTGAGAGTATCAAATGCTCTTTGGTGTTCACTGTTCCACTGAAAGGTTGCACCCTTCTTAGTCAGCCTTCGAAGTGGCTCTGCGGTTGTTGCTAAGTTGGGTACAAATCTAGCACTGAAATTGACAAGTCCCAGGAAGCTACGTACTTCTCCTGCATTCTGGGGTTCTCGTGCATTGACTACTGCCTCTACTCTTGACTCAGTTGGACCGATACCCTTTTGGGATAGCAAATATCCCATAAAGGTCAGTTCTGGCATTCTTAGCATACATTTATCTTTGTTGAGGGTTAGTCCTTTCTCCTGGATGTGCTGAAGGGTCTTCCTTAATCTTTCATCGTGTTCTTCTGCTGTTTGTCCAAATACTATGATGTCATCATGAATATTGTAAGCACCTTCACATCCAACCAGGACTTGTTGAATAATATGTTGGTATAATTCTGGTGCAGAGCATATACCAAACATAAGTCTCTTATATCTGTATAGTCCTTTATGTGTTATGAAGGTGGTGATGTTCCTGGACTCCTCTTCCAACTCAATTTGGTGGAACCCCCACTTTAGGTCAAGTTTACTGAACACCTTGCTACCATTGATGTTATACAAGACGTCGTCCACAGTCGGTATGGGATGTCGCTCACGTATGATCGCCTCGTTGGCCTTCCTCATGTCTACACAGAGTCTTATGTCACCTCCGGTCTTTGGTACTACCACGATGGGGCTTACCCATGGCGTTGGGCCTTCAACTGGCTCGATAATATCAGCATTAACTAGCTCGTCAAGTTTCATCTCCACTTTTTCTCTCAAGCCAAATGGGACTGGTCTCTGTTTCTGAGCTACAGGCTTGACTGTTTCGTCAACATGGAGTTTTGCTTTGAAGTCTTTCAGCTTTCCTACTCCCTCTAGACATTCTTTGAAGTGGTCAAATATGGACTGTTCATTGACACTGTTGATCATGATTTTTAAGACTCCTAAATCCTCACAGGTTTGCCGACCAAGTATTGGACGTGCCTTCTCCTCCACGACAACGAAACATGTTGTGCGACTTTTGTCTTGATAGCAAAGTTCAACATCAAATTCACCGACAACACTCAATGGCTTCTCTGATCCATATGCAAACAATCTTCTGTCTGTTTTCCTCGATTTACATACAATTCTTCCTTGTTTGAGCTCTTCCCAGGTGTCCCTGCAAACTATATTGCATGTCGATCCTGAATCGACCAGCACATCTTTAAGGTGGACTCCTCCCAGGACGATGTCAACTTTTGGTGTCGCTTTATCAGTTGGGGTCACAACAAATGCATAGTCATCATTGTCCTCAGTGACTTGACGAATATGACCACGTCCTTTGCTTTCGTTTGGTTTCTCTGGTTTTGACCTGCAGCACTTTGCAAAATGTCCCACTTTCTTACAACTATGACATGTAGTTGATCTTGCCTTGCATTCTGGGTCATTTTTGTAGTGCCCTCTCTGGCCACAATTGTAGCAGCTGCCCTGTCTCGCGTTTCCTTGTTTAAAAGTCGTGTTGTACGTAGCATTCACATTCTCTCCACTTGCCTGGTCGCTCTCTATGGACCTTGCCTGTCTTTCTGCTGCCTCCATCGCTCTGGCGAGTTCTTGTGCTCTCAGAAGGATCAATTTTCCACCAGCTTCCAGTAGTTTCTTTCGTAGGTTGTGTGATTTACATTTATCGATCAGTTGGTCGCGGATATGCTCGCTCTTTTTCTCTCCGAAATCACAATTTCCAGCAAGTTGAAACAATCTAGTGGTAAATTGATCAACAGTCTCTGACTCGTCTTGTTTTGCTTGTCGAAACTGGTGTCTTTCAAACGGCACGTTGACCATTATCCTTTATTATTTTTATTACATAGTTAGCATTTCTTATTGTTATTTTTATTTTTTTATTTCCTAAAGCTACACGTACTGGATATCCATATTTTTTGCATCTATCCATCGATAAGCCATATGGCTTTGTACGGACCAGCTCCAAAAATCCGTATCTGCCCAATCACGTGACTTTCTCCGAAGGTTTTATTAAGAGCGCGCGCACGGGGAAATACGGGTCATATGATAAAGTTCGTTATGTGTCTTGGCGTACGGTCTTGTTAGCCGGCCAACGGGCATAAACATGTTGGCAGCGCGTTTATGGACACACCCTTTTGGATGCTGTTACAAACCTTTAAAACAACAAGTCTCATTATTTTTTTAATTTGTTAAATGTGATCGTTGAAGCAAATGGAGCATGTTTCCTCAGATTTTCAGGGACAAGTTCGCTGATCGCGAAGTTCAGGGTCTCATTTTGTTCTGCATTTACTGCGTGTTTGGATGCAAGTGGAGAGGGCAGTTACGTCACCGCGAGGTATGTTGTTACATGTAATACAGGGGCGGATCTAGTGGAGGGGTGCAGGGGTGCGCACCCCCCTGGATGAGCTGATATCTACTGCGTTATTGGTGCTTGAGTTTGTGTACGCCCTGATCATAAATGGTGCACCCCCTCCTAAAATATGGTACACCCCCTCCTAATAAAATTCTGGATCCGCCCCTGTGATAGAGTGCAAAATGAAACAAATAACAGTAAATGAAAAGTAGTGACAGTAACCGCGCAAACGGGAAGAACTTGGGATACCAATAGTTATATGAAGAACGGTGGATGATTGGACTGACATAAATGGATGTATGGATGGATGTTCCATGGATGGACGACGGATGGATGGACGGACAGAGGAGTATAGTGATGGGAGGACCGACGGATGGATGGACGACGGATGCATGGACGACGGATGGATGGATAGATGTTCCATGGATGGACGACGGATATATGGACGGACAGAGGAGTATAGTGATGGGAAAACCGACGGATGGATGGACGACGGATGCATGGACGACGGATGGATGGATAGATGTTCCATGGATGGACGACGGATATATGGACGGACAGAGGAGTATAGTGATGGGAAAACCGACGGATGGATGGACGACGGATGGATGGACGACGGATGGATGGATAGATGTTCCATGGATGGACGACGGACGGACGGACTCAGACTCATACCCAGTCGTTACTTACCTTGGAAAGGGAAGTAATCGGACAGGAAAGCGCGCAAATGTGCTTGGGAAGGAGGAACGCAAAGGCGCGCCCACAGCGCGAGTAAGAGACGGGCTTGGGTACGAGCCTGGGAGGGACTGGGGAATATAGTGATGGGGGATCGACTGATGGATTGGGGGGACGACGGATGGACTGATTGATGGATCGAGAAATAGAAGAAAGGATGGTTGATGAGATAGATCGATATAATAATAATAATAATAATTTAATACTTATATAGCGAAAACATTACATGTAAATATGATCTAATGCGCTTTACAGAATAAATGTATTTATTTATTTGTTTGTTCATTCTATTTCAAGGAACATCAAAAGTCGTGCAAGTTTGTTCCACTCAACTGCGTTAATCGTGGATGCGAGAAACAAGTAACAAAAGACGATCTCCCGAACCATCTTCAGAATGAATGTCTGTACAGGGAAGTGTCGTGTTCGTATTGTCAGCAACCCGTAGTCTTTGCTGATCTCAAGGTATGGAACCCAGTCATTACAGAAGCAATTCCCAGTTCCGTGAGGCCTGGGAGCAAATGTTCGGTTAAAATCAGCGTCTTTGAGCTAATTTGAACTCCACGCTACTGTAGTTGCCTCGGTGGCTCAGTGGGTAGAGCACCTGTCATGAATTAAAATCGGGGTGTCGTGATTTCGAATCCCGCTCGAGGCGTCTGATTTTTTCCGAACATTTGTTCTGTCTATACTCATTAGTTTCCATTTCTATGCTTATCATAGTTCTTTAAAGTACTGTTTACATGTAGTATTGTTCGTATCGTAATGCGGCATTGAACTTTCATTCCTAACTTCAAAATGTTTACTCAGAATACAAGACATATGATAGAAAATCCAGTCAAACCTGTATTATGCGGTCACTATTCAACGGCCGCTTGCCAAAGTCTAAAACTATCAGCACTCGTTGACTGTAAACTATTCCTATACTAGTCATTTCTGGTAGAAAGTGAAGTGCTGCGAGTTGTGCACTGCCGTACATATGTAGCTTTCAATGCGTGCATGTAGGTTTGTCCCTTGTCAGCGAGGTGCATTAACTTAAGCGCACGTGGCCGGCCACCTCTTTGCCAGTCAAATTGGGCGCCAGTTTGAATTATTCCTAGCTGTAGTGAACGACCAGCAAAAGAATGAATGACGTAGAAAGATCTAATCCAAAATGGAGAGCCATCATGAACTTTGATGTGACAACTATAAATCATTTTCCTTTCACTGGGAAAAAAGGCGCAATCAGCCATTTTATCTCGGGAGATTGGGCAACCACTTCCCGCGTTATCGAAGTAAAATAACTACCTTTACGTTTTTATCACATTATTTACCTTCGACGGAGGGGCAAACACTACCCCCCCCCCCCCCCATGTGCTATCAAGCAGAGAGTATTCTGTTGAAAAGTTGCAATTCAGCTGATGAAAATTCCTCACGAGACCGGAAATGACGTATATCAAGCAATGTCTTCATTAATGGTTCTCTAATTGCAGGAACATGAACAACGATGCCTGTTGTTTCCAGTCCTCTGTGAACATTGTGGGAAAGAGTTCCCTCGTAGTACGGTATGTACAGAATTGGTCACTGAATTTTAACATAATTTCTACTTTCATAATCACTATTTCAAAATCCTTGCCTGGTCCTCACTCGCGACATAAGCACAATCATAAGCATAAGACCCTTAGCGCTAGTGAGGACAGCTAAAACACAAGCACAAGCATAAGCATAATTGCAAGAATATCAAGACGTTCCATTCTTCTTATGCTATACTTGTGTCGACGATTTTACAAGTGAAGACATACACGACATAAGCATAAACACAAGAATTAGTTGAATTGTTAATTATTAATTAGAAGTCGAGAGGGGATGGTAACGAACATTCACTTTGCGCTTGCGTACAACCTTATATGCTTGTGCTTATGTCGCTAGTGAGGACCAGGCTTTAGAGCCCGACAATTTCAGGTAAAATAAAAGGAAAACTAATCCGAATATATGCATTTTGCTGTCGTACAACAAGTAGAAAATCAAGGTAGATCTGAAGAAGATGTGAATAAAACATCGAAATATTCAAGTCTCGATCGATCTACCCTGATTTCCTACTTGTTGTACGACAGCAAAATGAATATATTCGGATTAGTTTTCCTTTTATTAGTACTATTTCGTCAGTCTTGCTGGGACTATAATAATGATGTGCTGATCATATGGTAATTAATCAATCGTTTATTTCATAGATGAAAAATCATCTGAATCCAAGTTCTGTTGATGTCTGCGAGTCACTTGCCGCACAATGTCCATTTGTAAAGGTTGGATGTAGAGACAACACGGTAGGTAGCTGAACAAATAGAATCATACTCCTGACCCGCTTTGTCACTTTAAGAATTGATACAGTTATTTCAAAAATGGTTGGTGAAGGTTTTGTTGCATCTTGCATACCAAGCCCGAAATGCACTATGGGCGATGTGAATTGAGTCAGCGAAAGGTCACAACAATGTGGACTACTCTGGGAATTTTCCCAAACTTTGTCTTCGCAATTTGCATGCAGTCGGCATATCTTCTTCTGTATGTGCATGCTGACATTATTATATGATCCACAATACATTTCGGGCTTGGTATGCAAGATGCAAAAAAACCTTCACCAACCTTTTTTTGAAATAGCTGTATATAATGCTACTGCCCAAATTCAAGTACATCACCCAAACCTACGCGACAATGCTTATAGCTACGTGACACTGAATACCAATTCCATCAGACTCGACAACAACCGCTTTAATTTCCGCACAGATAGAAATTAAGGGAAGGTTAAAGTGCTATAAGGATATTCATGAATTTCGTTTTCCACACAGACCGACTTTTTCAACCAGGGTCGGATCTAGGGGAGGTGTGCAGGGGGTGCGCACCTCCCTGGATGAACTGATATCTACTGCGTTATTGGTACTTGAGTTTGTGTACGTCCTGATCATAAATGGTGCACCCCCTCCTATGATCATAAATGGTGCACCCCCTCCTATGAAAGATGGTGCACCCCCTCCTCCTAAAAGATGATATGGTGCACCCCCTCCTAAAAGATGATGCTGCACCCCCTCCTAAAAGATGGTGGTGCACCCACCCCCTCCTAAAAGAGATATGGTGCACCACCCCCCCTCCCCTCCTAAAAGATGATATGGTGCACCCCCTCCTAAAAGATTGTGCACTCCCTCCTAAAAGATGATATGGTGCACCCCCTCCTAAAAGATGGTGCACTCCCTCCTAAAAGATGCACCCCCTCCTCAAAGATGATATGGTGCACCCCCTCCTAAAAGATGGTGCACTCCCTCCTAAAAGATGATATGGTGCACCCCCTCCTAAAAGATGGTGCACTCCCTCCTAAAAGATGATATGGTGCACCCCCTCCTAAAAGATGGTGCACTCCCTCCTAAAAGATGATATGGTGCACCCCCTCCTAAAAGATGGTGCACTCCCTCCTAAAAGATGATGCACCCCCTCCTAAAAGATGGTGCACTCCCTCCTAAAAGATGATGCTGCACCCCCTCCTCAAAGATGATATGGTGCACCCCCTCCTAAAAGAGATGGTGCACTCCCTCCTAAAAGATGATATGGTGCACCCCCTCCTAAAAGATGGTGCACTCCCCCCTCCTAAAAGATGATATGGTGCACCCCCTCCTGGTGCAAAAAAGATGATATGGTGCACCCCCTCCTAAAAGATGGTGCACCCCCCTAAAAGATGATATGGTGCACCCCCTCCTAAAAGATGGTGCACTCTCCCTCCTAAAAGATGATATGGTGCACCCCCTCCTAAAAGATGGTGCACTCCCTCCTAAAAGATGATATGGTGCACCCCCTCCTAAAAGATGGTGCACTCCCTCCTAAAAGATGATATGGTGCACCCCTCCTAAAAGATGGTGCACTCCCTCCTAAAAGATGACCCCCTCCTAAAAGATGGTGCACCCCCTCCTAATGCATGGTGCACTCCCTCCTAAAATATGAAAGATGATATGGTGCACCCCTCCCTAAAAGATGGTGCACTCCCTCCTAAAAGATGATATGGTGCACCCCCTCCTAAAAGATGGTGCACTCCCTCCTAAAAGATGATATGGTGCACCCCCTCCTAAAAGATGGTGCACTGCACACCCCCTCCTAAAAAAGATGATATGGTGCACCCCCTCCTAAAAGATGGTGCACTCCCTCCTAAAAGATGATATGGTGCACCCCCTCCTAAAAGATGGTGCACTCCCTCCTAAAAGATGATATGGTGCACCCCCTCCTAAAAAAAATCCTGGATCCGCCCCTGTGTGTCAACTGTATATCTTCAGCGTTCCGCGACGCATGCAGTGCAAGAATACTGTGCTCGCGTTTTCTTGAATGAAATATATGAATGAATTCCAACACACTTCCATCATATCGATCGAGCGTAGTACGCTATTACGTGGAGAGAACTTGTTGTAAATCTAAGTTGCCAAATGATTCCCACGCCCTTGGAAATTCCCAAAGTATGTTTGGCACTCTCTCAGCTCCAGTGCCTACTGCCAGTCCTTACAGTCATCATACTTTCCTCATCTGGCCCCTCTTGCACGAAAGGTGAATAGTGTTATCCCCGGCCGGATAAGTCCTATTCTACGGATAAAACTGATGCAGTTATTCAATAAATTGTATCCTTAGGATATGACTTATTCGGTGGATAGCGCTATCCACCTTACGTGCAACTGGGGCAAGTTGTTTATTAATCATTTACTCACACTATCATATATCATAACTTCATTTCTTCTAGCTACCAACATTATTCTTTGGTGTTTTATATCGTTTAATTATTACTTTTTTGTCAGGCAATGAAGCATGAAGAACGAATTGCGCATCTTGAGAAAAGCGTCGATGAGCATGTTAATCTTCTGCTCGCAAAGGTTGTAAACTTCGCACCATATCTAGAAGACTTGATGCCAGGAAAACAAAACGGAAGGAAAGGCAAATTACCCCAGCTCCTACAATCGGCTTGTGATCAAACAATCTCCCAGCTTGACCATCTTTACAAAGGACTTGAAGGCAGAATAAAACAATTGGAAGAAAGAACAACAAGTTCTGCTTCAACATCAATGGCTGGCTATGATAGCACGATGGGTCCAGAGATAAAGCGTCGTATGGACAATGCTGATGCTAAAAGTGCTGATCTCGAGTTTTTATTAAACGAAGCGCACAACACGATAGAAGACCTACGACAACAACTGACAAAAGCCAGCATAAAAGTGGAAAAAGCTGAAGAAACTGTACGACAGTTTGATAGACGTTTGGAAGAACAGGAAAACGTTGCTATTCTTCGCAACGTGACCATTGCTGATCTGGAAGAGAAGGTGAATGGCACAATTAACAACAGTTACGATGGAATCTTGCTGTTCAAGATAAACGAGGTAGCACGGAGGCGCGCTGATGCTACGAGTGGACGACATATCTCGTTCTACAGCCCGCCATTTTACACGGACCAGCATGGGTACAAAATGTGCGCCCGTGTGTATTTAAATGGCGATGGGATGGGGAGAGGTAGTCATATCAGTTTGTTCTTTGTGATCATGCGTGGTGAGTACGATGCTTTACTGAAATGGCCGTTCAGACAGAAAGTCACCATGATGTTACTGGACCAAGACAGCGAAGAACACATCATTGATGCGTTCATGCCAGATCCAAGCAGCAGTTCATTCAAGAGACCCAAGGGAGAGATGAACGTCGCGTCAGGATGTCCGATGTTTTGTCCACACACTGAGTTACAAAGGCACGCGTACATCCGGGACGATGTGATGTTTATTAAAATCATCGTAGATCGACCCGACTGGAAGTAACCACTTCACGGTTCTCAGTGTTGAGTTACTACGAACAATGGCTCTAGGTAAAGATTCAGGCATTCATAAAATACAGTGAATTAAATTTGGCAACCTCGACTTGGTATCATTGTTCGTGGCTACTCAACAGAACCGCGAAGTGGTGTAGAAGTCACGTTTGAGGTACCGCACATTGTTGGAGTCTCACTGTAGCTGTGTTCAATAGGAGTTCTACTGAACTCACGGCCTTGGAATCTGACCATGTCAACAGTGAAGAAGGAAGAGGACAAAGAGGTGCTTAAAGGGTTAGAGAAAGCATGTTTTTCTTCCATCCCTCTCAGTTGCAATGAATAAAGCAAGAAAGAGAGGACGTCTCCTTTACTCCCATTTCTCTTGGTATCCCTTTCTCCTGATACAGATAGCAAACGATACCATATTTATAAGATTGTATTGTTACAGTTGATAGTTACACTATCCACACGTTGTTGTTTAGTTATTTCCTTTTGGAAAATATGTTTGCATTAAAAGGAAGCCCCCCCCCCCAATTTTTTTTAAAAAAGGAAGCCTTTTCACTGGGAAAAATGCACACTGTTGATCAGGGTAAATGCTCTATTTATGTTATCTAAGCCATGTTAATTTAATACCACTTCACGGTTCTGTTCAGTAGCCATGAACAATGGTACCAAGTCGAGGTTGTCATTGATGTTTTCATATGTTTACTGTATTTCCTCAATGATAACCTCGACTTGGAACCATTGTTCATGGCTACTCAACGGCAGAATCGTGAAGTGGTGTATTGATAGGGATAGTGCTGACAGCGAGTGCAGTGTAAATATAAATTGGTGTGAATTCAATGTAAATTTTATGTAAATTTCGTGTAAGTTAAATTAGATGGTTTTGGAGATTTACACATACTTTGCACAGGTCAAGAGAGTACGTTCTTCCCAGTGTTCGTTAACAGTTTGTTTAGAAAGATTGCAAGGTTAGATATATAAGTTCGTACCAATTAAGTCGAATTCTACAAAGGTATCGCGTCCGATGAGTTTCATTGAATTTAAAAATGTCCGCCATATTGTGTGAGGATAATATATATACTGTATCGAACAATGCTAATAAATTATTGAAATTAGAAAATATTGTAAGTTTGAATGTGAAGTCATGGCGGCCATATTGGTTCCCGATAGCAAAGCATTCCTCATTAGCTTCTCTTGTTTGTACCACCAACCACGTGACGTCATGGCGGCCATGATGGATCCCGATAACAAAGCATTTCTCATTAGCTTATTTTGTTTGTACCACCAACCATGTGACGTCATGGCGGCCATGTTGGTTCCCGGTAGCAAAGCATTCCTCGTATATTAGCTTCTCTTATTGATACCTCCAACATGGCCGCTGCGTCTTTTGTACTTTAACCCTCCAAAGATTGATGGCAATCCAATAATAACAGTATTTATAATTATTTTTATAACTGGCATGATAATATTTATTGCTTATATTGCGCATTTTAACATTGGAATATGATCAAATGTGCATTAAACAACACTAGAAATAATTATGATGAAACAGATTGAACACATGCTTATACTTGTAAGGTCTTGTAAGTATGTATATTTCAGTTATTTATTTGCCTAGAGTTAATGATATTAACTGTTATTGTACATTTAGACGTATTTAGTTATATCTCTAGTTGGAATTAATAAAAGTCCATATAAATGTTTATATGGCTTGATCATACTATGTATCAGATTGGGGTTTATGTGCTGTGGCGATCGATCGAACCAGCCAGCGTGACAGTGAAAGGAAGAAGACACATCTCAGTAACAACGTTCTTGACCGGTGTTTAATGCTGTGTAAAAAAAATATATAGGTACCCTAGCCACATGTACCCTTGGGGGTACATGTGGCTACAGCTGCTATATATCTATTTGCACAAACGTAAGGTTTATTGGTCAATGAAAGGTACATTAATATGACAAGCACGTGCTCCCTGTAATACAAGGCCGGTTTTCAATTCCCCGAAGGGCTTCATTGATCCCGTAAATGGGCTGAATTATCAGGCACAATGGGGCTCAATTATCCTCAAAAGAGGCTCATTTATCCTCCGAAGAAGCTCATATATCGTAATGAGAAAACAAAAGCCCTTTAAGGGAGGCCTTTGTATCTCCAAATGGAGCTATTTGTTTAAAATCTGCGAGCGTTGTTTTCGCTGTCTTGTCAGTTCAGGTTGGAGTAGTTGCGAATCTCGGCGTAAACATCGGCCTAAAAGTTGAATAACACTTACAGAACCTTTCATCTGACCGTTTAGAAAGACAGCATGAAAGCTGTGATAAATAATATTGGTGAATTTTCTGAAACTAAACATTTTTACTTACTAGGTAAAACGATTTGATGAAATCAATGCAGACAATCATGAGGAAGCAATCGGTTGAGCCGCTCTCGGCTCGCTCTCGGTAATACGAAGTGATAGGGCGATTTTTTTACTCGGGTGGTGATTGGTTCCGAAGTTTATCTATTGTTACTTACTTATTTACTTTCGGAAAACTCAGACGATGGCAATAGTGGCTAGCTGCGCAAGCGCAGTAGCCACACCACAAAAACAATATAAATTTAATTTGCATGAAGTTAGTTCACCCAATTTACACAGTGCACTCGCGTTTGGCCCGTGTAAGTATATGGGTTAAACAATGAACGCGAGTGATGTAATTTAGAGTGTCGAGCATATATTTAGAGAGAGGGGAAAGGCCACGAAGAATTGTATTCATTTATATTATTAATTTAATTGCAAAACTGGTAGATTCAGGAGTGTGATTGTACATATCTGTGGTGGATTCCAGGACCTACTAAGGCAGTTTTGGCCACTTTCGACTTGTAAAGAATCCAACCGCGGTACACTATTTTGCCTGTAGGTCGGGGTGGCAAAAGACTTTAAAAACAAAACTACATAAAAGGGGAAATGTTGCATGTCGGGCATGAGTAGTTCCGTGATTACCCATAATACATCTCGGTAGTGCGTTCGAAAAAAACAGGGTTCCTAAAATAGTCGAAACTATCGAAAAAAAATACAGAAACTCAAAGGAAAAGAAATTAAAATAAACTTTACCGAAAAAAAAAACAGAATGTAATAGACAAAAAAAAATATTAAAAAAAAACTTTACCAAAGAAATAAAACCCAAAATCTGCAAAACAAAATCGTCAACAAGATCCCTGTAAGAAAAGAGACCTGCACTGTTATATAATATATTGAAATCATTCATGCATGATTCTACATTTACTTGATTTATAGTAAATAGCAAAGCTTCAATTCCTCAGCAATTCCGGCTTTTCATTGAAAATGGCTTGTTACTCGGGCCCTTCCGATGGAAGCCCGAGTTAGAAAATACACTTTTTTTTTTTTTTTTTTTTTTTTTTTTTTTTCTGGTGATGGAATGAAGAAAAAATGCGAAGAATGAAGAAAGAATGCGATGTATTTGATCGTATCAGATCGTATCGAGTTTCAAGATTTCTCATCATAGATCTTCAAGCTATTAAGGTCAGGATTGTAGTTGATCGTTCCACGATGAAGCTAAGGCGCGTTTGCTTTTGTTATAAATGAAACGACATCTTTCAGAGTGGGCCCACACGAATAGCCGTATGCTTTTGTCTGTGAAATGAGCGTGTTTAAAGCCCGTGTTTTATCGGCTGTTGTATGACGCCGTTCCACGAAGTCGAACTCATATCCAAAAATGAATTGAAAAGCAAATGAACATGACCTCGCTATGCCATGTTTTGTTATAAACAAGACGCTCAATGAGCGTACACTCGGGCTTATGACAAGGACAATGTCAGTTGCGTGAGTATGATGACTATGTATAGCTGAGCGAACAATAACTATTTGACACGTTTGTGGCGATATCAATATGCAACCTCAAGTGACCTCAAGTACGTTTAAATATGTAATACAGACGTACCTACACGAATCTTTATGAGTCATCGACATAAATTGTTTCTCGTCACGCAACTCTCATTGTCATATTAAATACCCGACTATACGCTCATTGAGCGTCTTCTTCTTCAACAGATCCCTAATCTCTAATGACGTTTTGATTTTGATTGTATTTTTGCCGTTCACTGACTTGTTTTCAGCGTGGAAATTCTGCTTTAAATAGCGCTGTGCCGCGGTTCTAAAATTAATGCGCTTTTGTATTGTGCAAGTACTGATATAAATAGGCTATTAAAACAACTTTGGCATGACCCCAAATTTCGGACATTGAGCTTGTTTAGCTTCGCTTTAATTGATGAAGTTTTGAAGTATGATTTCTACGATTTCTTTTCCTTCTGAATTTTTCAAACGTCGAATCGAATAAACATTCATCATTATATATCTGAGAAATGTGTTTCGTTTTATTGCCGGATACTTTTTAAACGGTTTTTCACGGCGCGTGACGACAGTCAGGCAGCAAGCAAAGCGATATTAGCTATCTAAACAAAATCTACTGAAAAATCAAACCCTTGCTCTCTAGCTTCAGAGACATAATACGAAGCTGCTCAGTAACGGATTATTAACGACATGTTGCTTTCAAAACTAAGATTCATAATCTACTTGAGTCCTGTGTGTCGTTTGTCTTTTCTTATCTGCTGAGTAATCTTGAAACTCGATACGATTAAATACGTCGCATACTTTCGTCATTCTTGAGCCGAACAAAACTACTACTACTACTACCGAAAAACGCATTTTATAACTCGGGCTTCCTTCGGAAGAGCCCGAGTAATGAAACGACATCTTTCAGAGTGGGCCCACACGAATAGCCGTATGCTTTTGTCTGTGAAATGAGCATGTTTAAAGCGCGTGTTTTATCGGCTGTTGTATGACGCCGTTCCACGAACTCGAACTCATATCCAAAAATGAATTGAGACAAAGGCGATCGAGCAAGGTCAATGTTCGAAAATCCGTGTTATTTTCAGTAAGATGACAGTTGTAAAGTGATCCTTATCTGAGTCATACATCTATTACGCGACCTAATTTTAGAACCGTTGCGTAGAGCTATTTAAAACCGAATTTCCACCCTCAAAACAGGTCAGTGAACGGCAAAAATACAATCGAAATCAAAACGTCCTTAGATTTTAGGGATCTATTACAGAAGAAGACGCTCAATGACGAGGGAGACTTGTGTCTGACTCATAGATAAAGATCTCCGCGGACTCTTGAAGGTACACTGTGGTACGTATTTAAACGTATTTGAGGTCACTTGAGGTCACATCTTAAATCTAACAGAAGCAGTTAATTGTGTTAATGCTGTTCAAAATAGTATTTTTGTATGTCAAAGAGAGAGTTATAATGGAGTGCATGTACCGTCGTTATCACCGTATTTTTATCTATGCTATACATAGTCTCCCTAGCCTCGTCACGCAACTGTCAGTCATTGTCAGGTCTCTCCTCACGCAACTGACATTGTCCTTGTCATAAGCCCGAGTGTACGCTCATTGAGCGTCTTGTTCAATAAGAAACTAGCAAAAATGGGCATCATTTTCTGAGAGAGCAGATCAAACTTAGCTAGTCTAGAAAGTTTGGTGAACTTCGGCTTAATAATGACGATGCTAGAGGACATCAAAGAGCTATTTTCCCATACAAACTCTGTACATTTTTGACGTTGTCCAGCCAAACCATACATTCACTGTAAAATTTTGGCTGGACAACACAATTTCAAAAGTTTATAATTCCGACAGATTCGCTCAAATCACATCAAACTTCAACATGCTGTTTCATGTCAAAACTTAATTTTGTAATTGCATTAATTCTAATAAACTCGTTCCCAGTCCCCTGCTCGTTTAGGTAATGGCTAATGGGGTCACTTTTATGTTAGCCTGTGTACAGCCGTTACCAGGGGTGGATTTCCCTTTTGGAAATTCGAATACCTTTTTGCAAAAAAATATTTACATAAAATTTGGCTGAAACCAATGTTCAACCTGAACGTACCCTACGCGGAGCAGGGTTTTTTTCCTACTCGCCCAGGAAGGTAGCGACGAGAAAGTCGCTACCTTCCTGGGCGAGTAGAAAAAAAACCCTGCTCGCAGGGTAACCTGAACGTGCTCCCCCTTTGCAAAATATCTGGATCCGCTCCTGGTTACCTCCTACGTCGCACCTGGAGTCTACTGGTTACCCTCCCCTCCTACCAGGAGCCCATTACTAATTAGTAATGGGCTCCTGCTCCCACCTATTATATGTGGGATTGCAGAATTCATTTTATTAAACATTTTACTCACAATCTCGCATCTGATTGGCTGAGAGCATGCAGTTAATTCTCGATAGCATGTGAACTTGACAGGATAAATCTATTATCTGCTACAGATAATAGATTCATTCAAGGCGGGATTCAATGTCATAAAGAGCGGTAGGTTTGCAGTGTCAATGCAGGCCATGGCAGCATTTATTGACCTGATTATAATTGTGTTCTCACTTAATACAAAATGTTTAATAAAACAATTATTGAATTCGGTTTTCGCATTCGTAAATTATATCAAGTCCTCGGGTCTGTGTTATCTGCCTCAGCCTACGGCTTCGGCAGATAACACAGACCTCGGTCTTGATAATTTACGATATCATGCTCAACCTCATCCAATAATTGCTCAGTATATCAGTATATAATTGCTTAGTATATTAGTATATAATAATAATTGATTATTATTATTATTTATTGCTTGGTTTCAATCAGCTGTTAAAAGTCCTTGAATCTCATTATTTGCCTTCAAAGAGGGTCCCCAATAGGTTTGGCGGGACGCGGGATCGGCCATATTTTAAAGGCGGGATTCGGGATGCGAACTTAAAACAGAGCGGGAAGCGGGATTCTCAATTACGAGCGGTAGCGGGATTTCGTGATTTTAGGCGCCGGGATTCGGGAATCGTAAGTGTTTGCAGCGGGATACGGGATTAAAATTGACTTATCATCAGTTAATTATTGATCAGCGTATGAATAGACTTCTTTGTCGTTGTCATCGAATCCATTATCACTTTTAAATTACCTTCGGTGTGTATTTTGATTTCCGTTTATCTGGAAATGACGTCACAGACGTCACATGAAAAGAATATCCAGATGTCTTTTAAGTCATATCATGTCATAGAGGTCACAGAGCATCACAAGCTAAGATCTCACAACGTGCTTTATTCCTTTACCATTCAACAAATACTTCAAAGTGATCTTCGACATCTTCTATTGACTCTTCAAAGACTTCACTGCCCAAGAGACTCAGTGTTTGAAAGAATGGGCACATACCTATGGCGCCGCAATTCGCCAGAAGACAGTGCGTCAAGAAACTATGATGGCAAAAGCTGGAACTATACCAACTTACTTGTACCAAAAAGACCCGGCAAAAAGATGTTGTTCCAGGAGAGGCAGTTAATCTTACAGATGACGTAGAAGATGCGGAGATGAGTACGAGTCATCTAGCAGTGCAGACGAGGAAGAAATCGAGGACGAAATGACGACTTTGGATGGGGAAGCGAACTTCTTGCTTGGGAGATCGAAAAAGTATCGACCTTCGGTAGAACTGTCCGCATCAATTCCCGGATAATGTTTTGAATCTTAGCATAAAGAAGAAAAAAACTAACAAAAAAAAGAAAAGAAAAAGAAAAAAGAAAAGAAAAACTAAGAGAAAAAAAATGTAAAGAAACAATATTGAACACTATCGACAGCAAGAATTAAACACGTACTTACCGGCGTTTGTTTACTTGGCTTTCATTCATTGCATAAAGGTATGTCTTTGACTTTATCCATACTTAATAATTAATCCAGAAACTGAAATTGTCGAATATTTGGCGGGATCGGGATTTTAATATAAAAACGAGCGGGATGGCGGGATTGCCAGCAAAAAAGAGCGGGATGGCGGGAACCGAGAACCCCTATTGGGGACCCTCTTCAAATGACGGGCAAACACTGCCCTCCATGTGCTATCAAGCAGAGAGTATTCTATTAGACATTAACAAAACGAGCAGGGGACTGGGAACGAGTTTATTAGAATTAATGCAATTACGAAATTAAGTTCATGACATGAAACAGCATGTTAAATTTAGTATCTGTGCAAAGTTTGATGTGATTTGAGCGAATTCTGTCGGAATTATAAGCTTTTGATATTGTGTTGTCCATCGGATGGACAGCGTCCAAAATTTACAGAGTTTGTATGGGAAAATAGACATATTTGTTGCCCTCTAGCTAATCAGAAAAGGTGCAATTCAGCTGATGAAAATTCCTCACGCGTACGAGACCAGAAATGATGTCTAATCAGGGGCGTAGCCAGGATTTTTTCGGAGTGGCGCACACTTATGAACCCCTTCCCCTTCTCCTTCCCCCTCCCGCACATCACCACTCAAACCAACCAACAACAAGCTAGTAAAAGTACAGTAAATACGCGATTCCAAGGTTTGGGAATCTCTAATGTTCTTTCTATGCACAGTAGTTCTTCACGAACTATATACACTTCACTCAATTAAGCATCTATTTCTTCTATATTTCTGGTTCGATGTAATGCAGGATCGTACGTAGCAAGGGCAAATTTATTGGGGCACAATCTGATGAGGAGGATGCGGGGGCATGTTCCCCCGAAAATTTTGAGGTATAGGGTCTCTCTGAAATAGCATTTCCTGCCTTCTGAGAGTAGTATCCAGGAAGTTTAAACGGACAGAAAATCAATCTTGTGGCCGATTCGCAGGTCATTTGCGGGGGTTGCAGACATGTAAATCATATCATTATGTGTACACAATGATGTGTGTGGTTTTACTAATAGTTATTCAAACGAGATCTAGTGATCATACCAACCATCGTATGTTAGTAAACAAATACGTGTCAATGACAAGTGAACATGTATCAGTAAAAGTTCCGTTTGCATACTCTCTGGTTGTTTAACTTTTTCCTATTTCTCGAACGGCGTCAAGGTCAAGACCGTCACTTAAACATTGTACTGATTTTATGGAATCAGCGGACAGCTAGATTCAGAGCGTGCCCATAGCAGTGTGTGTGTATAGGCATTTTGAGGGGGGGCCCGGCCTCCCCTGGCCCATCGATTCTCCTGCTGCGGGTCTGCAATGGGATATTAGTGTGACTCTCTCTCAAGTGATCGACGACTTAAAATAATGAGATCGAGAAAGCAAGGGTACATAAGATAGATTACTACTAGTACCTCTATAATAAAACAAAAGATATGACAACTAAGATCGTTAATTTTTAAATTAGTTAATAAATTACACTCAACACACAATAAACGAGACTTTAAATGAAAAGCTGAAATTGAGGTGTAAGAACCTCAATAATGAGGTATTTAACTAATTGGAAAGAATGAAACACTGGTAATAATCCAATTGGATTTCAAAAACATTACAATTTGCATTAATAAATGTCACATCAATTTATGTCGAGGTAATTTAGTGCATCATTAATTTCCGATAATAATTCCATTCTAAGTCACATCTACAGTGGATCCCGGGGGAGGGACTCCCATATACTGTATAAATTGGTGGAGATGTTCGACGTACCTTTTAGGGTTTGAAATTTGGTACCGCTTAAGGGGGTCTCAGATTTAAAAGGAACACCAGACCGTACCTTTTACTCTTTATCCTGGTGTCTGTCAGCAAATAACATAATTTTGTTTTGCGAAGCTTCTGAGGCATCATAAATTAACCGTAAAATCCAAAGGAAGTCTTTTTTGACTTGTCTTAGGGGTGAAAATTATTTCATGCCACACCACACACACTTGGAAGAGACTCATACTGCCATTTAAATAGGCTGTTTAATACAGTAACACTCCAACCCATCTGGTTTTCACTAGTGGCGCAAACACAAGAGGCCTAGTTTCATTGTCAATTAAATGATCAGCCTGATGATACAACTGTAAACACAATGACAGCCATGCAGACAACAGTCAATGAAACCACTAGGTTTGCTACACGTAGAATCAAGATCAGAGAAATGGCAGCCTACACTCTACCCTGGGTATCGATGTTGCATTTTCCTCTCTGTGAGTTATGTATGTGGCTAATAAATACATAACCCAGAGAGAGAGAGGAAAATGGAACCAATATGGTACCCTGGATAACTACACTCCAATAACACACAATTCAAACTCCCACAACACATGCAGATGGCAATAACGCCAATTAGTTCAATTGAAATCACCACATAATTATATCAAATATTTCAATAATTTACAAATAAAATACTTCCCATTCTAGAGAATCTCATGCCCCTTTTAAGACAATTAAAATTGTCTGACTATAGTCCTGTTTCGAATTCACAGATACCACTGTAAATTAATTCAGACAGCAGAGGCATGTTTGCAGGGTTAGCCTCGAGTCAGTGTAAATTATTCACAAATACCAACGAGAATGCGAACAAATGTTGTTAAAGGAGCACTCTCACAGTTAATGCATTGCGCGCCGTGTTATTGTTTACATACGGGATACTACTTAGATTTGACAAGAACGCACGTGAAAAGTACACGTGAAAAGTTCGCCTTTCGAATTCCGATACGGATCAGCAATGGCAAGTCCGGAGTTCTCCAGAGAATCTCTTCCTTCTCGTGTGGTAAGTAGAAATCTGCCATTTTCGTATCATACGAAAATGGCGCTGAGGGGTTCAAGGCGCGCAATGCATTATCTGTGAGAGTGCTCCTTTAACATTGGACGATACAACGAAACCGCGCTATAAAAGGGCCTGTGCCAGGCAGCTAACATCTTCAGTTGTCAGTCATCCATCGTACTGTCAAGAGCTCTGCATCGTAACAATGGGCGCGAAATTTAAATTCAAAAAATTGAATTTCAAATTGTTGACTTTCTTCGTTCTTTTAATAACATCAAGAACTCATTTCCAAAATCTTGTTATTAGTTTTGAATGATCAGTTTTGAAAATATTGATATTTAGCTCAGTTTTATCGAAGTCCAGTTGAATAATAATTATGAACTTTGAGTCGTTCAATACGACATGAATACGAAGATGTTACTCCAATAATACAATAACTTTATTTATACACGATTAAAATTAAAGCTGAAAAGCTTGTGGGGTCGTGTGCAGAACAATGAAAATAAAAATAAAAACTATGTATATAAAATTCTAAATGCTAAATAAATAATTACTATACATACTCCACCATTTCAAATTGATTCAACTGAGCTGGAAAGGTGTGAAATGAAGGCGGTCCAGTCCCTTTTATAGCGCGGTTTCGTGTTTAAGTCAGAGAATAACCCATGGAATAGACTACACAACACATTTACATGTACATAGTAAGTCATACAACACTATGGTTATAATATAATATTGACGCGACTCCACACTGTACAGTTTTTGGGTCATTTGCACCCTGAGCATCCCATAATGTATTAGCCAAAACAATAGAATCCAAAATGGCCGCCGTATCGGTAAAAAGGTCTATTATAAAATAATGTTTCTATTGTCCAATGTCAACAACATTTGTTCATGTTCTCGTTGGTATTTGTGAATAATTTACACTGACTCGAGGCTAACCCTACATACATGTACCTCTGCTGTCTGAATGTACAGCGGTATCTGCGAATTCGAAAGAGGACTACTACATTAAGAAATTTACCCTTAAAACACAAGGCCTAATGACAACCAGATATATGTACATGTATGCAGAAATTCAAAATTGGGATACCTGTGCAATAGAAATTATCCAACACAGGCAACACAATTCCAACATCATGAACACATCACACAGAAGGTCTTACTGAATGCTACATACAAATTGGTAGATTATATAAGAACACTATAAAGATACCAAATGTACACACAACTCTCAATAAAAGCATTTGAATATAAAATTGAAAACAGATCTACTGAAGAGACCTGTCACTCGGCCTTCTTGAGTCTGAAATGAAAATAAAAAAGGATGGAATGAATGGAAGAATAAAAGAACAAATGAATTGATGAATAAATGATTAAATGAATGAGAGGAAGCAGGGAAGACAAAAGTGAAGATAAAGAAAGGAATAAGGATGGGATGGATGGAAGAAAGACAAGACATTTACACCATTATTAAAATAGCTACAAGTGCGAATCGAAAAACCATGCCTGGGCACCCAGACATTTCTAAGAAATCGTTTTCATTCGTTGAACAATCTGAAACAACTCTCTAACTGCAAGACATTTGACTCATTTGTAGTCAGATAAACTTCTTGCAGTTAGAGTTCATTTCTGATAGTTCGTTGAACAATCAGAACTATTTCTGAGTGCCCACAGTTTTTCAATTCGTAATGTAATAAGATAGCATTATGCAATTAGAGGATGAGGAAAGGAGGAAGGAAGGAGCAAATGACTAAATCAATGGCTTACTTTTCTTTATCTTTTGGTTGTTCTCTTGGTGTCCTTGTGACAGCCTTGTATATAGGGTGAATAATGGTAGGGTATAAAGCAAACCATAGTGCTAGTACTGTTCCTACTATATAGTATGTAGTATGGAATACCTGTAAACACAAGTGAGTATTAGTATAGGTAAAATCAGCATGTATATAGGGTGAATAATGGTAGGGTATAAAGCAAACCATAGTGCTAGTACTGTTCCTACTATATAGTATGTAGTATGGAATACCTGTAAACACAGTATTAGTATAGGTAAAATCAGCATGTATATAGGGTGAATAATGGTAGGGTATAAAGCAAACCATAGTGCTAGTACTGTTCCTACTATATAGTATGTAGTATGGAATACCTGTAAACACAGTATTAGTATAGGTAAAATCAGCATGTATATAGGGTGAATAATGGTAGGGTATAAAGCAAACCATAGTGCTAGTACTGTTCCTACTATATAGTATGTAGTATGGAATACCTGTAAACACAGTATTAGTATAGGTAAAATCAGCATGTATATAGGGTGAATAATGGTAGGGTATAAAGCAAACCATAGTGCTAGTACTGTTCCTACTATATAGTATGTAGTATGGAATACCTGTAAACACAAGTGAGTATAGGTAAAATCAGCATGGTTTGTAGTGATAATTGGGATAAATTCCACAAGTGATAATTGACAATTGTTATACATAATTTCACAAGCTGTAGGCGAAATACAGTTGAAATACAACTGCTCTCAACCAATCAATTCGCTGAATTTTTTTGGGTAGTGGTATAAACTATTGTATACAATATTGCTAACAAGATAATTGCAGAGTGTGTCTACCTCTGCAAATGTTGTGGCCAAACTTATTTAGTACCATGTGATCCTACTTCTGCAGAGGTGGACACACGCTGCGAGCGATTATATTATCAGCAATATATTGTGCACAATCCATGTGTGTGCAATTTGTTTTAGAAGTAGGATCACATCCATGGTACTTCAATACGTTTGGCAACAACATTTGCATTAGCAATGATTTGAATTGTACTGCTACATTGTACTTCTGCAATATTGTGCACAACAAATTGCAGTGGTGGACACACAATGAAATCGTGCATTTTGCCAGCAATATTGCTCGCAATGTTGCAACATGTGTCTGTATCTTTAGTGTGAACTTATCAAAATAGCGGGAGTGTGGTATTAGACTGAACAAATGAACACTGGTGTGGAAGTCCCACACAGGCAAAGGCATCCACTGCAGTCTCATGGCTAGAGATTGCTTTCTCTGATCTTCTGTCCATTGTATGGTGTACTTAAATTATGCTTCTACTCTGCCATGTGATCTGCTCCACTCAATTCTGCTCTATTCATTATTTCATTGTTTACTGTTCTGGGGCCAGTTGTTCGAAAGGCAATTAGTGCTAATCCTGGATTAGCGTCAATAGTTTTCTTACAGTTTAATCATGGCTTAGCGCTATAAATCGCCTTTGGAACAACTGGGCCCTGCTAAATCATTCTAACATGTCACTTACCCCCTTCATTGATGACCAGGTCAAAAAGTGAAATGGAAGAATACAGTACCCAAAACCACAGAATCGGATTGGCCAAGCAATGGCAATGACTAAAGCCTTTAGGGGCACGCTCATGTCAGACCAACGCATTTTGAACACACCAGCAAACAAGTTGTACACCTAACAATACATATAAAGTAAAATAATCGAATGACTAAGAAATTTGTCTCAGGAAACATTGAGATTCTCGGGAAACAAAATTAACTGTTTCCCTCGGGACCAGTCATTGTGTGTTTTGTTATATCCCCATGGTCAAACACTGAAATTTTTTTAAAGATTCTTTGTGCGTAGGATTCATTAAAATTCAAAGAAAATAAGCTTCATCTACGCTGTTTCTTGACGGATTTATTTTGAGCATAGATGAAGCTTATTTTCTTTGAATTTTACTGAAAAAATTGTTGTTGACAAAGGTGCCACAAGTATTTTCTGTGGACTTTGACCTGATCACATGCATTTATTCCCCTCTCACGCATCGATCATGTGAATTTAATGCCCACGCAGGAGTTATCAAGATTTGACGCCCGCCATGTGACGTCCTCTCGACCAATGAGAAAATGAGTTTGACTATGGGGATATAACAATAATTCTTAATGCTTGTGGATTTTGAAAGCATCTACACTTGACCAGTGTGTTCAAGGAAATGTCATCAGATAGGTTCATGGCTACCTAGAGGAATAGAGGTATAGAGCCTTTGACAATGTCCCCATCCCCATGGTTACCCCCAAGGGTATAAAACCAGCCCAGAGTATGTGCTAAAAAGAGCATATACATATACTTAAAATTACATCAGTATTGGAAGT